>CM077154.1:25612233-26081435 GCA_039583875.1 Platanthera guangdongensis | reverse complement strand
CACATGAAAAGAACACTCCACTTACTCTCTCAGAAAGAAATCAGGTTATAGATGAGCGATAGGCATAAAAGTCTTTGTCAATAGTAGGAGGAATCCAGGTCTTTGGTAGAGTGGATATCATTGAGTATCAACACATAGAAGTTGTTGCTGAGCATCCCAGGATCGGGTCTAAGGGAGGAGAGAGTTCCCACCCTCAATATTCTTCTTAACTAAGGCTGAGAAGAGAATTCTCATCTAGATTTCAAGAAGGAGGTCGGAACAACTGCAAAAGCAGACTAATTCAGTTCTCGAAGCTTTAAGAGGAAGCTAAGTCAGTTTGGATCTAACTGGTTCTTCCAAAACTCTTCAAGAATCTCTCAACTCCTCTCTTATTTTCTGAGTTGTAGAGTTAGCTATTGTACTTTCTATTTTAACTTGTAGGATCCATTGGATCTGAGAGAATTGTAAGCCTATATTATAAAGGCTGAGGGTAGGGCTTGCTTGCCTGAGTGTAGGAGTTGAAGAACTCTGAGTGTAGGCCTTATTGGCTGAGTGTAGGCCTGGGTGGCTGAGTGTAGGCCTTTTGGCTGAGTGTAAGTTTTGGGCCTGAGGTAGGAACCTAGTTGGGTTCTGAGTTAGTGGAGAAGTTTGGCCGAATCTAGTACACTGCTAGATAGGCGAAGGGGGAAAGTGGATGTACCCAAAGATTGGGGAACCACTATAAATTAGTGTGTCTTCTGTGCTGTGCTGTGCTGTGAATTACTGTTTATTTCTGTAATTGCTGTTAGTTGTAATAATCTGTGAAATAACTGTTGAGCTGCCAACAAAATTGCAAAAAGGTTTAGGTCACCTATTCACCCCCCCCCCCCTCTAGGTGTTTAGGTACCATATCGTTCAAGTGGTATCAGAGCCAGGTTCCTCAAAAAGGACTAACTGTCTGAGGAGATCCAGTTTGGCAGATTCAGTATAAGTCAGGAAACAGTTTCAAGAAAATCAAGAAACATGGGGTCTTCAGAGAATCACAAGGAATTGGGTTCAATGAAACTGCCCATATGCAGAAAAGAGATTTTTGGAATCTGGAAAGAAAGGGTAAGGCTGTTCATGGAGGCCTCTGACCCTAGGATCTACATCACAGTCAAAGAAGGGCCTTATGTGCCCATGAAGATTTCAGTCTTGGATGCTACACAGAGAACTCCAAAGGATTTTTCTGAGATGACCAAGGATGAGATTGTCCTAGCTACAATGGACAAAAGGGCACAAAACATCATAGTTAGTGCAATTGATGATGTCACCTTCCAGAACCTTATTCACTGTAAAATAGCAAAAGAAATGTGGGATACCCTCATTGTCTACATGGAAGGTTCTGAAGAAGTAAGACAAGATAGGAAGTCCTTGCTTAATCAAGAATATGAGAGCTTTAGGCAAGGAAGAGGAGATAGCATCACTGAATGCTACAAGAAGTTTTATAGAATTGTTAATGAACTCATGTCCTATGGAAGAGAGTTCACTAACTATGAATTAAATGATAAGTTCTTAAGGTCCCTAACCAAAGATTGGGACACTAAGATCTGTGCCATCAGAGAAATGGCAAAGTTGGGAGAAATTCCTCCTCCCACACTGTTTGGCAAGTTGTTATCTTATGAGATGCAATTGTCAGTAAGAAAAGAGGAGGAAAAGTCAACAAGGACTGAACACAGGGAAAGGACTGTTGCCTTTAAGTCAGAAGTACCTAGAAAGAACAGGACTAAGTCATCAACTCCTCCTCCAGAGGTAGTTGAATCAGAATCTGATGAGTCTGTTAGCACTAAATCTACAAGCAGTGAAAGTGATGAAGATTTTGCTGCATTCACCAGACATTTTCAGAAATTCCTTAAGAAGAAACAGTGGAGGTCCAGACCTTCATATTCCAAAGGGAAAGAAGTCCAGTATCAGGAGAAGAAGCCTTCAAAGAAGGATAAGAAAAAGACAAAGACTAGTAAGGCAACTGGGTCTAAGATTGTGTGTTACTGCTGCAAGACAGGGTCATGTTATTGCAGATTGTCCTGAAAGAAGGAAAGAATCCAGTGACAGAAAGAAGACTCACTTCAAAGGAAAGAAGGAGAAGTCCTTTGTTGCAAAGAATGAGAAGACTCTTTCAGACATTTCTTCTTCAGACACTGAGACAGATGCTGAAGCCTATATAGGGCTATTTGCTGAAGAAGAAGAAGAGTTTATGCAGATCATGGAATCAATCTATGAACAAGAAGAGTGTCAGTGTCAAGGACTGATGGCATTGACTGAAAGTACCAAAATCCTGGAGCAGCCAGGCCTAGTCCAGGTACATGTCCAACTCTCAAGTTCAGAATTCCAGTCTAGTTCAGAGTCAGAAATCATCTTCATCATGATGGAAGGTTTCTAATCTGAGGAGACTATCATCAGTCTAGATGAATACAAGTACTGTTGCAAGCCTATAAAAAAGCAAGATCCTAGCCAAAAGTCAGGCAAGGGATTGCTGATCCAAGGCAGCTGCAACAGATTTAGAGAGTATAATCAAAAACTGAATGAAGTTAGCCAGACTGAAACACATTACTGTGATTCAGATTTGGGTACTATTACATTTAAGAATGATCAAATAAGAGACTGGAGACAAATCTCCAAAGGAAAGAGAGCTAGTGCTAGGTTTTCAAAACCTAAATCAGTGCTACCTTGATTGATGAATTTGTTCATCATAAAGGAAAGGCTGGATTGGGTTTATTAAACCAGCTAGGACTGTTCAGGATCAGTCCAAGTCCAAGGGCAAAGCCCCAACATTCAACAAGCCTGCTGTAGTCAGACTGCAAAGTTGTACCTAAGCAAAGGTACAACAAGTTTGAATGCTGGTGTTGTGGCAAGGTTGGCCACTTTGCCTTGGATTGTTGGCACAATGCCAGTGCCAAGTTGAGTAGCAAGTTACCTGTTGGAAAGCCAGCAGGTAGCTATGTCAAATTGCAAACTAACAATCACCAAGGACCCAAGTTTACTTTGGGTTCTAAGGTTCAGTAATTTGTTTTGCAGGTGAATCAAGTGGCCATACCCCAACATGGTACTTGGATAGTGGATGTTCTAGACACATGACTGGAACTAGGGGACTACTGAAGGACTACATTCCAATCAAAAATGGTCCTAAGGTGACCTTTGGTGGTTCTGAAAAAGGAATCATCAAAGGGTTTGGTAATATTTCTTCAAACTAGTTACCATTACTCATGTGGCTTATGTTAAAGGGTTGAAACACAACTCATTAGTATAAGTCAAAAGTGATGTAGGGTATGACATCTCATTTGTTAAAAATGGTTGTCATATCAAGAGGTCAAGTGATCAAGAGATCATTTTGACAGGATATAGAAAAGAAATGTCTATTGTTTAGACATTATGGTTGAGAACAATATCCAGTTTGTCTTGTAGCTGATGAGACAGTCTCTCAATGTGTCAAATGGCACAAGAGGCTTGCTCATCTTAATTACAAGACTATTGGCAAACTCTTTAGTAAAGAGTTAGTGAGGAATGGTCCTCAAGTTAAGTGTGTCAAAGATGGCATTTGCTCAGCTTGTCAAAAGGGCAAGCAGACTAAATCCACCTTTAGAAGCTTAGACAACAAAGATGCTGTGAGGTGTTTATACCTCTTGCATATGGATCTATTTGGTCCAATGCCAGTTCACAGCTTAGGTAGGAAGTCTATACCTTTGTAGTTGTTGATGACTACTCAAGGTTTTCCTGGGTGTTCTTCTTAAGCAGAAATCTGAAACACCTAGTGTCTTCTATAGTTTTGTTAAGCAAATTCAGAATGAATTGAACTGTACAGTGGTCAAAATTAGAAGTGACCATGGTACTGAGTTTCAGTCTGAAAGCATGACAAAGCTGTGTGAAGACTATGGGATATTTCAAGAATTCTCTTCACCTAGAACACCTCAGCAAAATGGCATTGCTGAAAGGAAAAATAGGACCTTGATAGAGGCTGGTAGAACCTATTAAGTGATTCATCACTACCAGAGTATTTCTGGGCTGAAGCAGTTAACACTGCATGCCATGTAATAAATAGGGCTACCATCACTAAAAGGTTAAACAAGACCCCCTATGAAGTTGTGAAAGGCAGGAAACCAAATCTATCCTATTTCAGGATCTTTGGTTGCAAATGCTTCATACTTAACAATGGAAAGTCTTACTTAACTAAGTTTGCTGCCAAGTCCCAAGAGGAGTGTTTGTTGGGTACAGCAATAATAGAAAGGCTTATAGAGTCTACAACTTGACTACACAAGTTGTAGAGGAGTCTGTGCATGTAGTTTTTGATGAGACACAACTAATTAACAATGAGTTGTCTAGCAATGTGTGCAGCCCCACAGGTCTTACTAAGAAGATGGACAAGCTAACCATAGAAGATGTACCTGCTGCAAGACAGCAAGTAGAAGAGATGGCTTATGTCCAGGGGGAGAACTACATGTACCAGGAGCTGAAGAAGTACAAGGAACTCAGCATGATGAAGATGCTGTAGAAGTACAACCAGAAGCAAGGATGCCTCCAGCAACAGGCATCTAAGAGATCATCCAATAGAGCTGATAATTGGAGATCCAAGACAAGGTGTTCAGACAAGGAGCAGAAATCAGAATGCTGAAGTATATTCAAGTTTTCTGTCTCAAATAGAACCAAAGAAATTTGAAGAAGCAATACAAGATCCACAGTGGACTGAAGCAATGCAGGAAGAGCTCAATCAGTTCAAAAGGTGCAAGGTTGGGACTTGGTTCCTAAGCCTAAAGATCACAATGTGATAGGAACAAAGTGGATCTACAGGAACAAGTTAGATGAACAAGGTGTCATCATTAAGAATAAGGCAAGACTGGTTGCAAAAGGATATAGGCAAGAAGAAGGTATTGATTTTGATCAAACCTTTGCTCCAGTAGCCAGACTGGAAGCCATAAGGATGTTCTTGGCCTATGCAACCTATCAAGGATTCAAGGTATACCAATGGATGTCAAGTCAGCATTCCTAAATGGTAATTTGAAAGAAGAAGTCTATGTGGAGCAGCCTGCAGGTTTTGTTGATCCAACTTTACATCATTATGTCTATAGACTTAGGAAAGCATTATATGGGTTAAAACAAGCACCTAGAGCTTGGTATGAAACCCTATCTAGTTTCCTCATTGAGAACAAGTTCTCAAGGGGGAAAATAGATAAGACTCTATTCCTTAGGGAATCTAGAGGCAAAGTAATACTTGTCCAAATATATGTAGATGACATTATATTTGGGTCTACTGAAAGTAGTCTTTGCAAAAAGTTTGCAAAGCTTATGCAAAGTCAATTTGAGATGAGTAGTATGGGAGAACTGAAGTTTTTCTTGGGTCTCCAAGTTAAACAGACTGAAAATGGTCTATCCATATGTCAGTCCAAGTTCACCCTAGAACTCATAAGGAAATATGGTATGGATTCCTCCAGTACCATGAAGACTCCTATGGGGTCAAGTATGTCTCTAAGCAAGGATGATGCAGGGAAACCTGTAGATGAAACCTTGTATAGAGGGATAGTTGGCTCCCTACTATACTTGACTGCAAGTAGGCCTGACATTATGTATGCTACATGTGTTTGTGCCAGGTATCAAGCCTGCCCTAAAGAGTCTCACTTGACTGCAGTCAAGAGAATCTTGAGATATCTAAAGGGCACACCTTATCTAGGCCTCTGGTACCCTAGGAATGGAGATTTTGATCTAACAGGCTATTCAGATGCAGACTTTGCAGGATGCAAAGAAGATAGAAAGAGCACTACTGGATCCTGTCAATTCCTAGGTGGAAGACTCATTTCATGGAGCAGTAAGAAGCAAACCAGTGTGGCTATTTCCACAGCTGAGTCAGAATATGTAGCTGCAGGAAGTTGCTGTGCTCAACTTCTGTGGATTCAACATCAGTTAGAAGACTATGGATTTCAAGTAAGTAGAACTCCACTTTACTGTGATTCTACTAGTGCTATTTCAATAGCTAACAATCCTGTATCTCATAGTAGAACTAAACATATTGAGATTAAATATCACTTTCTTAGGGAGCATGTAGAAAGAAATGATATTGCACTTGAATATGTTAGAACTGATAATCAGATAGCTGATATGTTCACTAAGCCCTTAGAAGAAGCTAAGTTCAATAGGTTCAAAATTGAACTAGGTATGATAAACTTAGAGTAAGTTTACAAAACTAAAAATTGGCTAAGTAAAAAAGGTGTCGACACATAGACAAGTCTATGTCGACACAGAATAGTAAGTGTCGACACTTCAGAAAATGGTGTCGACACATCTAGGAAGTTGGTGTCGACACTTCAGAATGTTAGTGTCGACACATGTCGAGTTGGTGTCGACACTTCAGAATGTTAGTGTCGACACATGTCGAGTAGGTGTCGACACATCCAATAAGGTGTCGACACTTAAGTTTTACTCAGAAATTTTCTAAGTAAAGTCTCGACTACATGTCGAGTAGTGTGGTGTCGACACTTAACCAAGTGTCGACACATAAAATCTGTTAACTAAACTTGTGTCGACACATGTGTGTCGAGACATTATAAGTCAGTGTCGACACTTATTGACAGTGTCGACACATCTTTAGAAATTCATCCCGCCTGTTCGTCTTCAAACAAGAAAGGTACTTCAGCTACCTAAGACTCAAGAAGAAGAAGAAATTTCTACATCCAAGACCAGGGAAGCTTTGGTCTGGTGTGGTCTTGATTCTAAGATGAAAATAGGTTCTGTCTTTAACAGAAAAGGCATGAACATTCAAGGAAATTCCTGTCTGAAGTTGTAGGCAAAGTTATACTAAGCAAAACAGGAGGACATGACAGGGTGTCAGCCTCTATGTTCAGTATTATGACCAGAATCATCTTCAACCTCAAAACAGATTGGTCTATGATTATATTTGAGAAAGTAAAGGAAAGTCTGAAGAAGCCCAATCTGGGCAGGATACTAAGTCTCTACCTGGCTGGATCAATTCCAGAGGTAATGAGCACTGCTGCTGGAACTAAAATCAATCACATGAGGAGAATGGACTCAAGGATATTCTCTAGATGGGAAAGAGTGCTGTCCAAAGAAGTTCCAACCCCAGAAAAGCAAGTTTCAAAGAAAGACTCTCCTCCCAGGAAGAAGAGGAAGACTGCTGCTGTGACTCAGGAGTCCTCCAGCAGCTCAGGTAGTGAAGAACATGTGGTTTTCACTCCTGATAGTCCAATGGATGAGGCTGCAGAAAAGTCACCTGCTCCTCAGGAGCCAGCTGAAATCCAGGGGGAGCCTCCAGCTGTAGAACACCCCTCTACACTGGAGAGTGAGCAAGCAACTCTCATTATCCAAGAGGTACTTTCTGACCTCAATACTTTAGATTTTTTTGTATTAGATTCTGATTTGTCTGATATTCATCAGCAAACTTAGCAAGCAAACCAAGTACCAGCTGTTGTTCTCCAAGACACAACTGCTGAAGTTAATGTACCCAGTACATCTCCTGCTCAGTCACCCCCAGAATATACAATGGAAGATCTATTTCTGAATTTAGATCAAGATGATTTTGACATGGAAAAGAATGCTGCTGATGAAGAGAAGGATGCTGCTGCTGAGGGGGAGAATCTGGAAGTTCAGGAAGAGCCTATAAGGCTAGACACTGAGAAGGCACAAGATGTGCAAGCTGACAGACCCTCAAGCCCTAAGGATAGGGTAAATATAGAAGTACTTCAGAGTCTGAGGATGATGAAGCTGAGCAAGATAAGAAGAAGAAGTTCTTTGTCTTCAAAAGAAGGAGTCAGAGCTATAAGAAAGCTCTACAAACTGTTGCTCAACACTCACTAGTCCAACAAGCTCCATCAACAGATTACAGTAGCCTACTGGTAGCAATGCAAGTTAAGCTGGATGAGCAAAGGAGGGCCATAGAGACATATATTGATGAAAGCCAAAAGTCCCTACAATTTGATCTAGCTCAAGATATCAAATCAATAAGGTTTGAAATGAATTTGAATAAGAAGGAAATGACTGACTGCTTCCACAAGGGTGGTAATGCAGTGGTCTATTTGGCAACTCACCAGGAGAAAATTAAGTCTCAAGTAGATGATATAGCACAGAAGCAAGGCTATGTGCTGGAAAATCAATTGAGAATGAATGATAATCTGACAGCTTCTCACAATGCAATAGTCACTGAACTGAAGAGTAAGTCTGCTGAACCATCAACCTCCTCTGCTGCTGCCAAGGCTGAATTTGATAAAGTTTTTCAAGAAGAAATTGCTGCTGTAAAGACTGCAATTAAAGATTCACAGAAGGTCATTTCTGAACAGCTTACAAAGCTTAGACCTTTCTTTAAGGATGGCATAAGGTACTTGGATGGCCAAATCAGGTTTCAAAAAGATGATGTGAGAGATCATGTAGCACAAGAAGTCATAAAGGGGGAGAGGGTGTTAGTCAAAGCTAGCTCTGACCATGCCAAATGGATTTCTAATTCCATCAGAGCTACACTGGGCTATCCTCCCCTGTGTGATGATGACAATGTAGCTGAATCTGGTATTCAAAGTGCATATCTTGGAGGTGAGCAACAGGAAGTAGCTCAGGTGATCTATCCACCTCCAGATTTTGAAATGGTTCATGCTGATGTAAGCACAATGTATAGTCCAACTGCTGGTAAGCCTAATATTGTTCTGGAAAAGGTTGTTCAACCTATTACAGCAGCTATGCAAGAGGCTTTGGACAAAGAAGAAGAGACTAGGCTGTCAAAGAAGAAGTTCAGGGAACTTGCTGAGCAAAAACCAGATTTTGAACAGTGGAGCCCTACTTCTAGGAACATCATTCTCACAGCCTGGAAAGCGGCCAAGGACAATGCCCATGAGAGGAACAAGTGGTTCTCAGAGGCAGAATGGAGGAAGCATGAGAGTAGGCAGGAAGCCATTGTCCAACATAGAAGGAAGGCTAAGTTAGGAAAGCTACCTCCAACAGCTGTGGAGCCTAGCAAGTACTTTCCTAAGCCCTATCATTACTTTGAGAGGCAAAAAATCAAGGCTGAAGAACAGAAGAAGAAGGACTCCAAAGGGAAGAAGACTGCTGAAGCTGAGCCTGCTGCTGCTGCTGCTGTAAAGGCCAAAGTGCAAGCTGGAAAAGGCATAGTCATAAAAGAACCAGAGCAGAATTAGACTAAGATTAAACTGAAGAATGTTGTAATCTGTTACATCAAACATTTTGTGTAAATCATTGAAAATGTATTAACAACAATGTTTGAACAATTTTTTGTTAAATAAATTTCATGATTGTTCAGTTGAATGTGTCTAATTCTTGTTTGTTCTGTAATGCTGTATGAGTATACATGTGTGCTTTATTACATGTTTAAGTTTAACTCTGTTGACATATACCTGTTGTACATCATTTTATAATTTTTAATTATGAGTGATGTATATCATTGACTAAGGGTTATGACTTCTCCAAATAGGGGAGATTGTTGGGTACATTGGTCAAATGTACCTGATTTGAAGAAGCCTCACCTAACTCAATGATATACATCATAGTGTATTTGATGTTTGTTTGAGTTACTTGTGCAGGTTAGGAATACACTGGACTGAAGCTAAAAATTTCTAAGTCCATGTGTCGACACCCAGAGGGAAAGTGTCGACACTTGAGAAAGCTTGTGTCGACACCCAGACAAGCAGTGTCGACACTTGGAGTAATTGTGTCGACACCTGGGAAGAAGAGTCGACACCAGTCAGAAAGTGTCGACACTTGGAGCTGTGTCGACACTCAGTGAAGAAGTATGCAGAAAAGCTGTGTCGACACTTAGCAGAAGTGTCGACACCTAGAAGAGCTGAGTCAACACCAGAAAGTGTCGACACTTGAAGTTGTGTCGACACTCAGCAAAAGTCTGCAGAATCTAAGTACAAGTGTCGACACTCAACACAATGTGTTGACACTATGCAGAAGAGTCAACACTTAAAGAAAGTGTCGACACCCAGCACAATATGTCGACACTTAGCTAAAGACTCAGTATTTGAAGTAAGTGTCGACACTCAACACAATGTGTCGACACTATGCTGAAGAGTCAGTAGTTGAAGAAAGTGTCGACACTCAGCACAATGTGTCGACACTTAGTTGAAGACTCTACACTTGAAGAAAGTGTCGACACAAGGAGCTGTGTCGACACTTAGCAAAGAACAGAAAAGTTACAAAATATTCTAAGTACAAGTGTCGACACTAAGGGAATGTGTCGACACTCAGCTGAAGAAACAAAAGTGAAGACTTGTGTCGACACCAAGAAGCAGTGTCGACACTTGACAGTTTCAACACATGAAGATGTGTCGACACAAAGAACATGTGTCGACACTTAGAAGAATACAGTTAAAGAATGAAGTACAAGTATTTGTGTCGACACTCAATTTCAGTGTCGACACATGCAGAAGAATCTGTGTCGAGACATACAAGGAATTGTGTCGACACCTTGTAGACTTGTGTCGACACTTACACAACATGTGTCGACACTTGGCCTATAAGTGTCGACACTTAAGAACAGAAAGTCTCGACACTATCTGACAGTTAGGGAATTTCAAGAAGTGACTGGTTGACATGACAGCTGCCGATCCAGCCGGTCTACATCAACTGTCAGAGATATCAGAAGTCTGTTATGAACCGAACCAGCCGGTTACCATGAAGGAAGCCTATAAATAGGCACCCATAGTTTACATACCAAGATAGATGAAGTGATATAGAAGTGGTTGAAAAAGCTTTTGATAAAGAGAGTTCAGATCTTTGTAAAAGTGGTATATTGAGTATCAACACAAGAAGATCTTGCTGAGCATCGGCAGATCTAAGAAGTTGGAGAGAGAGAGCTCCAACCAAGTATTCAGTCTTTGGAACTAAGGCTGAGAAGAAGAATTCAGAGTCATCTGGATTTCAAGAAGCAGAGGTCAAGGAACAACTGCAGAAGATTCAGACTAATTCAGTTCTAATCAAGAAGCTTTGAAGGAAGCTAAGTCAGTTTGGATCTAACTGAGTTCTTCCAAGAACTCTTCAAGAATCTCTCAACTCCTCTCTTATTTTCTGAGTTGTAGAGTTAGCTATTGTACTTTCTATTTTAACTTGTAGGATCCATTGGATCTGAGAGAATTGTAAGCCTATATTATAAAGGCTGAGGGTAGGGCTTGGTTGCCTGAGTGTAGGAGTTGAAGAACTCTGAGTGTAGGCCTTAATTGGCTGAGTGTAGGCCTTTTGGCTGAGTGTAAGGTTTTGGGCCTGAGGTAGGAACCTAGTTGGGTTCTGAGTTAGTGGAGAAGTTTGGCCGAATCTAGTACACTGCTAGATAGGCGAAGGGGGAAAGTGGATGTACCCAAAGATTGGGGAACCACTATAAATTAGTGTGTCTTCTGTGCTGTGCTGTGCTGTGGAATTACTGTTTATTTCTGTAATTGCTGTTAGTTGTAATAATCTGTGAAATAACTGTTGAGCTGCCAACAAAATTGCAAAAAGGTTTAGGTCACCTATTCACCCCCCCCCCCCCTCTAGGTGTTTAGGTACCATATCTTTCAGGCTTGGAGAAACTTTCAATAAGTTTCTTTTCAACGGCAAGTTGTTCTTCCAACTTCTTGATGATTTTTTCTTTCAGGTTTAGGTGCTCGAGATCTTTGTTGTATTCTTCGATCGCGACATCGAATTCCTTTCTGAGTGAGTCCATCCTTGCGACTTCCTCCCTTAGAGTGCTCTCATCAACCTTAAGGGATTTTATTTCCTTGGCCAAAGTTTTAGCAACTCTTATACATCGGTCATAGACCTTGATTAGATTTCTTTATTTTCAAATGAGTTCTGATTCATCATCAGAGCAGCAATCCTCATGTTCATCGCCAGGAATATCAGATTCAGAAAGAATAGTGTTTGAATTTACCTCCCCATTAAAATGGGGGATAGCTTCTTTATCATCGGAGTGAGCCATGAGCCCGAAGTAGGCTTCTTCATCCTCACTTGACTAAGACGAGTCAAAGTCACTGAGAGTCTTCTGCTTCTTTGCTATGAAGCTCTTCTCCTTCTTTTTGCTCTTAGAGGACTTGTGCTCTTCTCTTCTTCCACCCTCCTTCTTTTGTGAGGGCAATCAACGATCACATGACCTGTCTTGTTACAACAGTAACACACGATGTCAGTAGAATAATGTTTGTTCTGTTTAGCTTTATACCTATCAGATGTGTGATTTTTCTTTTGATGATCACCGTCGTGTCGTGATCTTCTGAATGAAGAATCATTTCCTCTCATTTGTTTCTTCTTACTAAGAAAATTCTTGAATTGTTGGGAGAGTGGAGAGAACTCTCCATCAGATAATTCTTAGCCTGAGGTGCTTGGCTCTAAGTGTTCTTCTTCACTTTCTTCCTGAGTGGAGAGAACTCTCCATAAAGAGTCTAACCCTCTCTTTCCATATGTCAAATATCTCTTTTCTACATATTGGCAATTTTATTGACCCCAGCTCTTTGTGATTCTCACTAGAACCCATTTTCTTGATTCTTGATTGTTTTGAATCTGCCTACAGGATCTTACTCAGACTGTTAAGTCCCTTTTTGAGCAACCTCCCTCTGATACCACTTGAAAGAATATGTGTCTAACCACCTAGAGGGGTGGTGAATAGGTGTAATTTTTCCTTTTAATGTAACGGAAGACAAACTGTTCAATAATTAAGCAGCCAATGCAAATTCTACAGCTATCAGCACAGCAATCACAGTAACAATCATACACAGAGTGCACACAGTGTTTATAGTGGTTCCCCAAGGTCTGGGTACATCCAATTTCCCCCTTCGCCTATCTAGCATTGTACTAGATTCGACCTAACTTATGCACTTCTCCTCAGATCCTCAGATCTTATAGCTCAGAACCCCAAACAGGTTCCTACAACTCAAAGTGTCCCCACTCCTACAACTCAGACACAAAGCCCTACCACTCAGTCTTCAACAAAACCTACACTCAGGATAAATAGCCCTACCTCAGCCTTCAACAAGGCCTACACTCAGAGAATAGATTCTCCTACACTCAGGCTCAAAAGCCCTTCCTCAGCCTTTATTAATTTAGGCTTACAACTCAGATCCCTTAGGATCCTACAAAAAGATAATAACAAGTTTTAGATCACCACTCTATTTGAGAGAATGAAGAGGGCAACCTTCTTGATCAGTTCTTGATAGTACTGATTCCTGAGATCAACTTTGTCTTTGCTTTCTTCAAGGCTTCTTGAGTCTGAACTCAGAAAAAGTTGATCTTCTTGAAGTAGACCGGCTGGAAACTTCCTTCTTAAGATGGAGAATTAAATCTGGATCTTTCTTTGCAGTATGGTTTAGAACCTACTCCTTAAGAGATTTGATTAAACAAGTCTCTTTCTTGATTTCAATTACTGGAGTTCTCTCTCTCCAAGTTAATCTGAAATTTCTTCAAAATACTGATTTACAGTTTTCTCTGGATCTGTATTCTGCAATGATTGATCTTCTGATCTCTCCTTTATTGTAATTGATACTTGATACCCTTTTGTTGAAGGAGAAAGGCCTTTAAATAGTCTTCCTCCAAGGTAACCGGCTGATCTGGTTTCTAACATCCTTCTGACAGCTTTGACAGTTGTAGTTGACCGACTGAGATGGCAGCTGTCAAGTCATCCAGTCACTTCTTGAAAATAGTGTCTCTGTCTGAAAGTGTCGAGACTGATCTTCATTATGTGTCGACACAAATAGACCAAGTTCGACATAAGTGGACTAAGTGTCGACACATGCCTTGGTGGTGTCGACACAACTCCTGTTGTTGTAACAACTTCTCGACACTGCTTCTGTTGAATGTGTCGACACTGATTGAGTGTGTCGACACAAGTACTTCTTCTTTAAAACTTAGTGTAATTCTGCAGTGTGTCGACACATCTCCTTTGTGTCGACACAAGTACTTCTTCTTTAACACTGTCTTGAAAATTGCTTTGTGTCGACACAAGTCCTGTGTGTCAACACAGTTGATGTCGACAAAGCCTTCAGTGTGTCGACACAGCCTCCTGGTATCGACACATTTGATGTCGACAATTCTTCACAGTGTGTCGACACTTCCTGTATGTGTTGACACATTTCTTCTGATGTCGACTCTGCCTTTCCTGGTGTCGACACAATATACTCCAAGTGTCGACACTGCTTCTCTAGGTGTCGACACAAGCCTTCATAAGTGTCGACACTGCTTCTCTAGGTGTCGACACATGGACTTAGAATTTTTCCTGCAATCCTGCAGTTACTTAACCTGCACATATTAACTCAAACACATGAAATACACCTTGATTCATATCATTGAGTAGGGGAGGCTTCTTCAAATTTGGTACACATTTTCCAATGTATCCAACAATTTCCCACTATTTGGAGAAGTCATAACCCTTAGTCAATGATATACACCATACATAACAAATACACAATATGATGTATAACAACATTATATGACAGGGTAAATACTAAACAAAACATGTAACACAAATCATCACTGAATAATTATGCTAACACAATGAGCATCATTATAGTTTTGTTTGAACTTCCAATACTATCTTTAACAAAGGTTTATATAGATTTTAATACAAAAGATTACAAATATGTAAACTTAAGAAAATATAATCTAATGCTGCTCTGGCTCCTTGATGACAATGCCCTTGCCAGATTGAATCTTGGCTTGAACTGGAGCATCTGTGTCATCAACTGGTTTCTTGCATTTTAGATCTGTCTTTTTCAGCTCTTCAGCCCTTATCTTCTGTCTTTCAAAATAGTGATATGGCTTATGGAAATACTTGCTAGGCTCCTATGCATTAGGAGGTAGCTTCCCTAGTTTAGCCTTTCTTCTGTACTGTACAATAGCCTCTTGCCTGGCTACATGCTTTCTCCACTCTTGTTCAGAAAACCATTTACCCCTTTCTAGAGTATTGTCCTTAGCATCTTTCCAAGCAGTTAGAATGATATTTCTAGAAGTAGGGCTCCACTGCTCAAAATCTGGCCTTAATTCAGCCTGTTCTCTGAACCTTTTCTTAGACAATAAAGCCTCTTGCTCTTTCAAAGATGCCTCTGACATAGGCTTGTCTACTTTCTCAATGATCACATTTTGATTTCCTTCAGGAGGGCTATACATAGATTGTACTTCTTGATGAATCATTTCAAAATCTATTGGAGGGTAAATTACTTGAGCCACTTCAACTTGCTCTCCTCCAAACACAGCAGGATGTATACCAGATTCAGCAACATTGTCATCATCACACAAGGGTGGATATCCAAGCGTGGCTCTGATGCTGTTGGAAATCCATTTAGCATGGTCAGAGCCTGCTTTGACTAACACCCTCTCCCCCTTTATGACTTCTCTTTCTATATGATCCCTAAGATCATCCTTCTGAAATCTGATCTGAGCATTCAGATAGTTAACACCATCTTTATAAAAAGTTTTTAACTTCTGGAGCTGTGTAGTAATAGTCTTTTGAGAATCTTTAATTACAGTTTTAACAGCAGTTAGGCTTTCTTGTAATTGCTTATCAAATTCTTCATTGGCAGTAGCACTTACTGCAGTCTCTGCAGTAGCTATATTTTTCATTTCAGTAACAATGGCATTATGTGAGGCAGTTAGATTATCATTCATCCTTAGCTGATTTTCCAGGACATAGCCTTGCTTAAGAGCTATGTCATCAACCTGTGTCTTTATCTTCTCTTGGTGAGTGGCTAGGTAAACCACTGCATTTCCTCCTTTGTGAAAGCAGTCAGTCATTTCCTTTTTATTTTGATTCACTTCAAATCTAATGGATTTTATATCCTGAGCCAAATCAAATTGAAGTGACTTATGAACTTCATCCATATACTTTTCTAGAGCCTGCCTTTGCTCATCCATTTTGATATGCAAAGCCACCAGCAATGAGCTATAATCAATTGTTGGGGCAGGCTGTGGAGCAACTGTTTGCAGGGCCTTCTTGTAGCTCTGGCTTCTTCTTTTGAAGACCATAAGCTTCCTTTTCTTGGATCTAAAAATTTCTTCATCCTCAGAAGCAGAAGTACTGGCAATGTCTACCCTTTCCTTAGGACTAGGAGGCAATTCCTTCTCAGTCCTTGGTATCTCCCCATGTGTCCTTTGCTCCTCATTCTCATTTCTTCTTTGCTCCTCTTCATTTCTTGTAGTCTCCTCCTGAGACCTAACATGCTCCCCCTCAAGATCTACCTGCTCCCCCTCAAAACCTGCTTTCTTTCCTTCAAAATCAGTCTGTACCAAATCAGGGAACAACTCTTCTAGAGTAAATTCTTGTTGTGAAGGGACAAAAAATTTCTTAACTCAGGAGCATTATCAGCAACTGATATGTCTTCCATGACAACATCTTGTGGTTGACTATGTAACTGAGTTTGCTGATCAATATCAATTAAAGACTCAGTTAATACTTCATCCTCAATATGGAAAATAGATTGATTAACTTCATGTATTACCTCTAGGATTGTTTGAGTTGTCAGTTCACTATCCAAGTGAGTTGACTCTTCCACATGTTGAGGCTCCCCCTGGAGTGAATCCAGGTGGATGGGGCTAGCAGATGGTTGCTCCCCCTGCCTCAGTGCATCTTCATGCTTTACTGGTGACCTTCCAGTAACATCAGCTTCTTCCTCATTTGAACTGAAAACTACTTGTTCCTCTGAACTGCTGGAGGATTCAGAAGCTACTATGGCTTTCTTCTTCTACTGTGGAGGAACTTCTTTTTCTAGAGTAGGCATGTCCTTTGTTAACACCCTATCCCACCTTGAGATAATCCTAACATCCATTCTCCTTATGTGATTTATCTTTGATCCAGCAGCTTGGTTCATCACTTTTGGAATAGTTCCAACTAAGTATAGACTCATAATTTTACCCAGATTGGGCTTCTTCAGACTTTCCTTAATCTTTTCAAACATCACTGCTGACCAATCAGTTTTTAGCTTAAAGATAATTCTTGTCATTATGCAGAACATGTGAGTTGATATCCTATCATGCCCACCTGGTTTGCTAAGAATTACCTTTCCTACAACTTCAGGCAAGAACTTGCCTTTCATGTTCATGCCTTTCTTGTTAAAAACTGAACCAATCGTCATGTTTGAATCTAGTCCACACCATTGCAGTTCCTCCCTTGTCTTAGATGTAGGTACATCTTCCTCTCCTTTAGTTCTTGATAGATGTAGAACTTGTCTTAGACTCTTTTGGGTGAGTTTTACTTTTACTCCATGGACTATGGATTTAATCTTGAGTCCAGTCTCATCAAGTGTAGCTGCACCAAAGAATTCAAGTACTTCCTTCTTCCAAATCTTGGTTGGCTCTGAAACTAGAACTTCCAACCCATTCTCTGTAATTAGGGTTACTACCTCCTTAATTTCTGATTCTGCATCGTCAAAGGCATGTCATACTAGCTCATAACCTTCATTGACGTTCTCTTCTAGCTTGGGAGCCATTAGGGTTTTGAGAAATCTTGACTTTAGAGGAGAGAGATGTCGACATAAAGTTTTGGTCTCGAAACTATTGAGAGCGTGTCAACAAACAATGGTGAAGACCTATTTATTCCTTTCTAAAATCGAAGGTGAAAAGGCGCGTTAAAATACTCTAAATGTGTCGACACTGTTGAAAAGTGTCGACACTTACTTCTAATGTCTCGACAAATATGTGTCGACACAAATATAGTCGACAGAATATATGTGTCGACACTTATACATCTCAGCTCGACGATTAGTCGAAACTCTACTCGACGAAATTTGTATTGAACCTATGTGTCGACACCACTTTTGGATGTGTCGACACCTACTCTGGTTGTGTCGACACCATTTTTCTGAAGTGTCGACACAGACTTTCTAGATGTGTCGACATCATTTCTCTGAAATGTCGACACCACTTCTATGTGTCGACACAGACAACTCCTTGTGTCGACACCATTTTAATTAGCCAATTTTTTAAACTATTCTAAGTTCAACATTCCTAATTCAATTTTAAACTTATTGAATTTGGTTTCATCTAGGGGCTTAGTAAACATATCAGCTATCTGATTATCTGTTTTAATATATTCTAGGGAAATGTCCTCCTCTACATGTTCTCTAAGAAAATGGTATCTAATTTCTATGTGTTTAGTCCTACTATGTGAGACGGGATTATTTGCAATAGAAATGACACTTGTAGAATCAACAAACAAAGGTGTTCTACTTACCTGAATACCATAGTCTTCTAGCTGGTGTTGAATCCATAATAACTGTGCACAGCAACTTCCTGCTGCCACATACTCTGACTCAGCTGTGGAGATTGTCACACTGGTCTGCTTCTTACTGCTCCAAGACACCAGTCTTCCACCTAGAAATTGACAGTTTCCTGTAGTACTCTTCCTATCTGCTTTGCAACCTGCAAAATCTGTATCTGAATAACCTGTCAGTACAAAATCTCCATTCCTAGGGTACCAAAGGCCTAGATAAGATGTGCCCTTAAGATATCTCAAAATCCTTTTGACTGCAGTCAAATAAGATTCTTTAGGGCATGCTTGGTACCTAGCACAGACACATGTAGCATACATGATATCTAGTCTACTAGCAGTCAAATACAAAAGGGAGCCAACTATCCCTCTATATAAAGTTTCATCTACAGGTTTCCCTGCATCATCTTTGCTAAGAGACACACTTGACCCCATAGGAGTTCTCATGATAGTGGATGATTCCATACCATACTTCTTTATTAATTCTAGGGTGAACTTAGACTGACATATGGACAGACCATCTTCAATCTGTCTTACTTGGAGACCCAAGAAGAACTTAAGTTCCCCCATACTACTCATTTTAAATTTTCCTTGCATAAGTTTTGCAAACTTTCTGCAAAGATTACTTTCAGTAGACCCAAATTTTATGTCATCTACATATATTTGGACTAGGATAATCTTTCCTTTAGATTCCCTAAGGAATAGAGTCTTGTCTATTTTCCCCTTGAGAATTTGTTCTCAATGAGGAAACTAGACAGAGTTTCATACCAAGCCCTTGGGGCTTGTTTTAACCCATATAAAGCTTTCCTAAGTCTATAAACATAATCAGGTTTAAGAGGATCAACAAAACCTGAGGGATGCTCTACATAGACTTCTTCCTTTAGATTTCCATTTAAGAAAGCTGATTTCACATCCATTTGGAATACCTTGAAACCTTGATATGTTGCATAAGCAAGGAACATCCTGATTGCCTCCAGTCTTGCTACTGGAGCAAAGGTTTGATCAAAATCATTATCTTCTTCCTGCCTATATCCTTTTGCAACAAGTCTAGCTTTATTCTTTATAATGATTCCATTCTCATCCAACTTGTTCCTAAAGATCCACTTAGTTACAATAATGTTGTGGTCTTTTGGTTTAGGAACTAGCTCCCAGACCTTGCATCTTTTGAACTGATTCAGCTCCTCTTGCATGACATCAATCCAATGAGTGTCTAGAACTGCTTCTTCAAATTTCTTTGGTTCTACTTGTGATAGGAAACTGGAGTAAATAACTGTACTCAGATTCCTGCTTCTTGTTTGCACTCCTTGTCTAGGATCACCAATTATCTGATTGGCTGGATGATCCTTTAAGTGTCTATTTGCGGAGGTAGTCTGTCTTCAGGTTATACACCTCCAGCCTCTTCATTTAGCTGCACCTCTTGGTCTTCTTCTGCATCTAGAGAGTCTTGTACTCCCCCTGGACAGCAGCCACCATTTTCCACTTACTGAGTTGCAGTAGAACCTTCTGTAATGGTAAGCTTGTCCATCCTCTCATCTATATCTGTAGAGCTGCATACACTACTTAGGAACTCACTGTTAATCAGTCTTGTTTCATCAAAGACTACATGTACAGACTCTTCTACAACTTGAGTAACCAAGTTGTAGACCCTATAAGCCTTACTATTGTTGTTGTACCCAACATTGATCCCCTCTTGGGATTTGGCAGCAAACTTAGTTAGATAAGAATTGCCATTGTTAAGTATATAGCACTTGCAACCAAAGATCCTGAAATAGGATAAATTTGGTTTTCTGACCTTCACAATCTCATAGGGAGTCTTCTTGTGGCACTCTGTGATAATAGCCCTATTGATCACATGACATGCAGTATTTATTGCCTCAGCCCAGAAATATTCTGGGAGAGAAGTGTCACTCAATAGGGTTCTACCAGCCTCTATCAATGTTCTATTCTTCCTTTCAGCAATACCATTTTGCTGAGGTGTTCTTGGTGAGGAAAATTCCTGAAAAATCCCAAATTCTTCACACAGTTTTGTCATACTTTCAGACTAAAATTCAGTGCCATGGTCACTTCTGATTTTGACCACTGTACTGTCCAACTCATTCTGAATTTATTTAACAAAACTATATAAGATACTTGGGGTTTCAGATTTTTGTCTTAGGAAGAACACCCAGGAATATCTAGAATAGTCATCTACTACCACAAATGTGTAGACCTTCCTACCTAGACTGTGAACTGACTTAGGACCAAATAGATCCATATGTAAGAGGTATAGACACCTCACTGAATCCTTGTTTCAAGGCTATGAAAGGTGGATTTGATCTACTTGCCTTTTTGACAAGCTGAGCATATCCCATTCTTTATACACTTAACTTGAGGACCATTCCTCACTAACTCTTTGCTAAAGATTTGGCCAATAGTTTTATACTTAAGATGAGCCAGTCTCTTGTGCCATTTAACACAATGTGAGACTCTCTCATCAGCTACAAGACAAATAGTAGAAACATTGTTCTCGCATACAAAATCAAGACAATAAACATTCCTCTTCCTATATCCTATCAGAATGATCTTTTGATCACTTAACCTTTTGATATAACAACCATTCTTGACAAATGAGATGTCATATCCTAAATCACTCAGCTGACTTATGCTAATGAGGTTATGTTTCAAACCCTTCACATAGGCCACTTGAGTGATAGTAATTTAGTTACTAGAAATGTTACCAAAACCTTTGATGATTCCTTTTTCTGAACCACCAAAGGTAAATTTAGGGTCATCCATGATAGGTGTGTAGTCCTTCAGCAACCCCCTTGTTCCAGTCATGTGCCTGGAACATCCACTATCCAAGTACCATATTGGGGCATGGCCACTTGGACTCACCTGCAATAAAGACTAGTTAACCTTAGAACCCAAATGAGTTTTGGGTCCTTGGTTCATGCTAGCTTGAAATCTAACAAATCTGCCTATAGGTCTTCTCACAGGCAGACTGTTATTCTCCTTGACACAAGAATTGTGCCAACAATCTATGGCAAAGTGGCCTACATTGCCACAACACCAGCACTCAAACCTGTTGTACATTTGTTTAGGTACATCCCTAGCTGAATTATTTACAACAGGCTTCTTGTTTTGTGCTGGGGCTTTGCCCTTAGATTTGGACCTAGCAGTCCAGGCAGGTTTTTTAAACCCTAATCCAGCCTTACCCTTTTGAGGTACAAACTCATCTATCAAGGGTAAAACAGATTTAGGTTTAGAAAAGCTAGCCACAATCCCTTTCTCCTTCTGAAGTCTAACCTCCAGATTTCTAATCTGATCATTCTTGAAATTAATTGTGCCCATTTGAATAACAATTATGTTTTTTCAATCTGGCTATCTCATTCAATTTCTGATCTAACAACTTGTCTGAATCAGAAGCAGCCAATTTAAGACTAGCAATCTCCTTTGCCTGAGTTTTGGCCAAGGTTTTGCTTTTATTCAAGGCCTGCAACAAGTCCCTATACTGATCAATTAACTGATGAATATCTCCTTCAGATTCAGACCCACCCACATCACTTGATGCAGATGTATCTGACTCTGACTCAGTACTATAAATTGAACTGGAAGAACAACTTTGTACCTTACTTGGTCCAGGCTAATCCTGGTTCTTGTCTCCTTCAGATATAGCCATCAGTCCCTTGCACTAATGGTCTTCATGCTCATAAATTGAGTTCATTAGCTACATGAACTCATCTTCTTCTTCTTCTTCTTCAGCAAATAATCCAATGTAGGCTTCAACTTCTGATTCTATTTCTGAAGATGACTGGTCTGTCAGACTCTTATCTTTCTTAGCAACAAAGGACTTTTCCTTTTTGCTCTTAACCTGAGTCTTCTTTTTGTCAGCTGACTCCTTCCTCTTTTTAGGACAGTCAGCCACTACATGTCCCTGTCTATTGCAGCAATAGCACACAATCTTTGAAGATGTAGCTTTGCCTAGCTTGGACCTGCTTCTGTCATTCCTGGAAGACTTTCTCTTCTGATAGTAGTCATCTTTTGGTTGAGAAGTGGAAGGCTTAGACCTCCACTGCTTCTTCTTCAGAAATCTTTGAAAGTGCCTAGTAAAAGCAGCAAAGTCTTCATCACTTTCACTGCTATCAGAATTCTTGCTATCTGAATTATCTATGACAACCTCAGTAATTATTTTAGGTGGAGATGGAGACTTGCTTCTATACTTCTTAGTGACTTCAGTCTTGAAGGTCACAGACTTTTCCTTGTGCTCCACTCTAGTATTCTTCTCTTCCTCCTTTCTATCCATTAGCTGCATCTCATAAGATAGCAGTTTTCCAAACAAAGTTGGAGGAGGTATATCAGCAAGTTTGGCCACTTCCCTAATGGCACAAATTTTGGTGTCCCAGTCCTTAGTCAGAGATCTTAAGAACTTGTCATTCAGCTCATAGTTGCTGAAGTTTCTTCCATAGGACATCAACTCATTAAATATCCTATAGAACTTCTTGTAACATTCTGTAATGCTATCAGACTTTCAATGTCTGAAGCTTTCATATTCCTGATTTACCATGGACTTCCTATCTTATCTTACTTCCTCTGATCCCTCCATATAGACTATTAATATGTCCCACATTTCTTTAGAGGTTTTTCAATGAATTAAGTTCTGAAATGTTGAATCATCAATGGCACTAACAATTATATTCTAGGCTCTCTTGTCCATAGTGGCCAGGATGATTTCATCTTTAGTCATTTCAGAAAAGTCCTTGGGAATTTTCTGATTTGCATCCAGAATGGATATCTTCATTGGCACATATGGACCTTCTTTGACTGTAATATATATATCCTTGGGTCAGGAGCTTCCATAAAGAGTCTAACCCTCTCTTTCCATATGCCAAATATCTCTTTTCTACATATTGGCAATTTCATTGACCCCAGCTCTTTGTGATTCTCACAGAACCCATTTTCTTGATTCTTGATTGTTTTGAATCTGCCTACAGGATCTTACTCAGACTGTTAAGACCCTTTTTGCGCAACCTCCCTCTGATACCACTTGAAAGAATATGTGTATAACCACCTAGAGGGGGGTGAATAGGTGTAATTTTTCCTTTTAATGTAACAGCAGACAAACTGTTCAATAATTAAGCAGCCAATGCAAATTATACAGCTATCAGCACAGCAATCACAGTAACAATCATACACAGAGTGCACACAGTGTTTATAGTGGTTCCCCAAGGTCTGGGTACATCCACTTTCCCCCTTTGCCTATCTAGCAGTGTACTAGATTCGGGCTAACTTCTGCACTTCTCCTCAGATCCTCAGATCTTATAGCTCAGAACCCCAAACAGGTTCCTACAACTCAGTGTGTCCCCACTCCTACAACTCAGGCACAAAGCCCTACCACTCAGTCTTCAACAAGACCTACACTCAGGCTAAATAGCCCTACCTCAGCCTTCAATAAGGACTACACTAAGAGAATAGATTCTCCTACACTCAGGCTCAAAAGCCGTACCTCAGCCTTTATAAATTTAGGCTTACAACTCAGATCCCTTAGGATCCTACAAAAAGATAATAACAAGTTTTAGATCACCACTCTGTTTGAGAGAATGAAGAGGGAAACCTTCTTGATAGTTCTTGATAGTACTGATTCCTGAGATCAACTTGGTCTTTGCTTTCTTCAAGGCTTCTTGAGTCTGAACTCAGTAAAAGTTGATCTTCTTGAAGTAGACCGGCTGACAACTTCCTTCTTAAGATGGAGAATTAAATCTGGATCTTTCTTTGCAGTCTGGTTTAGAACCTGCTCCTTAAGAGATTTGATTAAACAAGTCTCTTTTTGATTTCAATTACTGGAGTTCTCTCTCCCCAAGTAAATCTGAAATTTCTTCAAAATACTGATTTACAGTTTTCTCTGGATCTGTATTCTGCAATGATTGATCTTCTGATCTCTCCTTATTGTAATTGATACTTGATGCCCTTCTGTTGAAGGAGAAAGGCCTTTAAATAGTCTTCCTTCAAGGTAACCGGCTGATCCGGTTTCTAACAACCTTCTGACAGCTTTGACAGTTGTAGTTGACCGGCTGAGATGGCAGCTGTCAAGTCATCCAGTCACTTCTTGAAAATACTATCTCTGTCTGAAAGTGTCGAGACTGATCTTCATTATGTGTCGACACAAATAGACCAAGTGTCGACACAAGTGGACTAAGTGTCGACACATGCCTTGGTGGTGTTGACACAACTCCTTCTGTTGTTATAACAGCTTCTCGACACTGCTTCTGTTGAATGTGTTGACACTGATTGAGTGTGTCGACACAAGTACTTCTTCTTTAAAACTTAGTTGAATTCTGCAGTGCGTCGACACATCTCCTTTGTGTCGACACAAGTACTTCTTTAACACTGTGTTGAAACTTGCTATGTGTCGACATAGTTGATGTCGACAAAGCCTTCAGTGTGTCGACACAGCCTCCTGGTATCAACACATTTGATGTCGACTATTCTTCACAGTGTGTCGACACTGCATGTATGTGTCGACACATTTCTTCTGGTGTCGACTCTGCCTTTCCTGGTGTCGACACAATTTACTCCAAGTGTCGACACTGCTTCTCTAGGTGTCAACACAAGCCTTCATAAGTGTCGACACTGCTTCTCTAGGTGTCGACACATGGACTTAGAATTTTTCCTGCAATCCTGCAGTTACTTAACCTACATATATAAACTCAAAACACATCAAATACACCTTGATGCATATCATTGAGTAGGGTGAGGCTTCTTCAAATCTGGTACACATTTTCCAATGTACCCAACAAATGGGATGTTGCCGAAGTTTCCCGTCACGAAAATGAACTTGCGGATCCAGTTCTACTTCTTGTTCGTGACACCGTAAACCTTGATTTGTTGGGCAGAGAAGAAATCAATCACATCCTTTTTGGCCCTGAAATTAAATAGTTTGTGGAAGACAGTGAGGTTGAATTATATCTGCTCCTCGCACATGTAGTAGGAGAATGTTGGATCTAGTGGCCAACCTTAGAAGGGGGGAATACGGTTTGAATTGAAATTTAGTATTAAAAGAATTTTAGCTGGCCAACATGTTCTGGAAGCTATTGCGGGGTGGTAAGCTACTACCACGTGGAGGTAGGTCACAAAGAACACAAGCTCGGCAGAGCAACCTGCTCTGGAAGCTACCGCGGCGCGGTAGACTACTACTATGCAGCAGTAGGTCGTACAAGCACTTTTCCCTGTGAAACATTGTTTTCTAAATTTCCACACACCCCTTAGAAACCCAGCAATATGTAACCACAAATATGAGATGATATAAATAAAATATAATTCTATTCGAAACTAAAATAAGGGTTTACATCAATACAACTGGATCTCCGTGATGCCATAAATCTGAGACGATGAAAAACAAAGCTATTCACTTTTGGTTTTTATATCGTCCCTTCTCTAGGACCGGTTAGCTCTCTCTCCATTTTCTTCCCAAGGAGATTGATGAGTCAGCTCCTCACCTTCCTCCTCGGAAGGGTCTTAGAGGCTACTAGATCTCCCAGATCTAGTCATCCTCCCAAGACGATTTCCATAGATTCCACCTAGAAATCTGATAGCCTCCTTGGCCGATTTTCCACGAACTCCTCCCAAGATTTCGACATCCACATCAGATGTTTTCACCGCACATAATACAAAATATTAAAGAAAATACAAGAATGAGAGAAAACTCCCCTCTAACTTAACCATTGACGTTGATGTTGATTCGCTTGCAAAGGTTCGATCTTTGTGGATTGAAAGTCTTCCTCTTCGATGTCCTTTAGATCTGTGAAGGTGTGCACTTGATGATAGTCTTTTGGAGCGAGAATCCTCCCCATGAATATTAGGAAGGATTCTTGATCATCATATTTATAGCCTTCAATCCATGCACATGAATTTCTTGTGGTCTTCTCTGAAGAACTCTCCAATTAAATGAGTTAAGAAGACACATTCTTTCCCTCTAGACGGCTATGACAAACTGCCCTTTCAAATTTTATGAAAAACCGTCCCCTGAAACTGATTTTCGAGTTATTTTAAATAGAGAAAGTTATGCTGGGAACTACCGCGCGGCGGTAGCTCGCAGTCTTCAAATTCCTTTTCTTCTTTTTTATTTTGGTGAATTTTTCCTTCATCTTTAGAAATAAATTATTCCACATGAAAATAGATGTATTCTTTCCTTACAAATGATATTGGGTGCTTCTTCTGGTTTCTCATTAGATTCATGATATATATTTGGAGTTTCCTAAATTTACCATGAGGTGATAACTTTGTATGTGTTGCACCATAAGAGCTCTTTCATTTTCTGCTCCTCATTCTGCTAAAGATTTGTCGGCTTTTATAGACGTTTTAAATAAGCTACCGTTGGCGATAACGCTGGCGCTCGGCGGAAGGTCTGCTTCACACAGTGTCGCCAGCTTTCCAGCAAATTATGAAAAATATCCCAAAATATTTTTGCCGCTTTTGGATATCGCGACGTGGTATGTCTAGCACCTGGAGATAACCTTTTCTTCTCGATGCAGTCGATTCAACGATTGTTAAAATTGGTAGCACCTGACGGTGGGCCTAGCGCCTGGCATTAGTTGTTTTTCCTCGATGCAGTCGAATTGGCTAGCATCCGGCGATAGGTCACAAAGATAAATAATTATGTGCTTAACTTTGATCCTGCGTCGCTAGCGCTAGTGGTAGAGCTAATGCCCAGCGGTAGGTCACAGAGATTGAAAATATCTTTCTTCATACCTGAAAAACGGCACACTATAAACACACAACAAGCGTGATCAAATACACACGAAAATTTGTTATTCTCAAACCAAGAGATGCAGAACGCATGTTCCTACAAAATATTGGAGCATGCGTTCTGCACTCCTTGGTTTGAAAATAACAAATACTAAATGTATTTGATCATAATGTGATTTGCAGTGTGCAGATATAACAGGTAAAACACTCTAATAATTTTGGATAGGCAACGTACATCAAATTTTACAAAGTTGAGCTATCGTAGGAGATAGCCATGACCACACCGCATTAGCGTGATGACATAAGCATGATGTAGGCCATGATTTAGAATGGTTGCCATAATGCGCATTATCAGAGATACCACCCGAATATATCGTGCTATCGCGACACGATACTCTCATGACGATACATGACCTCCAGCACCACGACGCGGTAATTGCAGAGTGGGAGATGTGTCAACCATTGGAGTTATAACAGGCGATATCGCGCTACTGCTACGTGATAGTGGAAAACTATAAATGGGCTGAACTTCCGGAATTTGATGTTAGATACCTCCAGGAGCCTTGATTTTGTGCATCTCCAACCAAATATCTCTATGCAACCAGAGAACTGTAAGACCCCCCTCCCGGAACACAAAACACAGCCTGAGGGAAGTCTTATGCTCAAAACAGCTGCCTTGTGGTAGCATTAGTGTAACACCCCCAGAGCTAATTTGGGTTCAGGCTTGGTTGACACGTCCTGGGACACGGGCATATCCCAGGGCGTGTCGTGTTTGGGTTGAGCTGTTGAGTCCGGAATTGATGAAACTGGTTCGACGGAGGGAACACGACAGGTGATACGGGCGTGACCCATCTGACACGGGCGTGTCAGTAGGCGTGTCCCCCTAGTCGATGAATTGTGCTCGACGATCGTTGAGTAAGGTGCACACGGCCTGGGACACGGGCGTGTCCCAGGGCGTGTTTGCATGACATGGCCTAGGACACGGGCATGTCCCAGGGTCGTGTGTCTCTCAGGTGAATTTGAGATGTTGTCGAGTGAAGTAAACGGGTGGTCAACACGGGCGTGTCGGTCAGGACCCGGCCGTGTTCAGGCTTTTCTGAACAATTCTGAGCCATTCGATTCCCTTATCCTGGATCCAAAGTCTAGGCTACTTCAAGGTGGGTCAACGCCGAGGATATGGGGATATAAGCCCTCCTCTTCATCTCCTTCTTCTCCATCTCATTTCAAGAGAGAGAAATAGAAAGGGAGAGCAAGGGAAGGAGAGAAGGAAGGAAAGCCAGCTACTGGAGGAGCTGCGGAGTGCGGAGCGAAGATCCGAGAGCAGATTCATGAAGGCGAGGCCGAGGCGGTGACTTCCATCCGACTACTTCATGGCGTCGAAGCGATCTTCAAGGGTAACGATCTCCTTCTTGGATATCGAAGTCCGTTCTTTATGCATGTGCGTGGAATCCTCCACCAAAAGGTGGATCATGTAAGCGATTCCTTGGTTGTGTCTGCATCTAGAGCCGGAACTGTGGAGTACGACATAGTCATGCTGTATGAAGCCCATCTGGACGGGTAGTCTGGATTGGTGATGATCATGGGTAAACCGGAGAAGACTCCATGGATTTGATGTTATGAGATATATACTTTGCTTTATTGGATGAATGAATGGGTATATGATGTTGGTTATGGATGCATGGAGGCTTTGAATAAGCTCCCGGTTATAATGAGAGATCATTGGTAGCATGCTCGGGAAGCGAGCACCCGACCTGCTACACCACTAAGGTGGGTTGATCTAGATAGAGCAGGGATCGATGGGAGGCAGTGTCCGGGAAGCGAGCACCCGGCTTGCTGCAGTACAAAGTGTGGTTCGATCTGGATTAGGTTGGGAGATCTTTGGGTGGCAGTGTCCAGGAAGCGAGCACCCGTCCTGCTGCACCATAATGTGTGGGTCGATCTATTTTCGTTGGTCATGTTTAAGGTGCCCTAAGCGCACGGAGCGTTGGGTGGATACCAACGTTTGTGATATGGTTGTGGTTGCTAGATTGATATGGTTGTGGTTGCTAGATTGCTAGAGAGATTATGATATGGCAATGCATATAGGGAAGGAACCATTGCCCTGGGTAAGAGGTAGGGTCATTATAAGTGGTCAGCTAAAGCTGACTTTTACTTTGTTTGCCGCTCCTTGGTGGAAATGTGTTTGTAGGTTCTGTTGCTTGATATGAAATGAGCAGACTGGAGGTTTGCTGCTAAAGGCCCTTGAAGGTCGTGTGCGTCGTTGGATTTCATGTGTGGCCGGCCTACGTGCCGATGTACGAAAATGTATTTGTGTAAAGAGAAACCTATAAGGCCTTAAGGCCATGTGTGCGTGAGTTGTATACATTCCTGGTTTGGATATATAAATGTGGAGTTTATATAGTCGTGGGCATTCTCTGAGCTGAGTTCATCTAACCTAAAATAGCTGCGCTAGAATGTATTGAGGTAGGATGCGAGTAGATTTTGATTTCCATAAGTAATTCTGCCGCTTGTTTGTGACATATGGAGTGGGGCCCTGGCCGGACCCACCGTTATATGCCACGTGACGAGTGGGGGCATTACAAAGTGGTATCTAAGCCAGGTTGAGATTGTTTGGGAGGAGAGAACATAATTGAACTCACAAATGTCCACTAGAAATGTATTTCATGCATGTACAGTGCGTGAGTGTGTGGTCAATGTATAATTCTCGTTATGCCATGGCTGATTAATGGTGTTTTGTACATTGATAGGTGCCAAGGTGTGATGCTGGGCATTTTACGCCCTAGAGGCTGTATGAGCATGTGGTGACTGAGACGATGCTCGCGGTGGTCGCAGTGTTATATGCACAACCTACTAGGTAGGCAAGGCCTGTAGGGGTGCCAGTATGGTCTGGTGCAAGGCAAGAGCATGTGGAAGCTGAGGTGGATGAGCAAGTAGCAGGCGAGCAGTTGAAGAGATTTATGGCTTTTCATTCACCTATGTTTTGTGGGACAGGTTCCCCAACGCAGGCGGAGGATTGGCTTGCAAGAGTGAAGAGAATCTTGACCATAATGAAAGTGACCTTAGCCACTTTCTTGCTGGAAAGAGATGCAGGACAATGGTGGAAAGACGTTCTGGCAATAGAGACGCCAAAATGTAACGTTTCGCAATCAGAATAGTCGGCATTTAGGCGACGAGAGAGGAAAAGGTTCAGGCCTGACAAAGTAATTCCGTTGACTGTGCCTTCAGGGGCAACTTATGGACAAAAACGTGTTGAGACTCGTACATGTTGTTATTGTGGTAAGTAGGGGAATATAGCCCCTAACTATTGATAAACGAAGAGGAGCGTCTCATGTAACAAAAAGGGGGAAGCAGTAGTCGAGTCATCTGCATCCCAGACGCCACTGTAATTGTATTTGTGTAAGAGCCACAAAACTTAATTGGTGTAGGACAACTGCTGATCCGAGTAACTTGTATCCCTTTGGTGATGTACATCGATGTGGTATAGACTAAACGAATGACCTATGTGATGTTGTCTTATAATATGTTTATGGCTAGATGATGTTCAGATACATGGTTAGAGTTATGGAGACTATATGTCCATGGTTGGATATTGAGATATGTGAATACTGGTGTAGATAAACTACGAATACTGAAATGGTTGTGTGTGTAATGTGATTTGTTATGTTGACTAATGGAATATGATGTATTTGGTGATATATCATTCGAGTGCATTTTGTGGCTGAATGTGCAGATGGGAGTTAGGGATGTATGTATGTGTTGTATGTATTGTTTAGTTGGTGCGATGCTTCGGGGTGAGACAAGACAGGGCCTCTGAGCTCTAACCCGGCTCGTGTATTCGAGTGCTCGGTTGCACATTGTGGGATTGTGTGGCTGATTGTAGTGAGACAAATTTCGAGGACGAAATTCCTTTGAAGGAGGGGTGGATTGTAACACCCCCAGAGCTAATTTGGGTTCAGGATTGGTTGACAAGGCCTGGGACACGGGCATGTCCCAGGGCGTGTCGTGTTTGGGTTGAGCAGTTGAGTGTGGAATTGATGAAACTGGTTCGACGGAGGGAATATGATAGGTGTCACAGGCGTGACCCATCTAACACGGGTATGTCAGTAGGCGTGTCCACCCTGGTCGTCGAATTGTGCTCGACAATCGTCGAGTAACTTGTACATGACCTGGGAGACGGGCGTGTCCCAGGGCATGTTTGTGTGACACGGCCTGGGACACGGGCGTGTCCCAGGGCCGTGTGTCTCTCGGTTGACTTTGAGATGTTGCTGAGTGAAGTACACGGGTGGTCAACATGGGCGTGTTGGTCAGGACACGGCCGTGTTCAGGCTTTTCTGGACAATTCTGAGTCGTTCGATTCCCTTATCCTGGATCCAAAGGCTAGGCTGCTTCCAGGTGGGTCAAGGCTGAGTATATGGGGATATAAGCCCTCCTCTTCATCTCCTTCCTCTCCATCTCATTTCAAGATAGAGAAAGAGAAAGGGAGAGCAAGGGAAGGAGAGAAGGAAGGAAAGCCAGCTGCTGGAGGAGCTGCGGAGTGCAGAGCGAAGATCCGAGAGCAGATTTGTGAAGGCGGGGTCGAGGCGGTGACTTCCATCCGGCTACTTCATGGCGCCGAAGCGATATTCAAGGGTAACGATCTCCTTCTTGGACATCGAAGTCCTTTCTTTATGCATGTGCGTGGAATCCTCCACCAAGAGGTGGATCTCGTAAGCGATTCCTTGGTTGTGTCTGCATCTAGAGCCGTAAGTGTGGAGTACGGCATAGTCATGATATGTGAAGCCCATCTGGATGGGTAGTCTGGATTGGTGATGATCATTGGTAAACCGGAGAAGACTCCGTGGATTTGATGTTATGAGATATATACTTTGTTTTATTGGATGAATGAATGGGTATGTGATGTTGGTTATGAATGCATGGAGGCTTTGAATAAGCTCCTAGTTGTAATGAGAGATCATTGGTAGCAAGCTCAAGAAGTGAGCACCCAGCCTGCTACACCACTAAGGTGGGTTGATTTAAATAGAGCAGGGATCGATGGGCGGCAGTGTCCAGGAAGCGAGCACCCGACTTACTGCACTACAAAGTGTGGGTCGATCTGGATTAGGTTGAGAGATCGATGGTTGGCAGTGTCCGGGAAGCTTGCACCCGTCCTGCTGCACCACAATGTGTGGGTTGATCTGTTTTGGTTGATCATGTTTAAGGTGCCCTGAGCACACAGAGCGTTGGGTGGATAGCAACGTTTATGATATGGTTGTGGTTGCTAGATTGATATGGTTGTGGTTGCTAGATTGCTAGAGAGATTATGATATGGTAATGCATACAAGGAAGGAACCACTTCCCCGTGTAATGGGTAGGGTCGTTATAAGTGGTCAGCTAAAGCTGACCGTTACTTTGTTTGCCGCTCCTTGGTGGAAATGTGTTTGTAGGCGTTGTTGCTTGATATGAAATGAGAGGACTGGAGGTTTGTTGCTAAAGGCCCTTGAAGGCCGTGTGTGTGGTTGGATTTCATGTGTGGCCGGCCTTCGTGCCGATCTACGAAAATGTATTTGTGTAAAGAGAAATCTGTAAGTCCTTAAGGCCATGTGTGCATGAGTTGTATACATTCCTGGTTTGGATATATAAATGTGGAGTTTATATAGTCGTGGGCATTCTCTGAGCTGAGTTCATCTAACCTAAAATAGCTGCGCTAGAATGTATTGAGGTAGGATGCGAGTAGATTATGATTTCCACAAGTAATTCCGCCGCTTGTCTGTGACATATGGTGTGGGGCCCCGGCCGGACCAACCGTTATATGCCGCGTGACGAGTGGGGGCATTAAAGCTAGCACACATGCTAACCTGTACTACAAGACTCCAATCCTGCTGGCTGATCATATCATACATGCCAACCCAACATAAAGAGTATATACAAACAAAAGTAAAAATGCACAGTAGTATATAAGTCCACAAGTACAAAAGAAATAAGAAGCAACCAAGGCTTCTAAATATCAGAGTACATGCCCAAAGAGGCTACAAAAGAGTCTCTTTACAAAACACTCACATTTGTCACTGACGGCAACGACGGTACCATCATGTCAGGCCCTGTCGCCCTGGCCTGGCTGTCCTCCTGCGTAACCTGTTGCTGCTCTATCTGCGGGTTCTCTCCTAAAAAGGAAGACTTAGCAACCGTTAGTCATAAATGAAAGAAATTGTACCCTATTCACCTAGAGGGGGGGGTGAATAGGTGACTAAATCTTTTTTAAACTTTTAGGCAGATTGCAGATAATATCCCAGATTTTTAATTACTTATTCACAGCAAACAATTAGCAATCACAGAATAAACATGCACACAGTGAACACACAGATTTATAGTGGTTCCCCAAGGTTTGGGTACATCCACTTTCCCCCTTCGCCTATCTAGTAGTGTACTAGATTCGGCCAAACTCCTCCACTATATCTCAGATCCACAGATCTTACACTCAGAACCCCAAATGGTTCCTACAGCTCAGGCCCAAGGCCCTACAACTCAGTCTTCTCCAAAGACCTACACTCAGCCACAAGGCCTACACTCAGCCACAACAGGCCTACACTCAGAGAAATAGATCTCCTACACTCAGGCACTCAGGCCCTACCACCCAGCCTTTATAATTACAGGCTTACAACTCAGATCCCTAAGGATCCTACAAGATATTAAGAATACAAAGTTTATATACCTACAACTCTGAATAGAGAGAAGAGTTGACAGGTTCTTGATGAGTTCTTGGAAGAACTCTGCTGAGATCAACCACACTTGGCTTTCTTCAAAGCTTCTTGAATGTAGAACATAATAGGGTTGATACTCTCTGCAGCTGATGTTCAATCACTGCAACTTAAGATTCAGAACTAGGTCTGAACCCTTCTTCACAGCCTGGTTCCAATGGCTATCTTCTTGGAAGAAGCTCTCTCTCCAACTTCTTAGATCTTCACTTGAATTGATTCTTCAATGAATAGCTTGATCTTGTGTGAATCTTCTTCTTCTGTTGACAGAATAGCCCTTTATATAGGCCTTCTTCATGGTGACCGGCTGATCCGGTTCCTAACAGCTTTCTGACAACTCTGACAGTTGCAGTTGTAACGTCCCGAATCGCTCTAGGCCCCTAGTGTGTGTGTTTTTGAGTCAGGAGGGTTGACTCGAGTCCTGAGAAGTGCAGGGAATGGGACTGCACTTGTGGAGAAGTGGAGAAATCAGTGTAAACAGACACGGGTAGTGACACGGGTAGTGACACGGCCGTGTCCCTACCCGTGTGCGTCGAGCTGAGCTCGACGAGCCGTGTCGAGATCGTCGAGCTGTGTCGACACTAAGTGACACGGGTAGTGACACGGCCGTGTCCCTACCCGTGTGCGTCTAGTTGAGCTCGACGAGCCGTGTCGAGATCGTCGAGCTGTGTCGACACTAAGTGACACGGGTAGTGACACGGCCGTGTCCCTACCCGTGTGCGTCGAGTTGAGCTCGACGAGAAGTGTCGAGATGCAACCCGAGAAGTACACGGCCAATGACATGGCCATGCACACGGCCGTGTCATGTGGACACGGGTCTGGACACGGGCGTGTCCCAACCCGTGTCAAGTATTGAACCGACATGGAAACTGTCGTTGCCGCTTCGCCAGGCAGGACACGGGTAAGGACACGGCCGTGTCCCTACCCGTGTCACATTTTATATATATAGGGGAGAGAAAACCCTAGCCGTTTTCATTCTCTTTTATTCCCCTATTTCCAGTGAGAACTCCTGTGAGAGGGAAAACTGCAGGAGCAAATCCTACCGAAGGAGATCCGCCATCGCCGTGAAAGAGAAGATGCCGCCAAGGAGAACTACGAGATCCATGGCTAGAAATGGTGGTACCGCTGGAGCCAATGTGAGTTTCCTACCCTCTCCCTTGGTGCTAGATCTATAGTTATTTTCCTAGGAGAGACATCGACTCAAGAGAGTCTTGATGGTGAGGAGGAGTTTTCTAGGAAAGGTCATGCTAAGACTTGTGTCTTAGGTTTTAGATCTCTTCAACCACGCCCTTCTTCAATGTGATGACAAGGGATGGTTTCGTGAAGGGTTTTGGCCTCTTGAGGGTGAATAAGGGAGGAGGTTTTCTGGAATGATTTGGGAAGAATCGCCTTGAGGAGGAAGATGAACCGATGCCGTTCATTCCGCCTTAAGAAGCGTGCAGAATCCGTATTCTGCGCGCAGCGAACTTCGTGGCCATTTTTAAGTATGATATTACCAGATCTGGGCTTTCGGCTAAACACGAAAGTTGAAGCCCTTGAAAATACCTTTCCAACGAATAGTTGCACGACTTCTGTCGAAGTCGGTAGCCACGGGAACGTCTAATCGAAAATGGGGTTCTATAAATCTTGTATGCAGAAACTGTGTTCTGTACGCAGCGGACTTCAGGTCCGATTTCAAATAGGATAATGTCAAATCTGGGTTGAGCTCTGAATATGAAAGATGTAGTCCATGGAAATACCTTTCCATCGAGGGGTTACACGACTTCACCGGATTCCTGTAGCCTCGGGAATCTCCGGTCGAAGTTGCTGTCCAGATTCAACCTGCGCCTAAATTCTGGGCTTAATGAAAGATGAATTTTGATTCGGTGGAATTATTAATGCACGATACTTGCCTTGGATGAACCCTTATGATTAATCAGTTGTTGCATTATTGAAGTTGCTTATTAATCAGATTTCATATTATCAAATTGTGAAACAATCTTATTTAAACGAATCGAATTGGTAGGAGTTAAAGGATTGATAATTGTGCACTTCATGTTTATTTTATGACATTATCAAATGAAAAGTGTGATAGATCTTTATATGCGCATCATGTTTATATTACATTGTCATCATTTGGAAAGTCATATAGATGAATAGATTACGATCATGGACATATTTGATTAATGAAATGAGTCTAGTAGTCCAATACTTAGAGAGTCGTCTCCATACGGGTAGTATTGTGAAGGGATGTAAGTGCGGTGTTGACCGTCACTTGTTTTGGTTGTGTTGAGATAAGGTGTGGATGGATGGTTGGGCTGTGTCCTCGTGTTTACTTCCGAGGCCCCTTCCATGATATGTTGATGTGGTATTTGCATGTGGTGTGAGTCGACACGCGGTGTCGTAATCCTGGGTTAAGGATAGTGTGGCAGGTCTACGGGCTCGCCAGTCGTCACACCGACGGGAGTTGGCAGTTAGAATTGGTCGGTTTGGGCTGTGTCCTCGGTGTTCACGTCCCGAGGCCCCTCCGGCCATGTGAACGGTTGGGCTGTGTCCTCGTGCTTTCTTCCGAGGCCCCTTCCGGGTCACGCAAGGCCAGTTCGGGCTGTGTTCTTGGTGCACATCTACCCAAGACCCCGCTGGGCCATAGTACGCATGGGCTCCGCTGTTGTGTTCTTAGCGTTGAGGCGTACGGAGGCCTAGGTGAAGTAGTGTGATACCCGCCTAGTAGTAGAAGTGCCCGTTCTACTGTCACCGCCTGGCCACGGTGGCTGATGCCTGAGAGGTTAGCTACCTGCTCGAAAAGTGGGAACTATAGTCTGTGTCGACATAGCAATTGCATGGGTGTGCACGGGTGAGTCATTGCATAGCATTCATAGCATTTCATATCATTGCACAACAAGATCCTCATCGTATAAGTTTGTATGGGCACTCTTATACGATGAGTTACTTTAATGTAACCCGATCCTTAACTTATAAGTTTGTATGGGCATTCTTATAAGTTAAGTTACTTTCCTGCTGTTACTTATACTTGCTAGTTTAGTGTAGCTCTTACATAAATGCTGATTATGATGTTGTTACTCTTACACTACTGCCACCTGCTGTACTTCCTTTACTTGCATACTTGTTATATACTATACACCTGTTCCTTTTCTTCGCCCGGTGCCGAGGAGTCGTCGGGGGAGCGGATGTGAAACCACTTAGTCATTTCGACTAACGGTTGCTACGTCTTCCTTTTTAGGAGGTCACGCCGCAGGTAGAGCAGCCGCAGACTATGCAGCAGGACAGCCAGGCCAGGACGACAGGGCCTGATGTGACGGTGCCGTCGATACCGTCCGTTACAGATGTTAGTGTTTTGATTACTCTGATGTAGCCCGCTTGGGCAATGTTTAGCTGTACTCTGATATATGGTAGAAGCATGTTTTAGCTTCTCATTATTGATGTATTTGGACATTATAACTTAGTGTGGATTTGACTTCTGGATGTTTATTTATTTGGTTGGGTTGGCATGATTTATTGATATTGTTGTAGCCGGCGGGATAGGCGTCTTGTGGTACAGGTTAGCTCGTGTGCTAATGCTACCGCAAGGCGGCTGTTCCGGGAATAAGACTCCCCCTTCGTGCCGTGTTTTGGGATCCGGGAGGGGGGAGTCTTACAAATGGTATCAAATTGCCACGATCCTCAACTAAGAAGTCATTCAACAATGGTGCCACCCCCGTTTGGTTAGTCAGTTTGGGGACAAACTGACTTAGCGGAAGCAGTGGTGTGCCCATATGTAATTCACATTAAGTTTGTCCAACTTAGACCTTAAGTTTAGCCAACCTGACCACAAATTTGTCGTGTATGTGTAGGTTCCACTGCATGTTGAGCCGATGGGGGGTACTCCTACCCCTCCCATACCCACTCAGTTCGAACAATCTGAGTTGGGGCAGACGCTCACTGCCATTCTTAATGCTTTTAAGTCACAGCAGACTCCGGTGCAACAACAGGCCCCGAGCTCCAACTGGCTGAGCACCTTCCGGGCTCTCTCCCCTCCCGTCTACCTTGGGACGGAGTCAGCCGTACGTACAGAGGAATGGCTAGACATGATACAGGAGTTGTTGGCTGGTATCCGTTGCCCAGCCAACATGGCAGTGACATTGGCAGTGTCCGTCTTGGACTTACATGCGAAGAGGTGGTGGAAGTACCTCATGGGCTCTACCTTCCAAGGCCGGATCTACACTGAGATAAGTTGGAGTGAATTCTCGGGTATTTTCTTGGAGCACTTTATCCCTACATCGGCCCGAGATGAGCTTGAGCAGAGGTTCCTTCTACTAAAGCAGGGATCAAAGTCGGTTACAGAATACCAGCGGGAATTCCAGCATCTCGCGAGGTTTGCGGACTCTTATGAGTTGGATGACAGAGGTTATGCCAAGCGCTTCTATAAAGGGCCGCGAGATCCCCTAAGGCAGTCCCTTTTGTTTATAGCGGATGGTAGCTTGGCGGATATCATTGATATGGCGAAAAGATTGGAGGCGGACCACCTGGGATGTAGTAAGAGGCCTGCGGAGGACGTGATGGAAGCCGGCCCAAGTAATAGAAGGAGACGGGACTTCAGAGGAGGAAGAGGTTATCAAAGAGGTGGAGGGCGTGTCCACCGAAACTATAGGGTGGAGCATCCAGTTCCGCAGCCGCCTGCGTTGCCTCCACCCCCACAGCCTCAGCGATTTCAACAACCTGAAGGGCGTCGTGGTCTGGTGTGCTTCGAATGCAACCAGCCGGGCCACATCTGGCGTTTTTGCCCGCAGCTATATGGGAACGCCCCTCCTGCTCTCCCTCCTGCTCTCCCTCCTGCTCTCCCTCCAGCAGCTCCACGAGGGCGGGGATATATGCGCGGTCGAGGACGAGGACCGCCAAGAGGAAACCCCGGACCGGTCCGGGATCAGGTGTACGCGCTTGACATGGCGCAGGAACGGAACCCACAAGATGTGATTGCAGGTATGATTTAATTAATTTACATATTTGCATGATCTAACTTGAATTGATTAGAACTTACTAGCCACTAGCAATAAGTTTTGGTTGTTGGTACTTAGGCACCGTGATTATTGGCGGGAAGACAGCCTATGCGTTGTTCGATACCGGTGCCTCACACTCCTTTGTGTCCGAGGATTTCATAAAAGACATGGGGGATGTACAGTACTTCACTGGCATAGCCCGACGTGTACGCCTTCCGGACGGCTCGGAGATGATCGCGACCGCCAAGTGCGAGTTGGAGTTATTTATTGATGGGAAGGCCTTTGATACGCCGGCCACGGTTCTGAGAATGCCGGAGTTTGACATCATTTTGGGCATGGCATGGCTGGACTGGCACTTCGCGAGGATCGACTGCGCGGAGAAGCGGATCTATTTGAGGCATGGAGGCTCTGACGTCATCTTCCAAGGTATTGGCTTCGCGCCACGTATGATATTATCTTCTATTCAGGCTGTAAAGGCTCATATGAAGGGGGATGAGGTCTTCATGATCTGGTTCGAGTTGAAGGAAGCAGCGTTGGAATTAAAGGATGTACGGGTAGTGCGGGATTTTCCTGAGGTATTTCCTGAGAAGCTACCAGGATTACCTCCGCATAGAGAGGTTGACTTCCAGATCAATCTAGTACCAGGTGCCAAGCCTGTATCCAAGGCCCCGTACAGAATGGCCCCGAAAGAACTAGCAGAATTTAGAGTTCAATTGCAAGAACTAGTAGATTCAGGGTTCGTTCGCCCCAGTTCATCACCATGGGGTGCCCCTGTGCTGTTCGTAAAGAAGAAGGATGGAACACTGCGATTGTGCATAGATTATCGGGAACTCAATCGGTTGACGGTGCGGAACACTTATCCGCTACCGCGGATCGATGAGTTGTTCGATCAACTAGTGGGAGCACATTGGTTTTCTAAATTGGATTTGCGCTCCGGATACTATCAGTTGAGGATACAAGAAGGGGACATCCAGAAAACGGCCTTCAGTTCGAGATATGGTTTGTATGAGTTCACAGTAATGCCGTTTGGGCTCACAAATGCCCCTTCGGCCTTCATGAGTTTGATGAACAAGGTGTTTGAACCATATTTGGACATCTTCGTCATTGTTTTCATCGACGACATCCTGGTCTACTCAAAGACGGAGGAGGAGCATGTCGAGCACCTGACCTTGGTTTTGAAGAAATTGAAGGAGCATGCCTTGTATGCCAAGTTTAGCAAGTGTGAATTCTGGCTTAAGGAGGTAGCCTTCTTGGGGCATGTGATTAGTGGAGCAGGATTAGCGGTGGATCCAGCGAAGGTGCGAGCCGTGAAGGAGTGGTCGCCCTTGAAGTCGGCGGCTGATGTACGAAGCTTTCTTGGACTTGCTGGGTACTACCGCAAGTTCGTGAAAGGATTCTCCAAGATCGCTCTTCCCCTTACATCCTTGACGAAGAAGGGTGTGCCATTTGAGTGGACACCTCAATGTGAAGCGGCATTTCAAGAATTGAAAGATAAGCTTACCTCCGCCCCCATCCTTGCACTTCCGTCGGGGAAGGAAGGATTCCAAGTTTACACGGACGCATCATATCAAGGGATGGGAGCGGTGCTGATGCAGCACGGGCATGTGATCGCTTATGCTTCAAGGCAGTTAAAGAAACATGAAATCAATTACCCGGTTCATGATTTGGAGTTGGGAGCAGTGGTGTTCGCTCTGAAAGTCTGGAGGCATTATTTATATGGCGTGCACTGCGAGATCTTTTTCGATCATAAAAACTTGAAGTATGTTCACACTCAGAAGGAGTTGAACCTGAGACAACGGCGGTGGTTGGAATTTCTATGCGACTATGAGTTCACCATGAACTACCACCCCGGGAAAGCGAACTCGGTAGCCGATGCCTTGAGTAGAAAAGTGCCAGGCTCTAGCCCAGAGTCTCGGCTGATGAGCATGGAGCTGGCTCGGATGATCGAGGAGATGGAAATTACTCTAGTATTCAAGGCTCCCTCGGCAGGGCATGCGGAGTATTTGGCCAACATGAGCATAATTTGTGATATCCGAGACCGGATTTGGGTGGAGCAAGGAATGGATGCGGCCTTGGCCCCGGCAATCAAGGCAATTGAAGATGGGACCACCGATGAGTACACATTCAAAGACGGCCTCGTTTATTTTCGTGGCCGACTTTATATTCCCAAGGGCGGCAAAATTCGGGAAGATATACTGAGAGAGGCGCATTCCTCTCAATATTCAGTGCACCCGGGTATTGCTAAGATGTACGCCGGACTGCGGAAGACCATGTGTTGGCCGGGAATGAAGAAGGATGTTCGCTACTATGTTACACATTGCGAAGCTTGCCAAAGAGTGAAGGCTGAATGCAGGAGTCCCGGTGGTTTGTTGCAGTCGTTGCCCATCCCCGAATGGAAGTTCGAGGACATCTCCATGGACTTTGTCCATGGGCTACCTCGCTCACGCTCCGGGAATGATTCGGTGTGGGTTATTGTGGATCGACTGACAAAGGTGGCCCGGTTCATTCCAATGAAGAAGGAAGCACACGTGGATGTTTTGGTACGCCTTTTTGTGGAGCAATTTCTACGGTATCATGGCGTGCCCAAGACAATTGTTTCGGATCGGGATGGTCGGTTTACATCCAATGAGTGGAAGGCGGTACAGGCGTATTTGGGCTCACGCCTAACCTTTAGTACCGCATTTCATCCACAGACGGACGGGCAGTCTGAAAGGACCATCAGGACACTGGAAGATTTATTGAGGTTATGCGTGCTGGACAGAGGAGAGCCATGGGAAAGGCTCTTGCCCCTGGTGGAATTCTCCTACAACAATAGTCATCAAGCAAGCATCGGTATGGCGCCCCATGAAGCCCTTTACGGAAGAAGGTGCAGGACTCCCTTGTCTTGGGTGCAAGATGAAGATCCGAAGGCATTGGGGAATGAATACATAGATGATACTGATGCGGCGGTCAGATTGATACGGGATCGCATGTTGGAGGCTCAAAGTCGACAGGCGAAATATTACAATAAAAAGCACCGGATGGTGGAGTTCCAAGTGGGCGAAAAAGTGTTCCTTAAGATTCAGCCGATGCATGGAGTGTCACGGGTGCGTGGAGTGAAAAAGCTCAGCACAAGGTATGTTGGGCCTTATACTATATTGGAAAGGATTGGCCTGTTGGCCTATCAGTTGAAGTTACCACCAGAACTAGAAAATCTCCACGACGTGTTCCATGTGTCGTCGCTTCGAAAAGCACTGTTGCGGCCAGACCAATATATTCCCACTACTGATGGTGCGGTGGCGTCAGATAGGTCTGTGCGACTAGAGCCGGTGCGGATTGTTGACAGCGAGACAAGAACATTACGCCGCAAAAGTGTTCCCTTAGTGAAGGTGCTATGGTTGAATCATGGGAAGGAGGGTACACATGGGAGCCAATGGATTTAATGCAGCAACGCTACCCGGAGTTGTTTGCTCAAGGTAATCTTATTTAAAAGCATATGTTAAATTTCCTGTTATGCTCTTCTCCCCACAGCCTAAGCCTGATTTCGGGGACGAAATCTTTTATATTGTTTATAGGATTTGTAACGTCCCGAATCGCTCTAGGCCCCTAGTGTGTGTGTTTTTGAGTCAGGAGGGTTGACTCGAGTCCTGAGAAGTGCAGGGAATGGGACTGCACTTGTGGAGAAGTGGAGAAATCAGTGTAAACAGACACGGGTAGTGACACGGGTAGTGACACGGCCGTGTCCCTACCCGTGTGCGTCGAGCTGAGCTCGACGAGCCGTGTCGAGATCGTCGAGCTGTGTCGACACTAAGTGACACGGGTAGTGACACGGCCGTGTCCCTACCCGTGTGCGTCTAGTTGAGCTCGACGAGCCGTGTCGAGATCGTCAAGCTGTGTCGACACTAAGTGACACGGGTAGTGACACGGCCGTGTCCCTACCCGTGTGCGTCGAGTTGAGCTCGACGAGAAGTGTCGAGATGCAACCCGAGAAGTACACGGCCAATGACATGGCCATGCACACGGCCGTGTCATGTGGACACGGGTCTGGACACGGGCGTGTCCCAACCCGTGTCAAGTATTGAACCGACATGAAAACTGTCGTTGCCGCTTCGCCAGGCAGGACACGGGTAAGGACACGGCCGTGTCCCTACCCGTGTCACATTTTATATATATAGGGGAGAGAAAACCCTAGCCGTTTTCATTCTCTTTTATTCCCCTATTTCCAGTGAGAACTCCTGTGAGAGGGAAAACTGCAGGAGCAAATCCTACCGAAGGAGATCCGCCATCGCCGTGAAAGAGAAGATGCCGCCAAGGAGAACTACGAGATCCATGGCTAGAAATGGTGGTACCGCTGGAGCCAATGTGAGTTTCCTACCCTCTCCCTTGGTGCTAGATCTATAGTTATTTTCCTAGGAGAGACATCGACTCAAGAGAGTCTTGATGGTGAGGAGGAGTTTTCTAGGAAAGGTCATGCTAAGACTTGTGTCTTAGGTTTTAGATCTCTTCAACCACGCCCTTCTTCAATGTGAAGATAAGGGATGGTTTTGTGAAGGGTTTTGGCCTCTTGAGGGTGAATAAGGGAGGAGGTTTTCTGGAATGATTTGGGAAGAATCGCCTTGATGAGGAAGATGAACCGATGCCGTTCATTCCGCCTTAAGAAGCGTGCAGAATCCGTATTCTGCGCGCAGCGAACGTCGTGGCCATTTTTAAGTGTGATATGGCCAGATCTGGGCTTTCGGCTAAACAAGAAAGTTGAAGCCCTTGAAAATACCTTTCCAACGAATGGTTGCACGACTTCTGGCGAAGTGGGTAGCCACAGGAAAGTCTAATCGAAAATGGGGTTCTATAAATCTTGTATGCAGAAACTGTGTTCTGTACGCAGCGGACTTCAGGTCCGATTTCAAATAGGATAATGTCAAATTTGGGTTGAGCTCTGAATATGAAAGATGTAGTCCATGGAAAGACCTTTCCATCGAGGGGTTACACGACTTCACCGGATTCCTGTAGCCTCAGGAATCTCCGGTCGAAGTTGCTGTCCAGATTCAACCTGCGCCTAAATTCTGGGCTTAATGAAAGATGAATTTTGATTCGGTGGAATTATTAATGCACGATACTTGCCTTGGATGAACCCTTATGATTAATCAGTTGTTGCATTATTGAAGTTGCTTATTAATCAGATTTCATATTATCAAATTGTGAAACAATCTTATTTAAACGAATCGAATTGGTAGGAGTTGAAGGATTGATAATTGTGCACTTCATGTTTATTTTATGACATTATCAAATGAAAAGTGTGATAGATCTTTATATGCGCATCATGTTTATATTACATTGTCATCATTTGGAAAGTCATATAGATGAATAGATTACGATCATGGACATATTTGATTAATGAAATGAGTCTAGTAGTCCAATACTTAGAGAGTCGTCTCCCTACGGGTAGTATTATGAAGGGATGTAAGTGCGGTGTTGACCGTCACTTGTTTTGGTTGTGTTGAGATAAGGTGTGGATGGATGGTTGGGCTGTGTCCTCGTGTTTACTTCCGAGGCCCCTTCCATGATATGTTGATGTGGTATTTGCATGTGGTGTGAGTCGACACGCGGTGTCGTAATCCTGGGTTAAGGATAGTGTGGCAGGTCTACGGGCTCGCCAGTCGTCACACTGACGGGAGTTGGCAGTTAGACTTGGTCGGTTTGGGCTGTGTCCTCGGTGTTCACGTCCCGAGGCCCCTCCGGCCATGTGAACGGTTGGGCTGTGTCCTCGTGCTTTCTTCCGAGGCCCCTTCCGGGTCACGCAAGGCCAGTTCGGGCTGTGTTCTTGGTGCACATCTACCCAAGACCCCGCTGGGCCATAGTACGCATGGGCTCCGCTGTTGTGTTCTTAGCGTTGAGGCGTACGGAGGCCTAGGTGAAGTAGTGTGATACCCGCCTAGTAGTAGAAGTACCCGTTCTACTGTCACCGCCTGGCCACGGCGGCTGATGCCTGAGAGGTTAGCTACCTGCTCGAAAAGTGGGAACTATAGTCTGTGTCGACATAGCAATTGCATGGGTGTGCACGGGTGAGTCATTGCATAGCATTCATAGCATTTCATATCATTGCACAACAAGATCCTCATCGTATAAGTTTGTATGGGCACTCTTATACGATGAGTTACTTTAATGTAACCCGATCCTTAACTTATAAGTTTGTATGGGCATTCTTATAAGTTAAGTTACTTTCCTGCTGTTACTTATACTTGCTAGTTTAGTGTAGCTCTTACATAAATGCTGATTATGATGTTGTTACTCTTACACTACTGCCACCTGCTGTACTTCCTTTACTTGCATACTTGTTATATACTATACACCTGTTCCTTTTCTTTGCCCGGTGCCGAGGAGTCGTCGGGGGAGCGGATGTGAAAACACTTAGTCGTTTCGACTAACGGTTGCTACGTCTTCCTTTTTAGGAGGTCACGCCGCAGGTAGAGCAGCCGCAGACTACGCAGCAGGACAGCCAGGCCAGGACGACAGGGCCTGATGTGACGGTGCCGTCGATACCGTCCGTTACAGATGTTAGTGTTTTGATTACTCTGATGTAGCCCGTTTGGGCAATGTTTAGCTGTACTCTGATATATGGTAGAAGCATGTTTTAGCTTCTCATTATTGATGTATTTGGACATTATAACTTAGTGTGGATTTGACTTCTGGATGTTTATTTATTTGGTTGGGTTGGCATGATTTATTGATATTGTTGTAGCCGGCGGGATAGGCGTCTTGTGGTACAGGTTAGCTCGTGTGCTAATGCTACCGCAAGGCGGCTGTTCCGGGCATAAGACTCCCCCTTCGTGCCGTGTTTTGGGATCCGGGAGGGGGGGTCTTACAGCAGTAGACCGGCTGGAATGGCAGCTGTCATGTCATCCAGTCACTTCTTGAAATATCTGTAACTGTCTGAAAGTGTCGAGACAGTCTGTCTTTAAGTGTCGACACTTATAGACTAAGTGTCGACAAAGGTAGACTAAGTATCGACACTAGCCTTCAAGGTGTCGACACAACTCCCTGTGTTGTAGAAATTACTTCTCGACGCAGTTTCTTCATCATGTGTCGACACTGATATTGTGTGTCGACACAAATCCTTGTTCTTCAGTACTTAGTTGATTTCTTGTAAGTGTCGACACAACTCCTTTGTGTCGACACATCTTCTTGTTTTGATCTTGTTCAGTGTCGACACATCTTCTTGGTGTCGACACATGCCTTCTGTGTTGATACTTGCTGGGTGTCGACACTGCTCCTTGTGTCGACACATTCTTCTTTTTTTGAGACTTTGGCTGAGTGTCGACACATCTCCTTTGTGTCGACACTTGTACTTAGAATTTATTGAACTTTGCTGAGTGTCGACACAGCCTCCTAGTGTCGACACTTTCTTCTTATATTGAGTCTTCTGCTGAGTGTCGACACAATCTTTATTAAGTCAACACTTTCTTCATGTGTTTAGTCTTCTACTGTGTGTCGTCACATACTTCATTATGTCGACACTTATACTTAGACTCTGCTGACTTTTGCTGAGTGTCGACACAGCCTCCAAGTGTCGACACTTTCTGATGTAGACAAAGTTCCTCTAGGTGTCGACACTGCTGCTAAGTGTCGACACAGCTTCACTGGACTTTTCTTCATTGAGTGTTGACGCAACCTGTATGTGTCGACACTTTCTATCTGGTGTCGACTCTGCATCCCTGGTGTCGACACAATTACTCCAAGTGTCGACACTGCTTATCTGGATGTCGACACAAGTCTTCTTAAGTGTCGACACTTTCCTTCTGGGTGTCGACACATGGACTTAGAAACTTTTCAGCTTTCCCTGCAACTACTTAACCTGCACAACTAAACTCAAAACACATCAAATACATTTTGATGTATATCATTGAGTAGGGTGAGGCTTCTTCAAATCAGGTACATTTAATACCAATGTACCCAACAATCTCCCCCTATTTGGAGAAGTCATAACCCTTGGTCAATGATATACACCATACACAATAAAATCGCAGTATGATGTAAAACAGGATTATATAACAGGGTTAATTCATAAACATGTAATAAACAAAACATGTATATAACAAATATCTCGGAACATTTAATGTAATAGATTTATCACACATTACATAGTTCTAAGAACTTCAACATTATCATTATCCAAAAGTTTACAGAATGTTTAAAATCAAAAGATTACAACTGTAAACTAAAGATAAATTCTATTTTATTGCTGCTCAGCCTCCTTGATCATTATGCCCTTTCCAGACTGTATCTTTGCTTGTACTGGGGCTTCAACATCTTCAGCAGCAGCAGGCTTTTTGCCTTTAAGATCCTTCTTCTTTAACTCTTCTGCTTTAATCTTCTGCCTTTCAAAGTAATGATAAGGCTTGGGAAAGTACTTGCTAGGCTCCTGGGCAGTAGGAGGTAGCTTTCCCATCTTAGCCTTTCTTCTGTATTGCAAAATGGCTTCTTGCCTGTTCTCATGCTTCCTCCACTCCACATCAGAATACCATTTGCCTCTGTCCACAATATTGTCTTTGGCAGCCTTCCATGCAGTCAGAATGATATTCCTTGAAGTGGGGCTCCACTGTTCAAAATCAGGCCTTTGTTCAGCTTGCTCTCTGAACATCTTCTTAGACAATTTGGCTTCTTGTTCCTTCAGTATAGCCTCTTGTATAGCCTCAGACACTGGCTGAACCACTTTTTCTATGATGACATTTTGCTTTCCCTCAGGTGGGCTATACATTGACTGTATATCTTCTTGTATCATATCAAAGTCTGGTGGAGGGTAAATTACTTGAGCCACTTCAGCTTGCTCCCCTCCAAGATATGTAGGATGAATCTCAGACTCTGCTACATTATCATCATCACACAATGGAGGATATCCAAGGGTGCCTCTGATGGAATTGGAAATCCATTTTGCATGATCAGAGCTGGCTTTGGCTAACACCCTCTCCCCCTTTATGACTTCTCTTTCAACATGATCCCTCAGATCATCTTTCTGAAATCTTATTTGTGTATCCAAATAATTTACTCCATCCTTAAAGAAAGGTTTCAACCTTTGGACCTTGTCAGTTATAGCCTTCTGGGAATCTTGTAAAGCAGTTTTAACAGCAGTTATGCCCTCTTGTAATGCTTTATCAAATTCTGCCTTAGCAGTAGCATTAGATGTACTCTGACCAGCAGCTATATTTTTCATTTCTGTTACTATTGCATTGTGTGAAGCAGTTAAATTATCATTCATCCTCAGCTGGTTCTCCAGAACATAGTCTTGCTTCACTACAAGTTCATCCACTTGAGCTTTGATCTTCTCTTGATGAGTTGCTAGATAGACTACTGCATTCCCTCCTTTATGGAAGCAGTCAGTCATCTCTTTCTTATTCAGATTCATCTCAAATCTGATGGACTTAATATCTTGGGCCAGATCAAACTGTAGAGATTTTTTCCCTTCATCCACATATTTTTCCAGTGCTTGCCTTTGCTCATCAAGCTTAATTTGTAAGGCCACCATCAATGAACTGAAATCTGTTGATGGTGCTGGCTGTGGTGTAGGCTGTGGTGCTATAGTTTGCAGAGCTTTCTTATAATTTTGGCTCCTTCTTTTAAATACTTGAAATTTCCTCTTCTTGGCTCTTGCAGCCTCTTCATCTTCAGAAGCTGATGTGCTATCAATAGTCACTCTGTCCTTTGGGCTTGAAGGTAACTCCTTCTCAGTCCTTGTTGGTTGCTCAGCTTCCTTGGGCTTCTCAGACTCTTTGCCTGCAGTTTCTGCTATATTTTTCACTTGCTCCCCCTCAACATGTGCCTTCTCCCCTTCAGTAGCAGCACTTTCTTTCTCAACTTCAATGTCAGTTTGAAGAAGGTCTGGGAATAGCTCTTCCAAAGTAAATTCTTGTTGAGGATGGGGTTGAGAAATTCTAATCTCATCAATAACTTGATCAGATACTACCTGATCTGCAACAGATGTGTCCTCCATGACAACATCTTGGGGTTGACTATGTGTTTGTGTTTGCTGATCAACATTATTTAATGAATCAGACAAAACATCATTCTCAATATGGAAATCTAATGCATTAATCTCAGTGATTACCTCAAGTATGGTATGGGTAGCTTGTTCACTTTCTAGTGGAGTTGGCTCTTCCACTAGTAGAGACTCCCCCTGGATGGAATCCTGGTGTACTGGGCTAGCTTGTGGTAGCTCCCCCTACCTTGGTGCTTCTTCTTGTCTTGCTGGAGATTGTCCAGCATTTCCAACTTCTTCCTCATCAGGAGTAAAGACAACTTGCTCCTCAGAGCTGTAAGAGGATTCTTGAGCCATTGGGGCTGATTTCTTCTTCCTTTTCTGGGGTGTTACCTTCTCAGGAGTTGGCATTTCCTTAGTCAAGACCCTATCCCATCTATAAAAGATTCTCATGTCCATTCTTCTCATGTGATTGATCTTTGATCCTGCAGCTTGGCTCATTACTTCTGGTATACTACCAGCCAAGTAAAGACTTAGAATCCTACCCAAATTGGGTTTCTTCAGTCTCTCCTTTATCTTATCAAACAATACTGCAGACCAATCAGTATTTAGTTGGAAGATTAACCTTGTCATTAGACTGAACATATATGCTGAAATCCTATCATGTCCTCCAGACTTGCACAGGATCACTTTTCCAACTATTTCAAAGAGAAATTTGCCTTGGCTGTTCATGCCTTTTCTGTTGAACACAGAACCTATCTTCAGGTTGGAATCCAGTCCACACCATATCAAAGCTTCTCTTGTCTTAGATGCAGAAACATCTTCTTCCTCCTTGGTTCTTGGAAGTTGTAGTACTTTCCTCAGACTTTTAGGAGAAACTTTCACCTTAGCCCCATGAACCCTTGACTTAATCTTGAGTCCAGATTCGTCTAGGGTTGCTACATTCAGGAATTCCAGAACTTCTTTCTTCCATATCTTGGTTGGCTCTGAAACAAGAAAATCTAACCCTGAGTTTGCAACTAGGGTTACCACATCCTTGATCTCTGGTTCTGCATCATCAAACACATGTCGCACCAGTTCATATCCTTCATTCACGTTCTCTTCGAGCTTGGGCGCCATTAGGGTTTGAAGAATTTGAATTGAGAGAAGAGAGGTGTCGACACACAAGTTTGGTCTCGAAACTTTAGTGAGTGTGTCGACAGACAATGGCGAAATCCTATTTATACCTTTCTAGGATTGAAGATGAAAGGGCGCGTCCAAATACTTAAATTGTGTCGACACTGATGAAAAGTGTCGACACAGACTTATAATGTCTCGACAACTATGTGTCGACACAAGTATAGTCGACAGAATATATGTGTCGACACTTGTTTATGTGTCGACACCACTTAACTCGACACTTAGTCGAGACTGTACTTCACTAATTCTGCATAAAGTCAAAGTGTCGACACCACCTTGGATGTGTCGACACCTATGTGTATGTGTCGACACTAATTTTCTGAAGTGTCGACACCAACTTCCTAGATGTGTCGACACTTTTTCTCTGAAGTGTCGACACCACTTTTCTGTCTCGACACAGACAACTCTGTGTATCGACACTATTTTACTTAGCCATTTTGGTAAACTTATTCTAAATTTATCATACCTAATTCAATTTTAAACCTATTGAATTTGGTTTCTTCTAAAGGCTTAGTATACATGTCAGCTAGTTGATTATCTGTATTCACATACTCTAGTGAAATATCTTCTTTTTCAACATGTTCCCTTAGAAAATGATATTTTATTTCAATGTGTTTAGTTCTACTATGGGAAACAAGATTGTTTGCAATAGAAATAGCAATAGTAGAATCACAAAATAGTGGTGTTCTACTTACCTGAATACTATAATCCTCAAGCTGATGTTGTATCCATAGAAGTTGAGCACAGCAACTTCCTGCAGCCACATATTCTGATTCTGCTGTGGAGATAGCCACACTTGTTTGCTTCTTGCTACTCCAAGAAATCAGTCTTCCACCTAGGAATTGACAGGTACCAGTTGGACTCTTCCTATCTTCTTTGCAGCCTACAAAATCTGCATCTGAATAACCTGTCAGATCAAAGTCTCCATTCCTAGGGTACCAAAGGCCTAGATAAGGAGTGCCCTTAAGATATCTCAGTATCCTTTTGACTGCTGTCAAATGAGACTCTTTAGGGCAAGCTTGGTACCTAGCACAGACACATGTAGCATACATGATATCTGGTCTACTTGCAGTCAAATAGAGTAGGGAGCCAACTATCCCTCTATACAAAGTCTCATCTACAGGTTTCCCTGCATCATCTTTGCTAAGAGACATACTTAACCCCATAGGAGTCTTCATGGTGCTGGATGAATCCATACCATACTTCCTTATCAGTTCTAGGGTGAACTTAGACTGGCATATGGATAAACCATTCTCAGTCTGTCTAACTTGGAGACCCAAGAAGAACTTAAGTTCCCCCATACTGCTCATCTCAAATTATCCTTGCATGAGTTTTGCAAACTTTTTGCAAAGACTACTTTCATTACACCCAAATATGATGTCATCTACATATATTTGGACTAGTATGATCTTGCCTCTGGATTCCCTAAGGAATAGAGTCTTGTCTATTTTCTCCCTTGTGAATTTATTCTCAATGAGGAAACTAGATAGGGTTTCATACCAAGCCCTAGGGGCTTATTTTAACCCATACAAAGCCTTCCTAAGTCTATAGACATAATTAGGTTGAGTTGAATCAACAAAACCTGATGGCTGTTCCACATAGACCTCTTCCTTCAGATTGCCATTCAAAAAGGCTGACTTAACATCCATTTGGTATACTTTAAAACCTTGATAGGTTGCATAGGCCAAGAACATCCTTATGGCTTCCAGTCTGGCTACTGGAGCAAAGGTTTGATCAAAGTCAATACCTTCTTCCTGCCTATATCCCTTAGCAACCAGTCTTGCTTTGTTCTTTATAATCACTCCATGTTCATCTATCTTGTTCCTGAAGATCCACTTAGTTCCAATTATGTTGTGTTCTTTTGGTTTAGGAACAAGCTCCCAGACCTTGCATCTCTTGAACTGATTCAGCTCCTCTTGCATTGCCTCAATCCAATGAGGGTCTAGGATGGCTTCTTCAAATTTCTTTGGCTCTACTTGGGATAGAAAACTGGAGTAGAGTACTGCACTCAGATTTCTGCTTCTTGTTTATACCCCTTGTCTTAGATCACCAATAATTTGATCTGCTGGATGATCTCTTAGATGTCTATTAGCTGGTGGCAGCCTGGCTTCAGGTTGAACTCCTTCAGCTTCTTCAACTTGCTGCACTCCATGGTCTTCTTCTGCATCAGGTGCATGTAGTACTCCCCCTGGACAACAGCCACTATCTTCTACTTGGTGTCTTGCAGTAGGTCCTTCTTCTATAGTGAGCTTGTCCATCTTCTCAGTCACACCTGTGGGGCTGCAAATACTACTAGACAATTCATTGTTAATAAGTCTAGCTTCATCAAATACTACATGAACTGACTCCTCTACAACTTGTGTAGTCAAGTTGTAGACCCTATAAGCCTTACTGTTGTTGCTGTACCAAACAAAGATCCCCTCTTGGGATTTGGCAGCAAACTTGGTCAAGTAAGACTTACCATTGTTAAGTATATAGCATTTACAACCAAAGATCCTGAAATAGGATAGGTTTGGTTTTTTGTCTTTCACAATCTCATAGGGGGTCTTATTGTGGCTCTTAGTAATAGTAGCCCTATTAATTACATGGCATGCAGTATTAACTGCCTCAGCCCAGAAATATTCTGTGAGAGATGTGTCACTTAATAGGGTTCTACCAGCCTCAATCAAGGTTCTATTTTTCCTTTCAGCAATGCCATTTTGCTGAGGTGTTCTTGGTGAAGAAAATTCCTGAAATATCCCAAATTCTTCACATAGCTTTATCATACTATCAGACTGGAATTCAGTACCATGGTCACTTCTTATTTTGACCACTGTACTGTCTAACTCATTCTGAATTTGTTTGACAAAACTATAGAAGATACTAGGTGTTTCAGATTTCTGTCTAAGGAAGACACCCAGGAAAACCTTGAGTAGTCATCTACAACTACAAATGTCTAGACCTTCCTACCTAGGCTGTGAACTGGCATAGGACCAAAGAGATCCATATGCAAGAGGTATAAACACCTCACAGCATCTTTGTTCTCAATGCTATTAAAGGTGGATCTAGTCTGCTTGCCCTTTTGACAAGCTGAGCATATTCCATCTTTAATACACTTAACTTGAGGATCATTCCTCACTAACTCTTTGCTATAGAGTTGGCCAATTGTCTTGTAGTTAAGATGGGCTAGCCTCTTGTGCCATTTGACACAATGAGAGACTTTCTCATCAGCTACAAGACACACTGGAGAACCATTGGTCTCACACATAATGTCTAGGCAATAGACATTTCTTTTTCTGTAACCAGTCAAAATGATCTCTTGATCATTTGACCTCCTGATATGACAACCATCTTTGACAAATGAGATGTCATATCCTAGATCACTCAGCTGACTTGTACTAATGAGGTTGTGTTTCAAACCTTTAACATAAGCCACTTGAGTAATAGTTATAAGGTTGCTAGAAATGTTACCAAAACCTTTGATGATTCCTTTTTCAGAACCACCAAAGGTGACTTTAGGACCATCCTTGATTGGTGTGTAGTCCTTTAGCAATCCTATAGTTCCAGTCATGTGCCTGGAACATCCACTGTCCAAGAACCATATTGGGGCATGGCCACTTGGACTCACCTGCAAAACAGATTAGTTGACCTTAGAACCCAAAGAATTCTTGGGTCCTTGGTGCTGGTTAGTTTGCCTCTTAACAAAGCTACCTGCAGATTTTCCAACAGGCAGTTTGCTACTCACTTTGGCACTTGAATTGTGCCAACAGTCCATGGCAAAGTGGCCCACCTTGACACAGCACCAACACTCAAATCTATTGTACCTTTGCTTAGGTACAACCCTAGCTGTTCTATCTACAGTAGGCTTGTTGAGTACTGGGGCTTTGCCCTTAGACTTGGACTTTGCAGTCCTAGCAGGTTGTGTAAACCCTAATCCAGTTTTAACCTTGTGAGGTATAAACTCATCTATCAAAGGTAGAACTGATTTTGGTTTAGAGAACCTTGCTACTAAATCTCTCTCCTTCTGAAGACTAATCTCCAGATTTCTGATTTGATCATTCTTAAATGTTATAGTCCCCATCTGAATCACAGTTATGTGCTTCAGTCTGGCTATTTCATTTAGTTTTTGATCAATCAACTTCTCAAAATCAGTTGCAGTCTCTTTGAGACTAGAAATCTCCTTTGCCTGACTCTTGGCCAAGAATTTGCTTTTCTTAAAAGCTTGCCACAGAACTCTATATTCATCAATCAACTGATGAATATCCTCTTCTGATTCAGATCCACTGGCATCACTTGATGCTGATGTAACTGAATCTGAACTAGCAGTAGAAATTGAACTTAAAGAATAATTTTGTACCTTACTAGGTCCAGGCTGATCCTGGATTTTGTCACCTTCTGACAATGCCATCAGTCCTTGGCACTGATTGTCCTCTTGCTCATATATAGAGTTCATTAGCTGGATGAACTCCTCTTCCTCTTCTCCAGCAAACAGTCCTATGTAAGCTTCAGCTTCTGACTCAGTTTCTGAAGAAGACATGTCTGACAGGCCTTTGTCCTTCTTGACAACAAAGGACCTTTCCTTCTTGCCCTTGAATTGAGTCTTTTTCTTATCTGTTGACTCTTTCCTTTTCTCTGGACAGTCTGCAACAACATGTCCTTGTCTGTTACAACAATAGCATACAATTTTTGATAAAGTTGCTTTGCTTGAATTGGTCTTTCTCCTGTCTTTCTTTGATGACTTCTTGTTCTGATAATAGTCATCTTTTCCCTGTGAAGTGGATGGCTTTGACCTCCAATGTTTCTTCTTTAGAAACTTCTGAAAGTGTCTTGTGAAGGCTGCAAAGTCCTCATCACTCTCACTGCTTTCAGAATTTCTGCTTTCTGATTCATCTGACTCAGTCTCAGCCACTTTTGGAGGTGGAGATGGAGACTTACTTTTGTATTTTCTGGTGGCTTCTGTCTTGAATGCCACTGCTCTTTCTTTATGCTGACTTCTTGTAGTCTTCTCCTCCTCCTTCCTTACCATAACTGCATCTCATAGGATAGCAGTTTTCCAAACAATGTTGGAGGAGGGATATCTGCTAACTTGGCCATTTCCCTTATGGCACAGATCTTGGTGTCCCAATCCTTTGTTAGAGACCTCAAGAACTTATCATTCAGCTCATAGTTGCTGAATTCTCTTCCATAAGACATCAACTCATTGACTATCCTATAGAATTTCTTATAGCATTCTGTTATGCTATCAGACCTGCCTTGCCTGAAACTTTCATATTCCTGGTTTAACAATGACTTTCTGTCCTGCCTAACTTCTTTAGAACCCTCCATATACACTATCAAAGTATCCCACATCTCCATAGATGTCTTACAGTGTATCAAGTTCTGAAATGTAGCATCATCTATGGCACTCACAATGATATTCTGAGCCCTCTTGTCCATGGTGGCCAGAATAATCTCTTCTTTTGTTATTTCAGAAAAGTCCTTAGGTGTTCTCTGATTTGCATCTAACACAGTTACCTTCATAGGCACATATGACCCTTCTTTAACTGTGATATAAATTCTAGGATCTGAAGCTTCCATAAACAGTCTCACCCTTTCTTTCTAGATGCCAAAAATCTCTTTTCTGCAAATGGGCAACTTCATGGATCCAAGTTCCTTATGATTCTCTGTTGAACCCATTTTCTTGATTTTCTTGATTATGCTGAATCTGTCGTTGATTTCACTGAATCTGTCAACAGGATCTACTCAGACAGTTATGTCCTTTTTGAGTAACCTCGCTTTGATACCACTTGAAAGAAATTGTACCCTAATCACCTAGAAATTGATACCACTTGAATGATATTGAAAGCAATTTCACAACAAATAATTAGCAATCATAGAATAAACATGCACACAGTGAACACACAGATTTATAGTGGTTCCCTAAGTTTTGGGTACATCCACTTTCCCCCTTCGCCTATCTAGTAGTGTACTAGATTCGGCCAAACTCCTCCACTATATCTCAGATCCACAGATCTTACACTCAGAACCCCAAATGGATCCTACAGCTCAGGCCCAAGGCCCTACATCTCAGTCTTCTCCAAAGACCTACACTCAGCCACAAGGCCTACACTCAGCCACAACAGGCCTACACTCAGAGAAATAGATCTCCTACACTCAGGCACTCAGGCCCTACCACTCATCCTTTATAATTACAGGCTTACAACTCAGATCCCTAAGGATCCTACAAGATATTAAGAATACAAAGTGTATATACCTACAACTCTGAATAGAGAGAAGAGTTGACAGGTTCTTGATGAGTTCTTGGAAGAACTCTGCTGAGATCAACCACACTTGGCTTTCTTCAAAGCTTCTTGAATGTAGAACACAATAGGGTTGATACTCTCTGCAGCTGATGTTCAATCACCGCAACTTAAGATTCAGAACTAGGTCTGAACCCTTCTTCACAGCCTGGTTCCAACGGCTGTCTTCTTGGAAGGAGCTCTCTCTCTCCAACTTCTTAGATCTTCACTTGAATTGATTCTTCAATGAATAGCTTGATCTTGTGTGAATCTTCTTCTTCTGTTGACAGAATAGGCCTTTATATAGGCCTTCTTCATGGTGACCGGCTGATCCGGTTCCTAACAGCTTTCTGACAACTCTGACAGTTGCAGTAGACCGGCTGGAATGGCAGCTGTCATGTCATCCAGTCACTTCTTGAAATATCTGTAACTGTCTGAAAGTGTCGAGACAGTCTGTCTTTAAGTGTCGACACTTATAGACTAAGTGTCGACACAAGTAGACTAAGTGTCGACACTAGCCTTCAAGGTGTCGACACAACTCCTTATGTAGTAGAAATTACTTCTCGACATGGCTTCTTCATCATGTGTCGACACTGATATTGTGTGTTGACACAACTCCTTGTTCTTCAGTACTTAGTTGATTTCTTATAAGTGTCGACACAACTCCTTTGTGTCGACACATCTTCTTGTGTTGATCTTGTTCAGTGTCGACACATCTTCTTGGTGTCGACACATGCCTTCTGTGTTGATACTTGTTGGGTGTCGACACTGCTCCTTGTGTCGACACATTCTTCTTTTGTTGAGACTTTGGCTGAGTGTCTACACATCTCCTTTGTGTCGACACTTGTACTTAGAATTTATTGAACTTTACTGAGTGTCGACACAGCTTCCTAGTGTCGGCACTTTCTTCTTGTATTGAGTCTTCTGCTGAGTGTCGACACAATCTTTATTAAGTCGACACTTTCTTCATGTGTTGAATCTTCTGCTGTGTGTCGACACATACTTCATTATGTCGACACTTATACTTAGACTCTGCTGACTTTTGCTGAGTGTCCACACTGCCTCCAAGTGTCGACACTTTCTGATATAAACAAAGTTCCTCTAGGTGTCGACACTGCTGCTAAGTGTCGACACAGCTTCACTGGACTTTTCTTCATTGAGTGTCGACACAACCTGTATGTGTCGACACTTTCTGTTTGGTGTCAACTCTGCATCCCTGGTGTCGATACAATTACTCCAAGTGTCGACACCGCTTCTCTGGATGTCGACACAAGTCTTCTTAAGTGTCGACACTTTCCTTCTGGGTGTCGACACATGGACTTAGAAACTTTTCAGCTTTCCCTACAACTACTTAACCTGTACAACTAAACTCAAAACACATCAAATACATTTTGATTTATATCATTGAGTAGGGTGAGGCTTCTTCAAATCAGGTACATTTAATACCAATGTACCCAACAATAAAGAGTAAGTGGTTATCACATCCACTCTCCCAATGACTCATCGACACCGGGCGGAGAATAGGACAAGTAATATATATATATATAGATATATATATATAGGAGCAATAGTACAAACATGTGGTATAAGAGAGAACAATATCAGAGCATGTCAGTAAAACAACAAGTGAGTAAACAAACTACTCTAGCAGTACTACCATCTACAAAAGTATAAAATATAGAACTACAACAGAAAGTAACTCAACTTATATGAAGTCCCATACAGACATATAAGTTGTGGATCGGCTCAACAATAAAGTAATTCATCATATAAAAGTGCTCATACAAACTTATACGATAATGATCTTATGTATGCAATGTAATGTAATGACATGAATGCAATGCAATAACTCACCCTTGATCAAGCACATGCAACTTCTATGTCGACACAGACTTGTAATTCCCAATTTTCGAGAAGGTAACTAATTTCTCAGGTATCAACCGTCGTGGCCAGGCAGTGAGAGTTAAGCGGGCTTCTCCACTACTAGGCAGATATCCACACTACCAATCCTAGGCCTCCTTACGCCTCAACGCTAAGAATACAACAACAGAGCTCACATGCGTACTACGACTCAGAAGGGGTCTCGGGTAGATGTGCACCGAGAGCCCAGCCCAACTGGCCAATTGTCGTGGCACGGAATGTGCCTCTGTGAACAAATCACCAAAGGACCAAGGCCAACCGTCCACAAGAATGGAGGGTGCTTGGGAAGTAGGCGCCGAGGACCATGGCCCAACCGCGCAAATCTATTTGTCCACTCTCGTCAGTGTGACGACTGGCGAGCCCGTAGACCTGCCACACTATCCTTAACCCACGAATACGACACTGCATGTCGACTCACACCGCATGCAATTTCACATCATCGTGTCATGGAAGGTGCCTCTATGAACAAATCACCAAAGGACCAAGGCCAACGGTCCACTTATGTCTCTTTTCATCATTACCAATCTATTGCAGTTAAATACCCGCACTTACACTCTTTCATAATCTCGTGCCCCAAAGCACTTAAGGGTTCATCATCAACACAGGTGGCGAACCACCTCATAGCAGTGGACCACCTTAGACTTCCTTATTTGATAGGCCTCATGACATGCATCAACCTCTTTGATTTCTTTCAGGGAATCAAACATCCAGCAACCATTATGCTTTCGCCACGGTAATTATATCCACCTAAAGATAGTTCTTTTATAAGCGTCACTTCTTCTTCCAAACCCATTCCATCACACATGTTACAGTCACGCCTAATACTGTTTCCTAGCCATTTGTGTATCACATTCTCATAGGGCCAAATTCGCTCAAAACCCAACAATTAATCTTCGATTTCATTACTCGAACCAAGCCCAATACTATACTAACCCGAGAGTAACAAATACAAGGACTTGGCTGTACAGCCACTTCGTTCGGCCATTCCTAAGCCTAAGGAAATTGTATGAAGGTGTGTAACCATCCGTTGAAAAGGTATTTCTAAGGACTATAACTTTTGTATTCGGCCTGCAACCTAGTTCAGAACCTAACACATTTGAAATCAGCCTCGAAGTCTGCTGCGTTTAGAAAATAGTTTTCTGTACGTATACAAAGAGCAGGTTCGATCAGACTTTCTTGTGGCTACAGAGCTCGCATGAAGACGTGTAACCACTTGTTGGAAAGGTATTTCCAAGTGATACGACATTCGTGTTTAGCTGAAAACCCATATCTGTCCATACCATGTCCGAAAATGGCCTTGAAGATCGCTGTGTGCAGAAAACAAATTTCTGCGCGCATCTTAAAGCGAAACGAACGTCATCGGTTCATCTTCTTCCTCCAACCAAAATTAACAAATCACTTCGAGAACTCCTCCTCCCTTATTCACCCTCAAAATGCCAACTTTCTTCACAAAACCAAGTCCCTATCTTCACATGGAAGGAAAGAGTGGTCGAAGACATCTTATCTGTAGGACACAAGCCCTAGCATGGCCTTCTCCAAGGAAAACAACTTCTAATGAATAAATACTCCTTTGAGTTGATGTCTCTCCTAGGAATAACTAGAATTCTAGCACCAAGGGAGAGGGTAGGAAGCTCACATCATTTCCGGCGATTTCGAGGTTTTCCGACCATGGATCTAGTCATCCTCCTCGGCGACATCCTTCTTCTCTTCGTCGACGGCGTTTTTCCACGAGAATGATGAAGTTTTTTCCTCCAGAAATCCCCAACTCCAGCAGCCCGTGATGTTCTTCTGCTTCTAACAGTTTCGCACAGTGAGTGACGGCTCAGTAGAATAAAATGGATGAGATTGCTAGGGTTTGGGTATTCCGCCATTTTATAACTAGGTACTAGGTTTAACTTACTCGTCATGTGTCTCCATATGAGTGGACCGCCATTATTACCCATACTAAGTCTTATTTGAAATTGAAAGTGAGAGTTATATCTAAAATACTCTAGAGGGGGGTGAATAGAGTATTCTTAAATATTGTTAACAACTATTACAGCTTTTACTGTAATTTAACAGTGCAGAAATTTAGAGACTTGTAAACAACAAAACTAAAGCACAAGCACAGCAAGAAAACAAGAAAATGAGGCAACCAGACGACACAAGAATTTTATAGTGGTTACCCAAACTGGGTATATCCACTCTTCTACCACCCTTGGTAGGAATCCACTTAAGTTTTTGATCAGGTGCCTGACACCAATGAGCTTTTGATCTGGTGCTCAAAAACCAACCCAAGACTTTTGATCAGGAGACTTGCAACCAAGGAATCACTTTTGAAGGGAGATGACAACCCTTTATACAGTGGGGGTGAGAGATGATTTTATCTTCTCTTTCTCAATATACAACTGAGAAGACTGTGAATTTGATTATAGCTTAAAGATCCCCCTGAGGTGTAGAATGAATCAGGGAAAAGCAGGAGCTAAGCTTCAGGGTGATAGGTCTTCAAACTAAATCCTTGACCAGCAATATTCTTCAGGAACTTCTTTGACAGATTGAACTGAAGTTGTCCTTTTGAAGTGTCCTGGAGTACTTGAAGAAAGAAGGCTCTTGATATAGGTATTGTTGTTCTTCTTCTTTAAGTGCTTATGAGCTTCTAGTCAAGAACTTCTGTGTATCAAAAAATGCTTCTTCTTTGACAGAGCAGTTTGTTCAAGATTCAATCTTTTCTGTAATCTCTATGTGCTTCTCAGTAAGCTGTGCTCTGTGTGAAGCTTTCTCAATAATGCTTCTGTTGTTAATCCACTGTGTATCTGAATGTGTATATTCGTTATTATTCTTCTTCGCTGTGTTTCGAAAATTTGAATGCATCTGCAATTAATGCTGACAGCCTTGAGAATAATCGGCATTGATTTATTTCTCCAACTGTCCCATGGAAAAATGGCAAGCCATAATCTTGGAGAAGACCATAATTAATGCTCCTTCTAACTGATACATTCAGAGAATGTTAGAGCATTAATTACTCAGGAATTATCGCATTAGAGTGGGGACAGAAGGCCAGAAATAACTAAGTCTGGAATCTTCGAATAGTTGGCAGAATTCGTCGATCTGAGTCCACAATTCGTCGAGTTGTGATGTTGTATTCGTCGACCAGACGGCTTCTGGTCGTCGAGCTGAGTTCCATGATCATCGAGCTGGAAATTGAACTGCTGTCTATTTTGATCTTTGCCTATTCGTCGAGCTGGTAAATATGTTCGTCGACCGGAGTTCAGCAACTATTCTGGAATTGTCAAATATTCTGTGTGTTGACTGATATCCTGTGTGTCGACATAAGTCTTCTATGTGGTGTCGACATAGCCTTTCCTTAATGTCGACTGATGATCTGGATGTCGACACAAGTGCTTCTAGTGTCGACTTAGTTGGTGTCGACATATGCTCTAAGTGTCGAAACAAGTCTTCTGGTTCCAGAATTCGTCGGGCAAAGAACTGATTCGTCGACCTGAGACTAGAGAACATAGTCTCGACAGAATGCTGTAGTAGTCCAAAGATTCGTCGACCAAAGAATGGTGTTCGTTGAGCTAAGTCTGGAGAACCTTGAATTCGTCGAGCTGAAAATGATTCTAGACTTAGAGAAAAATTGATGAACCTCTGGCAATAGAGTTGAAGTGGAAGTCTAGAATTCGTCGACCAAGCAATAAAGTTCGTCGACCTGAGAACTAGGTTCGTCGACCTGAGTTTAGAGAACAGTCTAGACTTAGAATGCTGAAAGTGGATTCTAAGGATCATCGACCTGTGACTCAAGTTCGTCGAGCTCAACTCAGAGAAAATATATCTAAGATCGTCGAGCTAAGAACGACTATCGTCGACCTGAGTTCGACGAACGTCGAACTCATTTTACTTAGTCTCTTGAGAAATCTATGAATCTTTAGGAAAACTCTATGTCTTGAGTCTCTGGCAGTCTGATGATGGCTTGTCCATGGGATGTTGTTACTGAGCACTTGGCCTAAACTCTAGGACACAACTTTGACCCTGGCTATACATGTTGGGTCACATCATCCTAAGTTAGTGAACCTAGCCCAAATCAAACTAGGGATCCAACAATCTCCCCCTATTTGGGTGAGGTCACTAATATACTCAAAATAAAAATATAAAGTAAACAAAGCAGGAAAAAGGTATATCTGGCAGAGATAATTAACACATGCAGCAGATATATTTACACAGAAGCTTTGTTTAGACAATATGAAACAGTTTAAGATAGAAAAATAGAAATAAGATGGTTCATATTTCACTTCTTTGCTTCTTCTCCTGATGCTTTACATCCTTACCCTTGTCTCCTGGCTTGGTACAGACTATTTCCCTGTTTGGATTTAAAGCTTGTTCCATAGTCATTGTCATGTCAGCAGCCCCTATAATCTTTAGAGATGTAGCTCTAGGGACCACTGCTTCAGGATGTAATTTCATATAATCATCAACATTAAAAATTTTGTTAGCCTTTTCAAACCTTTTCAGTTCTTCTCTCCTGTACTTTGACATTTTAGTGTATTCAGAAGTATCCTTCCCTTCAGCCTTTGCCTTGTTGGTCATAGAAAGGCCTACTAGTTCCTGGAACCTGGCCATTTTAACTGTGTTGGCTATTTCTGGATCTTCATAAGGAACAAGAGGAGAAAGTGGTCTTTTAGGACTTTCAGCTTGTTGATGTTGTTGCTGCTTATGTTGTTGTTGCTGTTGATGTTGTTTTCCTGAGGGTTATTGCCTATGCTGGCTGCTTTCATGATGAGGTCTCCCTTGATGTCTTTGATATGTTTGAATGGGGGAAGACCTTTGAGAACTAGAGCCAGAAGCACCAGCTGCAGGAGGAGGAGGTGGTGGATCTTTCCTATACCTTTGAACTGGTGGAGGAGAGTATCTTCTACTCTTCTTCGTTTCCTTTTGCTGATTCTTAGATAGCCACATCCATGCTGCCATCCCTTTGTATGGAGTTATCTTTTGAAGAATATAGTAAGGGGTGTCATTGTTTGGATTAGGCTTAGGAGCAGGAGGAGGAGGAGCTTTTCTTTTCTTTAATACTTGTTTCTTCTTCTTTGTATCCTCCTCATTTGAATCCTCATCCTCATTTTCATCATCATCATTGTCAGAACCATGAGGGTTTCCATATAGATCATCCAAAGTTTTCAAAGCTTTAGCAGAAATAGCAGGCTTTTCTGAAGCAGGAGCAGGAGTTGCAACAAGAATTGGAGTTTCAGCATGAGTTGGGGAAGAAGCTACACAAAAATCAGAACTTACTTGGACAGAGCTTTCAGCTGCTGCCTTATTTTCATCTGCAATATCAACCAAAATCAATTCATCTAGATCTGGCATGGGATAGTCATCCATTACAAAAGTTGGTGCTGAAGACATTCTTGAAGAAAGGGGAACAACCACTACTTCTGGAAGTGGAGTGACTACTGGCTGTGTAATAGAAAAACTATCCCTAAGTTGCTTAACAACTTCTGAAGAGATAGGGGAAGTGTATGGTATAAAATCCAAGGATGGCTTAGTAATCTCAGCTGGAAGGTAATGCAGATGTACAGTATCAAAAATTCTCAACAAATTTGCTAAATTAATTGTGGGATTAAGCATGAAATCACCTACAGTATTAGGCTCTTCAGAGTCTGAGTCATCAAAATCCGTATCAGTTTCAATAAAATCAATCAAATCTTTATCTATGTCTGCTGCTGTTGCTGAAGCTGGGGCATCTACTGCTGGAGCTGGAGCTGCTTCCTCTGGAGCTGTAGCTGCTGCTTCATCATTAGGCATCTCCACCTGTATGGTTTCAGTGGGAACTAAGGCCAGGCCCCTGGCTGAGGATGGGGCAGCAATAAGAGCAGAGATTTTGTCAGAGAGAGAGGAGATGGTGATAGCAAGAGGTGTAATGGCCTCTGTTATAAGGGACATTAGGAGAGCAGTAATTATGGAAATGATAGAAGATATGGTGGAGGGGTCCAGTGATGGAGTTGTAGATTGTGTTGCAGAAGGTGTAGAAGTGGGAACTATGGGAGGGATAGAAAGTGGGGCATCAAGTATGTGAACATCTTGAGGGATGGTAAATGTTGATGGGGATGGATGGGTGGTATCTTGCATGATGGTGTCTGTTGGTAGATGATAAGATGGTATTGAAGAGAGATGTGGGGGAAGAGGAGATTGTGGTGGTGTAGGAATGTAGGTGTCATGGGGGGGAAGCAGGAGATGTTGGTGATTGATTGTCTTGAAGAGGGGAAGATGGAATGTCAGTGATGTCAATTGGTGGAGATGAAGCTGTTGAAGCATGTTGAGATGGAGGTGGAGTAGGAACATGAGTATGTTGTTGTTGTTGTTGTGGTGTTGAGGAGATAATGGTAAAGGAAGGGATTTGTGTTGCTGGAAGGGGGGATGGAAGAGATGGTGGTGTTGGATGAAGCTCTTCAGCAGGTGGGGGAGTGGCTTTAACAGCTCTGGTTCCTTTAGAAGCTGGGGTGGAAGAGGTAGAATCCTTGGTTGGCTTAGTTATTGTCCTCTCCCACCTGCCAAATAAGGCACAGGTGAGCCTTTTACTGGCATTGATGAATATGGTCTGGGAGACCAGTGATTCAGCAGCCCTCTCTTGTAAAAAGATCTCTAGGATCCTTCCAAAACATACTTCCTTTTTGTTGGTTTTCTTTTATATCAAATCAAAGAGAATCTGTGCCCAATCCACCTATTTCTTATTGATGATTGTACACATGACTAGAAACAGGTGTCTAGTGATATAATCATGGGCAATATGTTTCCCAAGCAGAACCTTTCCAACGAAATCTGCCAAAAACTTATATGGGGCAGAGAGGTGTTTCTTTAAGAGTTTATTAGGGTTATCTCCAGTATAACCCATGAGGCTCAGCATCATGTCAGATTCCTCTACTTCAATCTCCAGTTGCTCTTCTCCATTCCTTAATCCAAAAATTTCAATTAAGATTGCGGGAGTTAAGGAGACAGAGTTACCCGCAATAATGCCTGTCAGCGTATTCTCCTCTGTGGACGATAGGGTGTAGACCCATTCCCTGATTTCAGTGCTATGTAATTTGATTCTTCTAGTCATCACGGTTTTGAGTTCTTGTTCTTCAAGGAGTTCCAGAATGTAAAGGAAGATGGGATCAGAATGTTTAAATGAATCAAAATCCACATCAAAGCCGGTATCGAACTGCATGGCTGTGAGAATGCTTGTCTGAATCGCCATGGAATCACCTGCAAGAGAGACACAAAAATGACGATCAAGTGCAAAGGAATAGAAAGCACGGGATGGAGGTCGAAGAAAACCTAAATATAGGGTTTTCAAGAATACAAATCGACAGACTCCGTTCCACGAAAATAAAAATAATTCTTCGAACTGAGGTCTACGAAATAATTTTGAATGAAATAATTCATCGATCTTATCCAGAAGAATTGAAGACAGTTCGTCGAACTCCGTTCGACGAATATCTTCTAAAGCAAGTTCGTCGAACTCCGTTCGACGAAAATTGTTTCACTCACAGAGAGTTCGTCGATCTCCGTTCGACGAATATGTCTCAAACCACGGTTTGTCGATCTCCGTTCGCCGAACTTTGGAAAATTCGTCGAGTGCAGACAAAAATCAAATAAAGTCTTCTCCATTGATCATTCCAAGTTGATTTACAAAGAACATATGATTTCTCTCATCCAGTGGTTTGGTGAATATATCAGCCCTTTGTAAATCAGTGTAGATATAGACAAGCTTGATTTTATTTTTGTCTACACACTCTCTAATGAAATGATGTCTTATATCAATATGTTTTGTCCTACTATGGTGAACTGGATTCTGGGCTATGGCTATAGCACTTGTATTATCACAGAGTAGGGTTGAATTATTTAAGTTGAACCCATAATCTAGTAGCTGATTTTGTATCCAAAGCATATGTGAACAACAGCTGCCTGCTGCATTATATTCTGCTTCAGCAGTTGAGGTTGACACTGATGTTTGCTCTTTACAAAACCAAGATACTAATCTCATACCCAGGAATTGGCAAGTCCCTGAAGTACTTTTTCTATCTAGCCTCCATCCAGCAAAATCAGCATCAGAGTATCCAATTAACTTAAATTCTAATTCAGCAAGATACCATAGGCCTATATTAGGACAACCCATTATATATCTCAAAATACTTTTCAGTAAAATTAGATGAGATTCTTTAGGGTTCACGTGGAACCTAGCACAAAGACATGTGGCAAACATAATATCTGGCCTACATGCTGTGAGATATAATAGGGACCCAACAATGCCCATATAAAGTTTCTGATCCACAGGTTTCCCTGGTATATCAGAGTCCACAACAGCATTGGTAGTCATGGGAGTTTTCTTTGCTGAGGCATCAGCCATCCCAAACTTCTTTAGAAGTTCTTTAACATATTTTGCTTGAGAGATGAAGATGCCATCAGGGAGCTGATTCACTTGGAGGCCAAGGAAGTAGGAAAGCTCACCCATGCTACTCATTTCAATTTGGAATGCATGAGGTCAGAAAACCTCTTGCATAATTTGGAATCTGTAGAGTCAAATATAATATCATCCACATAGATTGTACTAATAAGATTTGGTCCTTATGATGTCTAGTGAAAAGAGTTTTATCTACAGTTCCTCTTGTAAATTTATGTTCTAATAAAAAACTAGCTAAGGTCTCATACCAAGCTCTTGGAGCTTGCTTTAGACCATAAAGATCCTTATGCAGATTAAAAACATGAGAGGGGTAAGTTGGAGAAACAAAACCTGGAGGTTATTCTACATAAACCTCTTCTTGTAGCACTCCATTTAGAAAAGCACTCTTCACATCCATTTGAAAGATCTTGAACCTCTTGTACGCTTCATAGGCAAGGAATATTCTTATGGCTTCCAACCTTGCAACAGGTGCAAAGGTTTGATCATAATCAATTCCTTCTTCTTGCCTATATCCTTGAGCAACAAGCCTAGCCTTATTTCTCACAATGACTCCTTGGGCATCCAGCTTGTTTCTGTAAACCCATTTGGTTCCAATAACTGGGTCGTTTTGGGGGTCTTGGAACCAAATCCCAAACTCTACATCTCTCAAATTGATTTAGTTCCCCCTGTATTGCAAGGATCCAGTGGGGATCCTGCTCAACATCATGAATGGATAGAGGTTCAACCTGAGAGAGAACACAGGCATGCATCAAATCTTGGGTGAGTTGATGCCTTGTCTGTACACCTGCTGATATGTCTCCAATTACTTGAGATCTGGGGTGATTCCTAAGTGTGATAAAATCAGTGGGTGGAGTTGGTTGTGCAACAACATTTGGAATTAATTCCTCCTATGGAATTGTATTTGCTGTTGGTAGATATTCATTTTCTTCAACTTCTTCTTCTTCACTTTCTTCAATGGCTTGTGGAGAGGGATGAGTTGGCACCTCTTGGGTGAGGTTTAGTCCATCCAAGGTTTCACACAAATGGGGTACCTACAAGTTGCTATTGGTAAAAACTTCTTTCTCCTTGCAATACATGTTAGTCTCATCAAATGAAACATGAATAGACTCATCAATTTTTAATTTTGATTTATTGAAAACCCTATAAGCCTTGCTTACTTGGGATTATCCTAGAAAAACTCCCTCTTCAGCCTTAGCCTCAAACTTTCTAATGTATTTCTTGTTGTTATTGTGTATATAACAGGTACAACAAAATACTTTAAAATAGTTTATTTTAGGTTTCTTCCCTTTGATCAATTCAAAGGGAGTCATGTTCTTTAGTTTGTGAATTAAGCTCCTGTTCAGGACATAGTTTGTTGTGCTTACAGCCTCTACCCAAAAGGTTAAGGGAGTGTAAGCATCTGCAAGCAATGTACCTACAGCTTCAATGAGTGTCCTATTTTTCCTTTCAGCTACCCCATTTTGTTGGGGAGTTCTAGGAGCTGTGAAGCAATACCTGATACCTTCCTTCTCACAGAACTCATGCATAAGAAGAGACTCAAACTCTATTCCATGATCACTTCTGATCAATTCAACATGAGTAGAGAACTCAATCTGTATGGTCCTCAGAAAATCTGTAAGAACCTTAAAGATATCTGACTTTGATCTCAGAAAGAATACTCAACTGAACCTGGAGAAGTCATCCACTATAACAAAAGTGTAAGATTTCCCACCTAGGCTTTGTACAGCAATGGGTCCAAAGAGGTCCAAATGAAGCAAGTACAAAATCCTAGGTGAATCACTCTTATTAACAGATTTAAAATTAGTTTTAGTTTGCTTGCCTAATTGACAAGCCCTACAGAGACCTTCCTTCTTGTAGGGACCAGAAGGTAGACCTCTAACAAGGTTGTGCTTAGATAGCCTAGCAATGTTTTTCAGATTTACATGACCTAGTTTTTTGTGTCATAAGTCATTATGATTACTAGTTAAGTTAAGTAAACAGATATCAGTTTTGGCAGAAAGAAAATTTACTAAGTATATGTTGCCTTTTCTACTTCCAGTTAAAACTATTTGGTTGTTTTTATCAATAATAGAACAAGTGGATGGGTTAAAGTATACCTCTTAACCATCATCACATAGCTGACTTATGGAGATGAGGTTATGCTTGAGTCCACTTACATATGTCACCTTTTTGAATGTGATAGCTCATATTCTTACTTCTCCAAATCCTTCTGACTGACCATATTTGGAGTCACCAAAGATAACCTTTGGCCCCAGCTTGGACTTATAGTTAATAAAGATGTCCTTGCTACCAGTCATGTGTTTGGAGTATCCACTGTCAAGGTACTAAGTTTGATTTACCCCTGGACAACACTTCACCTGCAATAGAAAACAGTTAATGGTTTTTGACCTAGGTTACCTTGGGTCCTTTGTATGGCTGATAAGAAAAGTTGGAAATAACAAAGAATTTAGGTTGGGACTTATATCCTAGGGGGTGATATCTCCTAGGTGGTATGATCCAGTCAGCTAGTGGATTAAATGGTTTCTTAGAAATATTTAAGTTGCTGTAGGAATTATAGTTTTGATTAAGTCTTCCTGGGTTCGACGAATTGCTGTAAGTTCACCGACTAGAGTTCAACGAATTAGGTTGAGATCGTCGATCTCTGCCCAGAGAATGAACATGTTCATTCTCTGTGCCCCACGTTCGTCGACTTCTGCTCGACGATCCATACAGAGTTCATCGATCGCAGTTAGACGAATAAATATAATTATAGTTTGCGTTCAGAGTTCGTCGATCGGGGTTCGATGAACTGGCCCCATTTGGTCGATCTGAGTTCGACGAAAATTGTTGAACCTTGTTTTTATTAGGTGTTTTCTGGTTTTTGGTTTTCTGTCTTATTGCCTTAGAGATGTTTTCTACTGTTTGTTTGTCATTTACTTTTTCTTTGCCTTTAGTAGATACAAAATTTATTGGAGTTGACAAAATGTTCTTCCTGAGAATGGGGGGCAAACATGATGGAGCACCCCAGCCTTGCTTGCCACTAAGTCTGGCATTAACAGTGCTTTTGATATCCATCAGCTTGAGGCTTCTCCCATTGAGAGTTTCCTCAAGTTTTTTGGCCTCACAAAGCTCAGTTTTTAATGAATTTATCTTTTCATTTGCTAAGGTTAATTCATCTTTTAACCTAATGTTTTCAGATTAAACATCCTCTAAGTTTCCTAGTTTTTCTCTAAGAGTTTTAATTTCTTTTTCAGAGTTAATTAAATCTATGCACATTAATTTGAAATCAGATTTAATTGTTTCAGAGCTGTAGTCAAAAGAGGACATTACCTGATCTGCCTCTGATTCAAACACTCCTTCATCTTCAGATTCTTCTTCTTCTGAATGACTTCTAGAGGCATCAATTGCCATGAGGCAAACTTCCTTTGCTCTTTCTTCTTCCTCATCTTCACTAGAACTTGAATATGTTGACTCATCTTCTACGTCACTCCAGGTCTCAGCCACAAAGCCCTTTTCCTTCTTCTTGTGCTTGTTAGAAGAGGGTTTGCTAGTGTGTTGTCTTCTAGTTACCTTCTCTCTTCTCCTCTCTTTCTTCTGGTTTTCTGGACATTAAGAGAGGAAATGCCCAGGCTTTCTGCATCCATAGCACCCAACCTCTTTGCTTAGTGTCTTGTCATATTTTGGCTTATCATCTTTTCTTGCTGACTTTCTCCTGAAATCCTTTCTGGCCATCTTGAAGAATCTCTTAGCAAAGAGACTTATAAGCTCTTCATTTGATGTTGTAGTCTCTGTCTCTTCAGTGTCTTTGAAAGCAATACTTTGCTCTCTTCTGGCAGCTGGAGGTGTTCTTTGTTCAGCTGCCTCCCTGGTCTTTATTAGCTGATCATATGACTTCAGTTTACCTAATAGAGATTCAGTTGAAATATCATTCAGGCATCTGGGCTCCTTGATGGGCCAGATTCTTGTATCCTAAGAGCTTGGGAAGCACGTCAGAATCTTGTCATTCACTTCAGTAAGAGTGATGTTTTTATCCAAGGTTTTCAGCTCATTGATAATTGAGCTTAACCTATTGTATATATCAGAAACTGTCTCAGCTTCTTCCTTCTTAAAGTTCTCATATAGGGATATGAGATTTGATCTCCTATCCTTTCTCTCATCTGCAAATCCATCCACCATTTGGTTTAGAGAATCCCAAATGGATTTTGCTGAGGTGCACTCAGCAACCTTCTAGAAAATATCATCTGATATAGTTTGTGCCAGGATATTCATAGCTTTGGCATCTGGAACTTTTGCTTTCTTCTGGGCTTCAGTCCATTCAGGTGGTGGGACTGCATTGTTGCTGGAAGATGTTGTAGATGTAGATGCCTGTGGGGGCATGTCAAAATTGAATTGTAGATATCTTCATCAATGGAGTTCATGTATAACCTAATTCTTACCTTCCAGATGACAAACCTATTAAGGTCGCATACTGGAGGTCTAGTGCTTGCATAATCCTTATTATGTGCCATGCTGTGTTTATAATTTAAATAAGAATAAAGTGATGTGTAGATATAACAAAGGATATTTTGGTTCAAGATTTAACTTGTACAACCAAAGGAACCCGCTCTGATACCAATTGAAAGTGAGAGTTAGATCTGAAATACTCTAGAGGGGGGTGAATAGAGTATTCTTAAATATTGTTAACAGCTATTACAGCTTTTGCTGTAATTTAACAGTATAGAAATTTAGAGACTTGCAAACAACAAAACTAAAGCACAAGCACTTGAAGAACACAAGAAAATGAGGCAACCAGACGACACAAGAATTTTATAGTGGTTCCCCAACCTGGGTACATCCACTCTTCTACCACCCTTGGTAGGAATCCACTCAGGTTTTTGATCAGGTGCCTGACACCAATGAGCTTTTGATATGCTGCTCAAAAACCAACAAGACCCTTGTATCAGGAGCCTTGCAACCAAGGAATCACTTTTGAAGGGAGATGACAACCCTTTATACAGTGGGGGTGAGAGATGATTTTGTCTTCTCTTTCTTAATATACAACTGAGTTGACTGTGGATTTGATTATAGCTTAAAGCTCCCCCTGAGGTGTTAAATGAATCAGGGAAAAGCAGGAGCTAAGCTTCAGGGTGATAGGTCTTCAAACTGAATTAGGTTTTCTCAATTTCTCATTCATTCAACTCCAAATGAAAACATTACATGCCTATATATAGCCTTACAACATACTTTGGCTACATGCAGCACAATATTAAAAATAAACTCTAATGTTTCAAACCCAAAATGAAATGAAAAATGCTCAAAACAAATAACATAATAAGTTCAACGAAATAATATTAGGTGGTCTTGCGCTGTGGGCGGAGATTGTAGCGACGCTCCACACGATCACCATGGCGACGCAAGTCTTTTGTTGGAGATGAAGAAGGATCCTCCGCGAGTAATCCTTCGTCATCTTCCACCTGTTGGGGGCCGTCGTCTCCATTAATCCTCCCCCGCTCGAAAGTACTCATCACCGATGAGTTGTACCGAAGGTACCGCCGTAGAAGAGCATCATCTAAAAGAACCACCTCCAATTCCGGAAGCTAAGAATCATCGAAGGTCGGACGATCACGCCAACGAATCAATTAGCGGTGAACATCACCACATGGAGAGGAAAGCACTTCATCGTTGATGTTCCTGTCTGGCAAAAGGTTTGTCCTGGGAAATCCGGGAAAAGCATTAGGCAATAAAGGAGGAAAATTTACTTCATCAACTACCAACGTACCTCCATTGGAGACCGATGGAGAGAGTGATCCAGAAACAAGCTCACCCCCCAACCTATTAGAAAATGTAGTGGAGCTAAATGGACAGTTAGATAAATCCAGTAGTGGATAAACATACGCCGTTAAATGAGAAACATTAAAAATAGGGGAAATACCCCAATCAGTGGGTAACTCCAAAAGATGTGTTTTCTCCTAATTTGTTTAAGATCCAAAAAGGCCCAGCTCGCCGATTCGCTAACTTTTTTATAGTTCCCGAAGGCATCCGTTCAGGGACGAGAAGCACCAAGACTAAATCGCCAACCTTAAAGTGAGTTTCTCTTTTATGTACTTTAGCATGAACTTGATAAGATGTGTATTTTGTGGTTAGCGTTTCTTTTATGTACTTATGCAAATTATGAATATGAGAGGCAAAATCCTATGCAAATTGACTTGATTTATAAGATTGCGGTAACAGAATCAAGTAAAGTGGCCCTGGTGCTTTATAGCCGTGCACGATCTCATTCGGAGACAAGCCAATGGACCTATTTTTGGAATTATTAAACGCTAACTTAGCATGAGGAAGGATAAGGTCTCATGTACCCTTGTGGTCTCCCACAAGGCATCATAGCAAATTACCTAAACTTCTGTTTACCACTTCCATTTGCCCATCCGTCTGTGGATGGTAGGCCGAAGAAAACAAAAGTTTGGTGCCCATAATCCTCCACAAGGTCTTCCAAAAATAACTAGTAAATTTCACATCTCTATCGGTCACTATCGATTCTGGAATGCCCCGATGTCCAACTACTTCCTTAAAATGTAATTTAGCCACATGTGACGCATCATTGGTTTTATTACACCCAATAAAATAGGACATTTTGGAAAATCGATCTACTATGACCAAAATAGAATCATGACGTCTAAACGTGACAGGAAGGCCTAGGATAAAATCCATACTAACGTCTTCCTAGGAAATGGAAGGAATCAGAAGAGGGGTATAAAGTCCCGCGTTAGTTTTGTTTCCCTTGGCTAATTGGCACGCTCGATAACTACCCACGATTTTATTAACCGTTCACTTAAGACCAGGCCAATAAAACTTGTCTTCGACTAGAGCGATGGTTTTGTCATGACCAAAATGTCTACCCAACCTACCGCTATGCAATTCCCACACGATGAAGTGACGTATGGATGAACGTGGAATACATAGCTTTGAATGATTGAAGAGATAACTGTCATGAATATAAAAGGACAAAATGGTCGTGGGCTAGTTGTCGTGAGTGGATAGATAGATGTTCTTGAAATACAGACAATGGCCATACTCATCCTTAATTCTATCGAACCAAATCACCTTTACTTTTAGCGTAGACAATAATAAAGATACACGACTAAGAGCATTAGCTACACGTTTGAGAGTTCCCTTAAGGTGTTTTATGATAAAAGGACGAAATGGTCTAAGAAATATTATCATTTTGATGCTAACGTATGGGTAGCCCAACCGTTTAGGATCGAATAGAGGCGAAAAGCCAATATCCTTTCTGGTTAAAAGTACCCACCCGGTCCGAGCGAGCAAAGGTTGTACCAAAAGAGATCTACCAAAAGCACGATTCGAGAAAAGGTAGATCTCTCCCAACAAAAAGTTACGAGGTTCGCCAAGCCTTTTTCGAAAATTAATTCAACTAAGATGAACACAAAGACAATCGAAGAAACCACGATTATTCAACGATTCTAATCCAATACCAAGAATTTCCGCCACAAAATTATCTAGGGAAGGAATCACACAAGGTAGAGATTTTTGATACCCAAACCGGAATAGATGATTCCGATTATCTAACTTGAATCGCTCTTCCGTGGTTCTGCCGGAGTTACGCCGGAGAGAGAGGAAAGTCATCCTCCTTCGTCGCTTCAAACCTTGGCCGAGATCCACGAAAGCTTGTTGCAAACACTTGGACCAATCACCAAGGGAGTGGGGTGGTCGGGATTCTCCTTGAAGAGGGTGGATCGGACTAAGGACTTGAGTGTCCGGCCGGCTTAGGGTGTGGAAGAGGGGCTCAGGTGGAGAGGTCTTGGCCGAGAGTGAGAGAGAGGGGGTTGGAGAGAGGAAAGGTGGCGGTTTGGAGTGGAGTGGAGGGCTTGGCCGAGAGGGGGGGGAGAAGGAGGAGGAGGGGGCGGCTACACTAGGGCTGGCCGAATTTTAAAAGGAGGAGGATTTATGTTTTCTCAATTTCTCATTCATTCAACTCCAAATGAAAACATTACATGCATATATATAGGCTTACAACATATTTTGGCTACATGCAGCCCAATATTAAAAATAAACTCTAATGTTTCAAACCCAAAATGAAATGAAAAATGCTCAAAACAAATAACATAATACATTCAAATAATACTAAAATTAGTCAACGAAATAATATTAGGTGGTCTTGCACCGTAGGCAGAGGTTGTGGCGACGCTCCACAGGATCACCATGGCGACACAAGTCTTTTGTTGGAGACGGAGAAGGATCCTACGCGAGAAAGCCTTCATCATCTTCCACCTATTGGGGGCCGTCGTCTCCATCATCTAGCATGTCTTTTCTCAAAAAGGTGATCTTCTCATTCGGGAGAGGGTATTATGACGTCGAAGCTACGCTCCGACAGTACATGGTATGAAGGCTTGCCTTTCGGGCAACCTCGATCCCCACCCCACCCCACCCCCATGGATTACTCCAATTCCCCCTCGGTCCCCTACATCTGCTCGATCCACACATCAATCTTCTTCCCCGGTCCCAGTCACCTCAACTATCCGCACCGACCTTTGTTGCTCTCCTGCTCCCCCGTCTCTTCTGATTTCCAAGAATTCTGGGCAGGTAGTTGTTGCGTGACCCTCCTCCTCGTGGAAGTCATAGTATTGAAACGCTACCTCCTCTCCTCGCCTCCAATCCTGGGGGTTTCTCCTCCTTCTATCTCCTGCTCCTCTCCATCTCTCTCGGCCTCTACCTCTCCCTTGGATGATGGCCATAGCTTGCGGCGGCGGGGGTAGGGGTGGTCTATGAACGTACCCCCAACCCTGTTGGTTAAATCTTCCGGGTCCTCCTGGTTGGTTCCTTCCTCCCTGGGGAAATCCTCTCCCTTGCGCTTGGGCAGGGCCCCCCTGCTGCCTCCATCCTAACTCTTGGTATGCCGGAGCCCTCAGCTCTTCTATCCTCCTCCCTTCTTGCTGTCTCCCTCCTACTGGCTCTCTTGACTCAACCTCCGTCAGTCTTGTTAGCATTTTTGCAAAAGTTGGATTCGCCGCCTCCATGGCTATTTCCTTCACAGCCTTCTCCATTAACCCTTCAAAGGACAGTGGAGCCTTCCTAGTGAGTCTCATCTTGAAGAAACCTTTCCGTAGTCCCACGGTAAAGGCCATCTGGAGGGCGAATCTAGGCACCTCCTAAATTTCCAAGATCTCCTCCTGAAATCTGTCTACATACTAAGCTAGGGACTCATCTGCCCTCTGGTTAATCAGAAAAATCAACTCCGGGTTCTTCTTCCTCTTCTTTGAAGTTGAGAAACGCAGATGAAAGCTCCTTCTCAGGTCCTCGAAGCTGTATATCCAGACTGTCAGGAGCTGATGAAACCAGTCCCTTGCCTTGTCCTTCAAAGTGATGGAAAAAAAGATGGCATTTGAAAGCGTCAGTCATCGGCCTGATCGAAACAGCGTCCTCGAACCATTGCATGTACTGGAGGGGATCATCTTTCCCCACATAATAATTCATCTCAGGTTCCCTGAACCCTTCCGGAATGAGAGCTGACAAGATCAACTCTCAAAACGGTGACACTCTCACCACTGGTCTTGCCTCCCCCACTCGCGCGATGAAGTCCCCTGGCGTGACGGCACACACGAGGCTCAGGAATAGCTCCCTTCCCGCCATGTCTCGCTCGCCTCCCTCCACCATCACTTCTTCTCCCGGCCTCCTCCCTGGGGCATCTTCTCCCACTCTCGCTGAGACGAGCTCCTCCTGCGAGGAGAGAGCAGGCACCTGAGGCAGCAGGGTTGAACAATCTCCCTGTCACGATATCCTGTGCAGCATGTCCATAATGCCTTTGATTGACGCCATGAACTCCTCCCTTCCAACGAATCCTCCCGGGTTATCTGACCCATCTCCGTCTCCTTCTACATGACCTCCTGCCATGAGGTAGATCGAGATTCTTCTGTGTGGGCCACGGTCCACGCTCACTGTACCAAATATGTTGAAACCAGTCACTTGGTTCTTCCTAGAGTTTGGACCTGAAGTTGCATTGCACACTTACTCTTCTCGAACCACCTTCCTGACTGTTGATACCGAGAAATCAGTATCTATGGAGTTCAGGGTCCCTTGAAAGGGGTGACCTCACACTTACTGCACTCAGGGGGATGTCTCAGACCAAAAGCTCAAGAAACTAGGAACAGACACTCGGCTCTAGCGTGGAGGTCCCACCTCACACTCGGAAGACCTTGGTGTTCTCCCCCTCCCTAGCCAATGTTGAGCTAGGTGCCTTGAAGGAAGAAAGTGGAGGGATTTAAGTGGCTAAGAAGCAATGCTCTCCAAGACACCCTCAAGGGTCTATTTATAGTTTTCTAGGAATGGCCTATAAAGAGCCAACCTCCGCTGCTCTGAAATTACTGAAAACACCCCGGGGCTAGACTGACAAGCTGGCCTAACGAGCTGGGCGAGCAGGCCTAACGAGCTTGGCAAGCTGGCCTGATGAGCTGGGCAAGCTAGCCTGACGAGCTAGGAGAGCTGGCCTGACGAGCTGGCCTGACAAGCTGGGTGAGCTGGCCTGACGAGCTGTGCGAGCTGGCCTGACAAGATGGCCTAACTAGCTAGCCTGACGATCTGGGCAAGCTGGCCTGACGAGCTGGCATGACAAGCTGGGCGAGCTATCCTGACGAGCTGGGCGAGCTGTCCTGACGAGCTGGTAGAGCTGGCCTAACGAGCTGGCCTAACGAGCTGGCCTAACGAGCTGGGAGAGCTGGCCTGGCGAGCTGGCCTGACGAGCTGGCCTGTTGAGCTGCGTGAGCTGGCATGACGAGCTGGACGAGCTGGCTTGACGAGCTGGGCAAGCTGACTTGACGAGCTGGGCGAGCTGGCCTGACGAGTTTGGCAAGCTGGGGCCAGGCGAGCTGGGCGGCCTGCATAGCTAAGCGAGCTGGGTGGCCTGGATGGGAACCTTGAGTCGGCATCTCGCCTCACCTGCCACTTGACAACAGGGCGGGGGGGAGGCAAATATTGCATCCCCCTACTAGTATATTCTGAAGGTCGGCCCTAAATTGGCCTCCAAGAGTGCAAAACTCTCAAAAAGCTTAAAATCGTGTAGCAAGCCTTGCGCCTTTCTGAATTAAGTTGTATTTGATGCTTTGTTTAAGTTATTTATGTGCAAGACTTTAATGCCAAGTGTAGACCAATGTCAGTCTACAATGGGTCACCAAACATAGGACCATACAATGTAATCCCTCATTGTGTGATCCATGGTGTTAACTTATGTGTAGCCTCTCTATTGTGATACACTTCATATTCAAGCACTAGGACTAATTGGATAAAAGACTTGTTGTTGTATTCACCTAAGAAGAAGAGAATTTTGTTAAAAGGAATTTACTAAGTACTTTACTCGAGTAGATCTATACATACTCGAGTGAATTGCTTAGTTAATACTCAAGTAAATCTCTTTATACTCGAGAAAGGAAGTTATAGCTCTCGAGTAGCTAAGAGAACTACTCAAGTAGATTCCTTCTCATTCTCGAGTCAACAGAATTTCTTCTCTAGAAATTTTCTAAGTAAATTACTCGAGTAATCATATAAGTACTCTAGTAGATTAAACCTCTTGTCTCGAGTTACACAAGCCTGCATCTCGTGTAATCTCTCCTTACTCGAGTAGTCAAAGTCCTGTACTCGAGTAGTTCATCTACTACTCGAGTAGCCCAAAGTTAATAGTCGAGTAACATGATTCTCTTCCCTCATAATTTTTCTAAGTTCATTACTCGAGTAACTAATTCTATATACTCTAGTAGTTCTTATTCTCTCGAGTAGTTCAGTTTCACTACTCGAGTACCCTATGATTCTATTCCAGAAAATATTCTAAGTCCCTGACTTGAGTAGTTCCTCTACCTCTCGAGTAGTCAATTTCTCTTCACTCGAGTAGTACTTATTATACTCGAGTAGTCCAACTCCACTTCTCGTGTAACTAATTTAGCACTCGAGTAAATCTCTTTGTACTCGAGTAGCTGATCTTCATTGCCAGATTTTCTCAAAGTCTTTACTCGAGTAGTTATCTTCTGTTTACTCGAGTAGTCCTATATAGTACTCGAGTAGTCTTATCTTCACTCGAGTATATCAGTTTCACTTACTCTGAAAATTCGTTAAGTCAAGAAATGACAGATTTCTTAATCTACCATGATGTGATTGGTCCACGTGTACCTCATTAGGAATTAATTATGACGGTTATTGTAGATCCTATATAAGATCTTGTCAAACTGACAAACCCTGAGAATAAGTTTTGCAGTCAAAATTATTTCTAAGTTCTTTGAATCTTTTTCTCTCTCCAAGAAGCGAAAGCCGCCGCCGTCGATCTTCATCGTTCATATCCGGCTAGGGTTTTCAATCTTAGAGGATTCAGATCAAGAAGCTTTACTGATCGAGATCGTCATTAAATTCCTCATCTTCTATCCGATCGTGTGAAGACAAGAAATTCCAAATCTAGGTTTGCCGAGATTTTCTTCAACCTCTTTGATAAAGCCGCAAAGTTTAAAAGAAGAAGTTTCAGGCCGATTGATTGCAGATCTGAGATATTATTACTGTTTGTATTTCTACATTCTTTCTATTTCATTCTTGTAGGAGAATTCTCTTCGAGTGCAGGAGTTTGTGTCTCCGAGATTGTAGGAAGTTTTACCTTCTGAGTGTAGATCCGTTTTGTGGATCGAGATTGTAGGAACTTTGTTCTGAGGTGTAGGATTGGTTTTCAATCCTAGATAGTGGAGTAGCTGAGTCTATTGTATTGCTAGATCGGTGACGGAAAGTGGATGTACCCAAGGTTGGGGAACCACTATAAATCTTGTGTCGTCTGTGATTGATTGGTAGATAGTTCTGTGCTTAGATCTTAAATTTTTATTCCGCAAAAAGACGCACATCTCACCTATTCACCCCCTTTAGGTGATTTAGGTAGACAACTAAACACTTTTACTTGGTATCAGAGTGTGGTTGATCATTAAAAGGTTAAATCCTTGATCAGATCCTACTATAATTGTCTTTTGAGATCTACCAAACATGGACAAGGCAAAAGATTTTGCCAAGCTTCCTTTGTGCATCAAGAATAAATTTCCCATGTGGAAAGAGAGAATCAAATTTTTCATGGAAGCTGTGGATCCAAGGATCTTCATGATAGTTGAAGAAGGTCATTACATTCCCATGACAATCTCCACAATAAATCCAACTAAGAAAATTCCAAAGAATTTAATGGATCTAGACAAAGACGAGATTGCACTTGTATCCTTAGATAAGAAGGCCAAGAACATAATAGCAAGTGCAGTCGATGACTCCATGCTGTAAAACTTGATCCACTGCCAGTCTGTAAAGGAGATGTGGCAGTCCCTAGTCATTTTGATGGAAGGTACATAAGAAGTCAGGGATGATAGAAGATCCCTTCTGAATCAAAAGTATAAAGCCTTCTGACAAGGAAACAAGGACACCATTGTTGATACCTTTGAGAATTTCTTCAAGATAGTGAATGGCCTAAGGGCCTATGGCAGAGTCTTCACAAATAGAGAATTAAATGATAAGTTCTTGAGATCCCTAACTAAGGAATGGTATAAAAAGTTCTATGCCATGAGGGAATTTGGAAAGATAGCTGAGACAGACCCGCAGAACCTCTTCGGGAAGCTTATGTCATATGATCTTCAACTCAACACCGGAAAGGATGAAGAAGAGAAGAGCAGGTCTGCATTAAAAGAGAAGTTTGTTGCTCTAAAGGCGGACACCTCAAAGAAGTCAAAGGCTGCTGCTCCTGCCCCAGCATAAGAAGTGTGTGAAGAAGAAACTTCGGAGCCAAGTACCTCAGACTCTGAGCTATCTGAAGGAGAGATCTCACTACTCTCAAGTCAGTTCAAGATATTCTTGAACAAAAAGGAGCAATGGAAAGGCAAGGATGCGTCTTATAGAAGATCACGACATGATGGTGATCGTCAAAGAAAAGGCTCAAGCAGCCACGACAGGTATACTCTTAAATAGAACAAACATATTTCTACTGACATCGTTTGTTACTGTTGTAATAAGCCAGGTCACGTCATTGCTGACTGCCCCCATAAGAAGAAGGAGGGTGGAAGAAGAGAGAAAAAGAAGTCCTCATACAACAAGAAGAGGACAGAGAAGAGCCTGATAGCCAAGAAGGGCAAAACTCTTAGTGACTCTGACTCATCTGAGTCGAGTGAAGAAGAAGAAGCCTACTTTGGGCTTATGGCTCATACAGATGACGAACAAGAGCCCCAGTTCACTGGGAAGGTAAACTCTCACACTCTTCTTTCAGAATCTGAAGTTTCTGAGCATGATCGTGAGGACAGCACTTCTGACGATGAGTCTAAACTCATGGCCCAGCACAAGGAGTTGATCATGGCTTACGAAAAATGTCGTCGAGTCGTGAAAACTCAGGCTAAAGAGATAAAGTCTCAAAATGCTGAAGAGAGCATCTTGCGAGAGTAAGTCGCTAAGACTGACTCACTCAAAGAGAACTTCAATAGTACTATTGAAGAATACAACAAGGCTCTTGAGCAACTTGACCTAAAAGAGAAAATCACCAAAGAGTTGGAAGAACAACTCGCTGCTTGAAAGAAACTTGTTGAAAGTTTCTCGAAGCCTAAGACTGTTCTTCCATTCGTTGCTGAATTCTCAGATAAGGCCAAGGGTGCTGGATTAGGCCATGAAGAAGCTCCTAGTAAATCTTCTAGGAGGAACAAGGCTGAAAGAAAGAATAAGGCCGCCAAGAAGGCCTTGGACAAAGCGAAGGGGAAAGCCCCTCAAGATCAGACTTCGTTCAAGAAAGTCATATTTCCAACTAATGAGTTTGATCTTGACTCATCCTACGGTCACTTGACCATGCCTACCTTTGTAGAGCCAAAGTCCCGTTATCAAGGATGGACTCGCCCAAGAAACTTTGGTGAGAGTGTCTTTAAGGCACCTTATGAAGAAGTCATTCTTCAAAGCTATGGCCCTTTCAATCATGGTCATTACTTCAAGAAAGCACCCAAGGTAAAGCCCGTTGTGGAAAGGCCACAGAAGGAGAAGAAATCATATGATTGTCATCATCATGAAGCTTCTTCCTCCAAGAATGCTGCCCCTGCTAGACCACAATTGCAAAAGGTCAAGCAGGAGAACATAAGGCAAAGATACAACAGGTTTGACTGTGGGTGCTGTGGCAGAATTGGTCACTTTGCTATCGATTGCTGATTTAATCCAAGAAATGTTGTTACTCCTCATGGTGGCAATATGAGAAAGACTGCTCATAATGCTTATACTCATAGGGGGAGTATTATAACACGATACCAAGGACCCAAACGTGTTTGGGTTCCTAAGGCAAACTGATTATGATTGCAGTTATGTCCAAAGGCCACCAAAATGCCAATGTGGTATTTGGACAGTGCATGCTCCGGGCATATGACCGGGACAAGAAGACTACTTCAGAACTACTCTCCAGTCTTGAACAGACCAATGATCATCTTGGAGGTTAAGACCGAGGAATCACTAAAGGCTATGGTATGATTACTAACGGTAGTGTATCCATCTTAGATGTAGCTTATGTTGAAGGATTGGAACACAATCTTATAAGCATAAGCCAACTATACGATAAAGGATACATAGTTGAGTTTCATGCTGATAAGTGCTTGATAAAATCCGTTGACAATTTGGAAACAATTCTATTCGACACTCGAAGCAGAAACATATTTTGTTTAAATTTCATTTGTATAGACTCTTCTACACCAGTGTGCTTTTTAGTAAAAGACAGTGCATCTCTTGGTGACCAATGGCACAAGAGACTAGCACATATTAATTTCAAAACTATTAATAAATTATTTTCACTAAATTTAGTACATGATGTCCCAAATGTCAAGTACGTCAAAGATAGACCTTGCCATGCATGCGTAAACGTCAAGAAAACAAGGGCTACCTTTAAAAGCATTATTGGCAAAGATTTTAATATATGTCTCCATCTACTCCATATGGACCTGTTTGGTCCACTGCAAGTTAGAAGCTTGGGAGGTAAGGATTATACATTGGTAATTGTTGATGACTACTCGCGCTTTGCGTGGGTGTTCTTTCTGAAATACAAGTCAGATACCTTCGACATCTTTACTAATTTTGTCAGGCAAGTCCAGAATGAATACAATTGTTCTGTAGTCAAAATCAGAAGTGACTATGGAACAGAGTTCAATTCTAGGGCCATGACAGAATTTTGTGAAAGCTTGGGTATCTTTCATGAGTTTTCATCTCCTCGTACTCCACAACAGAACAGAGTGGATGAGAGAAGGAATAGAACACTCATAGAGGCCTGCAGGACCATGTTGAGTGATGCTTCACTTCTGGAATAAGTCTGGGATAAAGCCGTCAACACTGCATGCCACGTGCACAATCGAGCACTCATAAACAAAAATCACGATAAGACACCTTATGAACTTCTAAAGGGCATGAAACCAACTGTCTCATATTTTAGAATTTTTGGTTGTAAGTGCTTCGTGCTCAACAATGACAAGTATCATACTATCAAGTTTAGCGAAAAGAGTTTTGAAAGTATTTTCATAGGATATAGTAGCCATAGTAAGGCATATATGATATTTAATAGAAAAACCCTAGTTTTAGAAGAATCAATACATGTTGTATTTGATGAGACGAGCTTGCTGCAAGGAAACTCTTCTAGTGTGCTCATTGAAGATGCAGGTACAAAGATGAAAGAAATTAGCTTGGTTGAACCATCTGAAGATAAAGGTGAAAAGTTCATCAAGATCACCACTCCAACCCCTATTGGAGAGGATGATGATCAAGAAGAAAAAGTTGTCCAAGTTGATGAAGTCACTCTAGTGATTGAAGATAATCCAGATGCAAGGAACCTAGAGCTCACACATCTGAAGGATCACCCCATAGACCAGATTATAGGAGATCCCCAGGATGGTTTCAGAACTCATAGATGTACAAATAACGAGAATTTATATTTAAGTTTTCTCTCACAGGTTGAAGCAAAGAAGTTTGAGGAAACAAACTCAGACGCATCGTGAATAATGGTGATGGAAGAAGAACTAAATCAGTTCAAACACTGCCGAGTATGGAAATATGTTCCAAGACCCAAAGGTAAGAACGTCATTGGAACAAAATGGGTCTACAAGAACAAGATGGACGAGGATGGAACGATCGTAAAGAACAAGGCCATACTCGTCGCCAAAAGGATATCGTCAAGAAGATGGAACCGACTTCGACCAGACGTACGCTCTAGTGGCAAGGTTGGAGGCCATCAGGTTATTCCTAGCATATGATGCACTCAAAGGCTTCACCATCTATCAGATGAACGTGAAGTCTGCCTTCCTTAATAGTGACATGAAAAAAGAGGTGTATGTGGAACAACCACCAGGTTTCGTTGATTCTAAATTTTCTGATTACGTTTATTTATTGCATAAAGCCTTATATGGTCTGAAACAAGCTCCTCGAGCTTGGTATGAGACGTTGTCTAGCTTTCTACTTGAGAATAAGTTCACAAGGGGAAAGATAGATAAGACATTATTTCATAGGGAAATAAAAGGCAAGATTTTGCTAGTGCAAATCTATGTCGACGACATTATTTTTGGCTCTACTGATGACAACCTCTAAAAGAAGTTTTCAAAACTTATGCAAGGGAAGTTTGAAATAAGTAGTATGGGCGAGCTGAAGTATTTCTTAGGGCTTTAGGTGAAACAATCTGAAGATGGAATTTTCATCTCGCAGAACAAGTTCACTAAAGAGCTAATTAAGAAATTCAGAATGGAGAACGCAACCTCGAAGAGGACTCCAATGGGTTCAACTATGTCTCTGGACAAGGATGAAAAAGGGAAAGCTTTTGATGAAACCAAGTACAAAAGCATAATTAGATCCTTACTCTACCTTACTTCCAGTAGACCATACATAATATTTTCAACATGTGTATGTGCTAGATTTCAGGTGAACTCTAAGGAATCTCACTACGCTGTGGCAAAATAGATTTTGAGATACCTTAAAGGTACGCCAAATCTTGGCTTATGGTACCCAAGAAGTAATGATAGTGAGCTAATAGGTTTTTCAGATGCAGATTTTGCAGGAAGCAAAGACGACAGGAAAAGCACTTCCAGGACTTGCCAATTCCTAGGAAGAAGGCTTATCTCCTAGAGTAGCAAGAAGAAGAAATGTGTAGAAATCTCAACAGCTGAGTCAGAGTATATCTCTGCAGGCAGTTACTGTGCACAGCTGCTATGGATAAAGAATCAATTTGAAGATTATAATATGAAGTTCCAGAACATTCCATTTTTTGCGACTCTTCCAGCGCAATTGCAATAGCCAACAACCCAGTCTCGCACAGCCGGACAAAGCACATAGAGCTGAGTTATCACTTCATCCGGGAACATATCGACCTACAGACAGGCAGATTGCAGACATTTTCACGAAGCTGCTGGACGAGTCCAAGTTCTCGTTCTTCAAAACAGAACTTGGAATGCTCAACAAAGAAGATTAGAGAAGGTGGACTCACAAGAAGGTTTAGAGATGAAGAATCAGTCAAAAGTTGGAATTCTACAAATCACTAACTTTTTGACTCGAGTAAGAAGCAAAGTACACGAGTAAGAAAATAATCCACTCGAGTAATCTACTTGACCTACTCGAGTAACCTATAAGCCACTCGAGTAACCTCCTCGAGCGCAGAATGACTTACTCGAGTAGTCGAATCATTTACTCGAGTAATAAAACTTCACTCGAGTACTTCAGCATAACTACTCGAGTACTTCAACCTATCTACTCGAGTACTTCCAGACATCACTCGAGTACTTCGAGCTATATCTACTGAAGTATCTCAATATCTTTACTTGAGTAATATCCAATCTCTCGAGTATCGGCCAGCCAACTTTTTCTCCTTGATTTAAATTTCCTTATTCGCAACCCGAGGCTTATGCCGCCACTTCTAAGGTATGATTCCATCATTTATCTCTTAATTAGACATAAACCTAGGGTTATATAAATCAGAAATACCATAATCATTCTCTACACGAAATCATTTTCTCTCTCGAGTAAGCCGACAATCGTTTCGCCTTCCGCAAGAAGTTATAGAGCCACATCATCTTCCTCCCCGCCGCAGTTTTTCCAAGACCTTCTGGATCATAGCCTCTTCCTCAAAGATTGGCATCGGTTCCGAACTGGTTGCCGCCGGTATCTCAGAACTTTCAGATGATTTTCATAATCTTATGATACTTCTCGATACCGCCGGACTTACCTTTGTTCTCCAAGAGCCCTGTAAAATTCTATTTCCAGACGTTGTCGAGTTCTACAGAAATGTCAAGGTCAAGCGACATGGAGCAGTTCTCAAGTCGAAAGTCAGAGGAATTAAAATCAAAATTACTAAGACCTCTGTTTCACAACTTCTTCGACTACCGATCATGGATGAAGAAGATCATCTTGGGCCTGATGAATCTGACAGGACATGTATGTTCTAGGGCATTTCTCCTGATGAAGAATACATCAAAATGTCTCAGCTGAATCCTGAAGGAAAACTACTGGTAGATATTATAGGGAAGGTCCTTCTCTGCAAAACTAGTTCTATTAGAGATATCTCCCTCTCTTTCTTTGACATTATGCAAGCCATAGTCTGCCGGAAGAAATTTTAGTTTGGGATGATGATTTTGGACAAAATAAAAGACAACATTAAAGCTCCAAATTATGCCAGAATAATTTCTCTCCTCCTCAATGAAATCAATCCAGAAATCTTCAGCTTCTCCAAAGGAGCAGTCCTCCATCACATGAAGAAAGTTTTTATATCTTCCATTCAAAGATGGGAGTTGAAACTGCAAAATCCAACTTAGGCTGCCAAGGTTCAAGAGATTCCAATCACCGAGGACAGGACCTCATCTCCCTCTCCACATCAGATTGCCAGCTCCTCTAGTGCATCTATTGAGCGGGAGCCTGCTCCTTCTGTTCCAGTAAGGATAACTTCACCTCCAGCAGTTACTCCTCCTCCACCTCAGACTCCAGAAGAGACTCAATCTGAAGCACAACTTCAAGAAGCCCTACTGTCAACTGAAGCTGCAATCAGTGAGATGATTAATGAGCTGACTGCAGATGAACCCCTTCCTCCTCTACTAAAAGTACCAACTGATGAAGTTCCAAAGCAACCCACTCCAATACAATCTCCATCTCATACTCCATCCCCCACTCCATAGTCTCCTGCTACAAATCAAGAGCAGGATGACATCATTTTCATTTTAGATGAGAAAGAGAAAACTCATGAACCAGCTGAAGCTCCATTAAGAAATTTGGACTTCACCATCCCCATGCTCACTGATGAAGGCGATGCCATGATTCATACTACTAGAGTTGCGAGCTCTGTAGTAATTAAAGAGATAGCTCCATGTGTTGCTCCTCCTCCTCCATTTCCCTCCTCTATTGCTCCTCCTGCTATTGCTCCTTCAAGTGATTTGATGAATCAAGTTGTCCTTCTACTTCAAGAACAGAGAACCTATTTTGATGCTTCAATCAAAGCTATTACTAACAAAGTCACTACTCTAGAGACTGAAATGAGCAGGGGATTTGCTGAGATCCAGCACAATACTGATCAGCTCAGACACCTTTTCGAAATTGGTGGAAAAGCTCTAGATCACACTATTAATAGTGTTGGTCAAGTGATGGAGCAAGGTGTAACGCTTGCAAACAATCAGATAGAATTGGATAAGAGAGCTGAAGTTACAAAGATGAAGATGTGTGAAGAAGTTGGAACCTTCAAAGAAGATGCAATAACTACATTGACTAGTGAAGTCAGAAAGGGGGAGAGCCTAGTGAAGGAATACCTAGAAAAATTAGATGCACTCAAGCAAGAGCTATGGGAAGCAAAAATGAAAGACAACCATGATGATGTTTTAGGACAAATTCAGAGTGTCAAATTCCATATATATGACACTGCTGTCTGGATGCATAATCAAATCCTTCCTGAGTTTGCAGTTGAACCAAATATCATTCCTCACCACCTAAACCACTTAGCTGTTGTTGCTCTTGTTCGAGCTCAACAACCTTCCTTCTCTCCTAGACCTGAGGGCCATGAAGGTCCTCCTCCTGATTCATATGCTCAACTTTGGGAGGATGACCCTGCAGATATCATTCTCCAGGCCCTCCAGAAATCCAGACTTCAAAGAAGAAGAGAAAATATGGTGATGGTGCCTCTACCAGCAGGTCAATCCCAGTTCCTGATTCAGAAAAGAGAAAAGCTCCAGAGTTTGTAGAGATATGGTCTCCTACCTCAAAGTCTCTCATTTTGGATACTCTCAAACTTGTTATGGACTTCCATGAAAGCAGGAATATTCATTACAACTCCCAGGAATGGGAATTATATGAAAAGTCTATGACTAAGAGGATACGGTATGACAGAGAATTTGGATGGAACAACCCTGTTGCTCCTCCAAGACCTCCAAAGTACTATCCCAAGTCATTCAGCTACCAAAGGAGACAACAAGAGAAGCAAGACAGGCAGCACCACTAAGTCTAAGCTACAAGGATCATGAGAGTGTGGGAATGATTTTTGTAGAAATGATATTTTGGAAAATCACATTTATATATTTCTAAACTTTGATCATATAATCTTGATTATATTCTAATGCTTGATTTCACTGGTTTATCTATTTACATATATAGTTCTTTTTATGTCTCTATAATTCACCATAGTGTAAAGGGTTCTGACTTCTACAAATAGGGGGAGATTGTTGGGTATTGTAACCATATTAACCTAGATTTGATGAAGTCACCCTTAAACTAAAATGAATTAAGTTGTATTTGATGCTTTGTTTAAGTTATGTATGTGCAGGACTCTAATGCCAAGTATAGACCAATGTCAGTCTACAATGGATCACCAAACATATGACCATACAATGTAATCCCTCATTATGTGATCCATGGTGTTGACTCATGTGTAGCCTCTCTATTGGGATACACTTCATATTCAAGCACTAGGACTAATTAGAGAAAAGACTTGTTGTTGTATTCATTTAAGAAGAAGAGAATTCTGTTAAAAGGAATTTACTAAGTACTTTACTCGAGTAGATCTATACATACTCGAGTGAATTGCTTAGTTAATACTCGAGTAAATTTCTTTATACTCGAGTAAGTAAGTTATAGCTCTCGAGTAACTAAGACAACCACTTGAGTAGATTCCTTCTCATTCTCGAGTCAACAGAATTTCTTCTCCAGAAAGTTTCTAAGTAAATTACTCGAGTAGTCATATAAGTACTCGAGTAGTTTAAACCTCTTATCTCGAGTTACAGAAGTCTGCATCTCATGTAATCTTTCCATACTCGAGTAGTCAAAGTCATGTACTCGAGTAGTTCATCTACTACTCGAGTAGCCCAAAGTTAATACTCGAGTAACAAGGTTCTCTTCCCTCAGAATTTTTCTAAGTCCATTACTCGAGTAGCTAATTCTTTATACTCGAGTAGTTCTTATTCTCTCGAGTAGTTCAGTTTCACTACTCGAGTAGCCCAGGATTCTATTCTAGAAAATATTCTAAGTCCCTGACTCGAGTAGTTCCTCTAGCTCTCGAGTAGTCAATTTCTCTTCACTCGAGTAGTACTTATTATACTCGAGTAGTCCAACTCCACTTCACGTGTAACTGTTTCGTGTTACCTGTGTGTAGTTTCTATGCCTTTAGGGGAAATTGGAAGTACCCGTGTGTTTGAGGCTTGAACATTGATGGGGGGAAATTGGAAGTACCAGTTTGATTGCAGCTTTAACGCTGATGGGGAAATTGGAAGTACCAGTTTGGTGATGTGTTAGATTCATGCATTATTGGGTTCCTTGGGTGAAACCCAGGATTACATACACGCTGCATTGTAGTCCCATTTATTTTTTACCTGCTCAACATAGAAACGTGTTTGTTATTTGAGACATCCAAACCTGTTTTATTGCTTTCTATGTTCATGTATATTTGCATACGAAGTGCTGACCTACAGGGTGATGGAGTGCCCCGGGGTCCGCTAGAGATGACCGGGAGGAGATGTGTTTATTACACAGTTGAGGTCAGCTTTTGCTGACACAAGTTATAACAAATTTTTATAGGGCAGAGATCGCAAGCGGGAGCAAGCTCGTTGGCCAAAAAGGCCTAAGCCATATAAAGTGGTTTCTCTTTTGTTTGCTTAGGTTTTGTTGAATGCTTTGCTCCATAAATTGTAATCTGGCTTGCATGCCGAGGTAGCCTAGGAGTGCTAAAGCTTGTTGCTATGTTTATTATTGTTTTAGTTCTTGGACTCATAATTGTTTTAAGGCCTTAAAGCAGTTTTGATACTTTTGTGATAGTGGATAACTTCTAGTTTTGTGAGTTTCCGCTGTTTGTGTTCTGAGTTTTGAGACACGTAGTTCTTTTATATCACTTTTTAATGCTAAAGCTGTAGCGTCTATATGTTATGGGGGCCCGGTTGGAGCCATATTATATGGTCATTACAGGGGAGGTATTACAATTTCTCTGGTCTCAAACATCAAAAAATCATTACGCTATATGTAAGTTCATTGTTTGATCTGAGTTTTAAGCCTGTGTCATAAAGGCTAAGTGTAAAGTTGAGTCTCTGAGTTGTAGGATCCGGTTTAGGATCTGAGGTAAGGCTTGCACCTGAGGTAGGATCTTTTTATAGATCTGAGGTAGGAGATCTGTGAATCTCTGAGTGTAGCACTACTAAGCCAGATGTAGGAGTTTCTATACTATGAGTTGTAAGAGTGAGTTTCACTCTAAGGTGTAGAATCCTAAGGGATCCGAGGTATAAGCTCAAGGAACCGAGTAAAAGGAGAAGTTACCCAAATCTAGCTCACTGCTAGATAGGTGAAGGGGGAAAGTGGATATACCCTAGAAATAGGAACCACTATAAGTTCTTGTGTGTTGTTATGACTCTTGAAAGCTAAATAACTAAATCTAACACACAACTTGACCAAAGATTAAAAGATTCAAAAAGTTTAAAAACATACTTATTCACCCCCTCCCCCTCTAGGTGTGTAGCTATTCTTGAACAAAGAATTTCAAGTGGTATCAGATGCAGGTTATTCAAAAAGGACTTAACAGACCGAATAGATCTCCAAGGGTAGCAGGAGATTATCTCTATGGGTGCAGGTAAGAACCATAAGTAGTTGAGCTCTATGAAACTACCTATATGTAGGAAGGAAAATTTTGGGATCTAAAAGAAAAGGGTAAGGCTATTTATGTAAACCTCAAACCCTATGATATTCATAACTATTCGAGAAGGACCTTTCATTCTTATGAAGGCCTCTGTTATAGATGCCAATATCCAAACACCCAAGAAATACACTGAGATGACTAAAGATAGAGTTATTCTGGAAACTATATATTGACAAAAGGACACAAAATATTATTGTTAGTTGCATAGATGACTCCATATTTTAGAACTCGGTCCACTATAGAATAACTAAAGAGATGTGATATTCTCTGATAGTGTATATGGAAGGGACATAAAAGGTGAGGGATGATAGGAAATCCTTCTTAAATCAGCAATATGAGTCCTTCAAGTAAGGCAAGAAAGATTTCATAGCTGATTGTTATGAAAAGTTCTGTATAATAGTGAATAGTTTGATCAATCATGGCAGACAGTTCATAAACTATGAGCTGCATGACAAGTTCCTGAGATCTCTCAACAAGGAATGGGATGTCAAGATCTGTATCATTAGAGAGGTTGGTAACTTGCCCAATATTATGCCTCAAAACCTATTTGGGAAGCTTCTGTCTTATGAGATGCAGCTGAACTCTAGAAGGGCAGAAGATGATGCTGACAGAACTCTCAACAGAGATAAGGTTGTGGACTTCAAAGCAAAAGCAACAAGGAGGAGCAGAGAAAAGACTCCTTCTCTACCAAGGAGAGATGCAAAGTCAGAGTACTCAGATCCCAGCTCCTCAGGTAATGAATTGTTAGATGGAGAACTGACCCTGTTCTTTAAATAGTTCAAGAAAATGTTGAGTAGGAGAAGACAATGGAAGAACAAGAGCTCTTCTAGCTCCACCTCAAGAAATCCTTATTCCAGCATGGAGAAGACCAGAAAAGACCCCTTTGGGAAAAGGTATGATTTTAAGTAGAACAAACATATTAAGACTAATGTGGTTTGTTATTGCTGCAACAAAAGTGGATATGTTATTACTAACTGTGCAATCAAGAAGAAGGAGCACAAGAAATCTGATGATAAGAAGCATTACAAGGAGAAGAAGGCTGAAAAGAGCTTTTTGACCAAGAAGAAAATTAGCTTGTCAGATAGTGATTCTGAGTCTTTAGAATCAGGGGAAGAAAAGGCCTACTTTGGTCTCATTTTTATTGAAGTGGAGGTTGTTCATCTAGCTACCTCAACTGGTGTAAGAGATCTATTATCCTTTACAGTGACTTTGAATAGGTCAATGAGTTTATCCTCATGGACATAACTGAAGACAATCACGACAACTCTGTTGTTAATGAGGTACACTCTCTCCCCAACTCTCCTTCTGTCTATGAGACTAGATCAGACTCATAAGCATCCACTTTATCCATTGGGGATGATGGATCAGAGTTTGATGGTGATGTAAATCAACTAATTTACAAGTATGGTGCTATCCTGGAAGCTCTGAAGAAGAGAAAGAAGCTTGTCAAAAGAAAAGTCGAGGAGATTGCCTCTCTTCAGCAAGCAACCTCCCCACAGTCTGAGTCAGCTCCATTTCTAACTCAGATGAGGAGAGAAGTCAGTCAGCGGAAGATAATGTCATTTATCCAAATTGGCACCATTAGGCAGAAGAACAGGATCATCAAGGATCTTGAAGAGAAGCTCCTCAAAGAGAGGATGCTAGTGGCTGAGTTTTCTAAGCCCAAAACAGTGTTGCCACTAATTAACTCTTTCACCTCTCAAAAAGGATAGGAGAGGTTTGGGGTTCTAGTGGAATATTAGAGATGTCTATTTGAAAGGGAAAGGCAAGGCTCCAGTTGTGCCTCAAACCACCTTTTAGAAGGTAATTCTCCCTTCTAACAGGTATGACCATGATAATATGTATGGTCACTTGAAGAATGGCTGCTCTTCTTGTAAGGATACAAGTGTATCTTATAATGGAAAAAGAAAGGGCATGGGATTGAGTGTACTGAAGGCTCACTATGAGGAAATCCAAATGGGTCATCATAGACCATTTGTGTTTGGTGCTCCAACTCCCACTCTCAAGGAAAGGCTGTGGCCAATCACCATGTTCTTTCAGCAAAGAGCAAGATTATGAGTATGTCAGTCAGTAAGCCCCACTTGGCTGTTTCTGATGCCATCAACACCATGTCAGCTATAAAGAAGACATCTTTTGGTGTAATTTAGAATAAACATAGTATGCCTACTAGCAGACTTACTTTCAGTCAAGTACTTGCTGAAAGTAACAGGAAGAAGGCTGCTGCTCTTCCCTCTGAACAGATACAAATTATAGCTTGCATACTTCAAAGGTTGTTCAAAAGAGGATATACAAAACCAATGAGTGTTGGAGCTGTGGAAAGGTGGGTCACTTTTCCATAGACTACTAACATACCCCAAGTGTGCCAAGGTCAAGGGTGAGTCTTCTTGTCAGGCGGGAACATGTAGACATAGTTATTCTCAAGCTAACATGAACCAAGGACCCGAGCCCTTTTGGGTTCCTAAGGAAAATTAATCTGTGATTGCAGGATTTTCCAAGTACCCATGAGATGCCAATATGGTACTTGGACATTAGATTTTCCAAACATATGACTAGAACAAGGAGCCATCAAAAGGATTATACTCCAGTGAGAAATGGACCTAAAGTCATCTTTGGTGGTTCAGACAGAGGCGTTACCAAAGGCTATGGTATGATTACCAATGTCATAGTCTCCATTACAAAATTAGCTTATGTGGAAGGATTGCAACACAATCTGAGCAGCATAAGTCAACTATGTGATATTAGCTATGTCATTGTCTTCCACAAGGATAAGTGTCTGATCAAAAGGTCAAGTGACCAAGAGGTCATTTTGACAGGCACTAGGGGTGTAAATATTTACAGTTTAAATTTCCTATATATAGATTCAGAGTCTCCAGTGTGTCCTGCTATAAATGAGAAAGACTCTTATAGTGTCCAATAGCATAAGAGGCTTGCTCACTTGAATTACAAGGCAATCAGTAAGCTCTTTAGTGAAGAGATAATTAAAAATGGATCCAATCTGAAATGCACCAAAAAGGGCATTTGCTCTGCATGCTAAAAGGGCAAACAAACAAATGCCTCCTTTAAGAGTATTAGGGCCAAGGATTCTGAGAGGTGTCTTTACCTCCTACATATGGACTTATTTGGTCTTATGCTAGTTCATAGTCTAGGTAGGAAAGTCTACACTCTTGTGATAGTTGATGAATTTTCCAGATTTGCATGGGTATTCTTTCTTAAGAAAATGTCTAAATCCTTTGATAGTTTTGTGGCTTTTGTTAGGCAAATTCAGAATGAAAAAGATTGTTCTGTGGTCAAATTCAGAAGTGACCATGACACAAAATTTCAATCTGAAGGTATGAAAAAGTTCTGTGAAGAGAAAGATATATTCCAGGAGTTTTCTTCTCCCAAAATACCCCAGCAAATTGAGATAGTTAAGAGGAAAAATAGGACTCTCGTATTGGCTGGTAGGACACTACTCAGTTACACTTCTCGAATGCATGAAATATTCTTATTATTTGCAATGACACAAGAGGCTTGCTCACTTAAATTACAAGGAAATCAGAAAGCTCTTCAATGAACGGCTAGTCAGAAATGGACCCAATTTGAGAAGCACTAAAGAGGGCATTTGCTCTGCATGCCAAAAAGGCAAACAGACAAAGACATCCTTTAAGAGCATTGGGGCCAAGGATTCTGAGAGGTTTTTATACCTCTTGCATATGGACTTGTTTGTTCCTATACCATTTTATAGTCTAGGTAGGAATGTCTACACACTTGTGATAGTTGATGACTATTACAGATTTTCTTGGGTATTATTTCTTAAGAAAAAGTCTAAAACTCATGACATCTTTGTCACCTTTGTTCGTCAAGTTCAGAATGAAAAAGGCAATTTTTTATGTGGTCAAAATCATAAGTGACCATGATACTAAATTTCAGTCTTAAGGCATGACAAAGTTCTGTGGAGAGCAAGGTATTGTTCAGGAGTTTTCTTCTCCAAAAACACCCTAGAAAATGAGATAGCTGAGAGGAATAATAGGACTCTCATTGAGGCTGACAAGATTTTAATCAGTGACACTTCTCTTCCAAAATACTTCTGGCCTGAGGCAGTAAACACTGCTTTTCATGTCCTGAATAGAGCATCTATCGACAAGTATCACAAGAAGACTCCCTATGCGATTATGAAAGGAAGAAAACCAAATCTTTCCTATCTCAGGATCTTTAGAAGCAAATTCTTTATGTTCAATAATGGGAAGTCCTACTTGACAAAGTTTGCTGCCAAATCCTATGAGAGACTTTTTGTTGGATACAACAACCACAACAAAGCCTTTAGAGTCTACAACTTGAAGAAATAAGTTGTAGAAGAGCCTGTCAATGTAGTATTTGATGAGTCTTCCATGATTCACAATGAGTTTCAAGATCCTCTTGATCTATAGGTGCAGAATTGAAGTTAGGCAAGTTAAGCATCAATGACACTCCAACTACTGTATAAGTGGAAAGTGATGGTGTGCTCATTCTTGAAGAAGGTCCAATTGCACTATACATTGACGAAGATCATCAGGTTTGAGTAACTGAAGTTCAAGGTACTGAGGACAATATGCCAGCTGATGTTAGACACTTGATAGATCATTCAGAGATCTAATCATATGAGATGCAAACCAAGGTATTATAATAAGGAGCAGAAACCTTGAGATTGTGATGTATTTGAGTTTTTTTTTCAAGTTGAACTAAAGAAGTTTGAAGATGCCAACATAAATCCATTTTGGATTGTGGCTATGCAATAAGAACTGAACAAGTTCAAGAGGTGCAATGTTTGGAAGCTGGTTCCCAGACCATATGGACAAACCATCATTGGAACCAAATGGATTTATAGAAATAAACTTGAAGAGAATGGTGTTATCATAAAAAATAAAGCTAGACTGGTTACCAAGGGATACAAGCAAGAGGAAGGTGTTGATTCTGATTAAACCTTTGCATATATTGTCAGACATGAGGCAATCAGACTATTCCTTGCATATGATGCACACAAGGGATTTAAGGTCTACCAAATGGATGTTAAGTCAGTTTTCCTTATTGGTGTCCTAAAAGAGCAGGTCTATGTTGAGAAACTCATAGGTTTTGTTAATCCTAACTTCCTGAATATGTCTTTCAACAAAGAAAAATATTGTATGGATTGAAACAAGCCCCTAGGACATGGAATGAAACTCTGTCTAGCTTTTTCATTGAGAACAAATTCTCAAGGGGTAAGATAGACAAAATATTATTACTTAGGCAAGTCGATGGTATGATTATTCTGGTCCAAATTTATATAAATGACATAATTTTTGAGTTTGCTGATAATGGCCTTTTCAAGAAGCTTGCAAAAATTATGCAAGGGCGGTTTGAAATGAGCAGTATGTGTGAAATCAAGTATTTCTTGGGCCTCCAAGTTAGACAATCAGAGGATGGATTATTCATCTCAGTCTAAGTTCACCAAGGAGTTAATCAAAAAGTTTGGAATGGAGAGTACCTCCATAATGAAAACTACTAAGAGGTCAAGTGTGTCAATAGATAAGGATGAGACTGGGAAACCTGTTGATGAAACCTTATATAAAGGCATAATTGGCTCCATCCTCTACTCGACTGCTAGTAAGTCTAACATTATCTATGTTACATGTGATTGTACTAGGTACTAGACATGCCCTAAAGAGTCTCATTATTCTGCTGCTAAAGGAAATCAATGATATCTCAAGGGCTACCTGATCTTGGTCTATGGTACCCTGGGAATAATGATTTTGATCTAACTGGGTATTCAGATGCAGATTTTGCAAGTTTTAGAGAAAATAGGAAAAGCATATCTGGCACCTGTCAGTTTCTAGGGAAAAGACTGATGTCATGGAGCAGCAAGAAGTAGAGCAGTATAGCCATCTCCATTGTAGAATCAGAATATACTTTAGCTGGAAGTTGTTGTGCACATATACTATGGATTCAACATCAACTCCAAGACTACAATCTTCAGCTAAGTGAAACTCTCATGTATTGTGATTCTTCTAGTGCTATCTCTATTGCTAGGAATCTTGTGTCTCATAGCAGGACAAATAACAAAGAGATTAAATATCATTTCATTAGAGAGCATGTAGAAAGGTAAAACATCAGTCTTGAGTTTGTCCCCAAAGACAAACAAGTGCCTGATATTTTCACTAAGGCACTAGATGAAGTCAAGTTCAAGACCTTCAAATTTGAGTTGCGTATGTTGAACTTTATGTAGCTTCATTGTCTTTACATGCATATGTGCATTAGGTAGGATTAACCTTTTGTAGGTAATCAAGAAAGATATGGATTAACTATCCAGGCGTCGAGTGCATTGAAATAACTCCAGGTGTCAAAAGCGTCAAGTGCGTCGTGTGTGTTTAGTTCACTCAACGAATTTACTCTGATAGTTTCGATTACAGCTATCTCCTGGGATTAATCTCAGCCATTAATTGAATCATGTTGATCACAATAGGTACACGCCTCTCCAAATTCTCGAATATAGGTAACTATAAATATAAATGTGTGCTTAAAATAAATCACTTAGATCCTAGCCATATTCGACTATCTGCATCCCTGCAAAGTTTTATCAAGCAAGCTCTTCAACTCTCTAGAAATTCAAAGTTCCAGTGGAGCCTAATGGAGTGGACTTCCTATTCGAGGGATCTGAACTTGTTAGGAATGGGTTCAATGATGCAACTGAAGAAGTTCAGCTGGTTCTTCACTTATTGCAGGTCGCCGACCTAGACTTTATACTGTCAGAACCGCGTTCTATCAGGAAATGAGAAGTATTAGAACTTTAATCATTTGCCAAAATCGAATCCTCTTCCAACAAGATCAAGACTTCAATCAGTGGACACAAGATTAAGATTACATCAAGGAGGCTGAGCAAAGCTCTGAACCAAACCATGTTTAGGCTGACAGATGAGGAAGATGAACTTTTTCTTGAGGATGTAAAGACAGATCTCAAATGGTGTGGCCTTTCAAAGCACACCAATAGTTCTATACTAAAGAAAGAAATGAATATGAAGGGGAAGTTCTTGGCTGATGTAATAGGCAAGGCCTTGATCTGCAAAACAGGGTCTCACGACAAAATTTCCATGAAGATATTTGCGACAATGACAAAAGTAATTTTATCCAAAAGTACTGACCGGGGAAGGATTCTTTTGGAAAGAATAGTGGAATGTGTTCCAGAACCAAACTTAGGAAGAATATTGTCCTTATACTTGAATAGTTCTATTCCAGGGATCCTCAATGTGAGGCTAGGAACAAAGATACATCACATGTGAAAGATGGACTCCAAGATGTTTGATAGGTGGGATAGAAAATTGCTCCCACACCAACATGAAACTAATAAAAAGAAAAGGAAAACAGTCACCATCACTTAATAAAGTTTTGAAAGCAACTCTTCTAAGAGCAGAGGTGAAGAACCTCATAACCCACAGTTGTCTGAATCTTCTATAGACACTAGAAGAGATGTGAGTGCTCCGGTGTCTATGTCCTCAGAACCTGTATCAAGGACTCTACCAAGTAATGTTTCTCAGTCTGAAGACATTCCAGCAAAAATAAAAAAAACTGGCTGGAGATATAGTGGATAGAATATGTACAGAGATATTGGGGGAGACTCTCAGGTTGGATGCTCCTGCTGAGGCCAAGCAAGTTCAATCTTTACAGGACAAGATTGACTCCTTCCTACTTAATCTGCAGAGAATGATAGAATAGATTCCCGATGAATCTTAGTTGCTACATGTAACACCCCCATCTGTCACATGGCATATAACAGAAGGTCCAGCTGGAACCCTGAAAGGGGAAACTAGATCTGATATACTCTAAAGGGGGGGTGAATAGAGTATATGGTGCTTTTTAAAACACAAAGAAAAACTTTTGCAAAGCTTTACAATAATTGTTGTAATGAGTGTGAACAGGGAAGCAGAAATAAAACTAATCACAAAACTAAGCTATGCAGAAACTAAGCACAAGAAAATCTAGGCCAGAAACAAAAAGAAAACATGCAGAACCAGATGACACAAGGAAATATAGTGGTTCCCCAACTTGGGTACATCCACTCTTCTACCACCCTAGGTAGGAATCCACTGCAGGATGAGTTGATCAGGTGTCCTGGGCACCAATGAGCTTTTGATAAGGTGCTCAAAAACCAAAATAGATTTTTTGATCAGGTGTCTTGCCACCAATGAGCTTTTGACAAGGTGCTCAAAAACCAGATTCAAACTTTTGAAGGGAGTTTGAAAAACCCTTTACAGAGAGGGGGTTGAGAGAGTTATGGCAGTCTTCTCTTTCTCAATCAACTGAGAAGACTAAGTGGATTGATTTCAAAGCTCCCCCTGAGTCCTTGATCTTCAGGAAGATGAGCTTTGCTGAGGGTGATAGGCCTTCAAAGATAGATCTCCAGCAGAAGATGATTTCAGCAAGCTGAAATGTTGAGTGTCTGGAGTCTTGGAATGATGTTGGCCTTGAACACTTGAGAGCTGAAGAGATCTGAAGAATGTTTGAAAGCTTGATCTCTTGATGAGTGTTCTTCTGAATTCTTGTTGACAGAATATTTTTCAGAGTCTCTGTATATTGAGAGGTGTGTCCTGTTCTTGTCAATCTCTATATTTTTTGTTCTTGTCTATTCTCTCTTTTATTCTCTGAGTCTGAATAGAATATTACTCTGTCAAAGATAGCCGTTGGTCTGCATTAATTACAGCCTTAATTGCATAATATGTTCTGAAGGAAAGTCCACTGATTTGTTCCTTGAAAAATCCCTTGAAACTTGCTCCAGAAGTAAATGAAAATGGCTGGCAGATCTTCTGAATTAAATGCAGAATAACTTCTATCTGATTTGAATTTGAATTCTGAAAGATAACTGAAATCGTCGAACTGAGCTCTGCTATCGTCGAGCTGAGCTCAGCGAATTGGAAAATGCAAGCAGCAAAGAAATCGTCGATCTGAGCTCAAAGATCGTCGAACTGAGCTCAGAGATAAGGATCCAGTGCAGAGTCAAAATCGTCGGCCTGAGCTCAGCGATCGTCGAATGGAGTTCGACGATATTGAGAAGTTGAGCTCAGCGATCGTCGACCAGAGCTCGACGATATTATGAGGGTTGAGCTCAGCGATCGTCGAATGGAGTTCGACGATCTGTCAATAGTTGAGCTAGACGATCGTCGACCGGAGTTCGACGAAACGTCGTGCTGAGCTCGACGATTTGGACGTAGTCTCCAGAAAAACTTGGGTCTTCAGGGCAGCTTCCAATCCTAGCCTTCTAACCTTTAGACTCAATACTAATTGACCTATTAAGCTATACAGAAGGTCAAAACATAGATTCCTAGAGACATAGTGATCCTGACCCAAATTAGTAATAGGGTGTTCCAACAATCTCCCCCTATTTGGGTTAGGAAAACTATTTACAGACATAGGAAAAACAAACAACATCATACAGTCACAAAAACATAAAGACAACAGCAGCTAGACATCACAGAACCATCACAGAGATATATATAAACATGATATCCAGAAGGCAGTCAGAAAAACCAAGAGTTATCACCTTACAGAGTTATTCCTTTTCTTTGCCTTTTACCATTTTAATTTCCCTGTTAGGATTTAATGCTTCTCTGTTGGATCTTGTATCATCAGCTGCTCCCAGATATGTTTGCTTAGAAGTCCTTGGAACCACTGCAGCAGGATGCAACTCCATGTACCTGTCTGCATCAAAAAATTTGCTGGAGGCATATCTCTCTAATTCCTTCTGTCTTTGTTCTGACATTGTGGAGATGTTGGAAGTGTCTAGGCCTTTTTCTTCGGCTTTCTTGATTTGATCTAAAGCAGCCAGCTCTTTCATCCTAGCAGTCCAAGCCATAGGATTCTTCTCAGGGTCCTCAAATGGAACAGGTGGCTCATACCTGTTGGAAGAAGTATCTTGAGGAGTCCTGGCAGTCACAGTATCTTTGAGCTTATAGGGGAAAGGACCAGAAGATGTGTCAGAAGGAACATGTCCTCCCCTAGAGTAAGGATGCTGCCTGGAATGCCCTTTGGAGTAAACCTGAGTCTCTCTTTGGTTTCCCCTATATCCTCCCCTTCTAGAGTAAGAGCCCCTAGACTGGCTTTCCCTTTGATAAGTTCTAGCATGAGGTTGGTAGGGAGCCTGGCTTCTAGCAGGGCCTGAACTTGCAGAGCTGCCACCTGCACCTGCATCAGGTGGAGGTGGTGGAGGAGGATGAGGGTGCTTGAACTGAGTGGAACCTTTTTCATACTTCCTCTTCTTTTTCATAGCCTTTAACTGGTTCTTAGAGAATTGCATCCAATGCTCAGAGATTGGGCAATTGTGCAGAATATAGTAGGGAACATCATTGTCATCTCTAACTTTGGCAGGAGGAACTCTCTTCAAAGCCTTACTTCTTGCTTTCCTTTTCTTAGCAATGGTGGCAGATGAATCATCAGAAGCAGTGTTATAATCCTCAGATTCAGAACTCTGTGTATCATATAAAGCATCAATCTTTTTCATCAGATCTTCTTTTAGCTGAACAGCAGCTGATGGGGCAGAAGCAGAAGCAGAAGGGGCAGCAGATATAACAATAGGTGCAACAGCATATGGAGCAACAGAAACAACTTCAGAAACAGCACTAGTAACTTCAGGAGAGATAGCAGCAGCAGATAAAACAACAGGTACAGGAGCACTAGCAGAAATAGTGATTACTTCAGGAATGAGGGCAGCAGCTTCAGAAACAACAACTTCAGCAGGCTCAAAATCAACAGCCTCTGTCATCAGAAAATCCTGGGGAATGAGCTCATCAGCAGCAGTTGGAACAATGTCTTCTTCAGCAGCAAGAATAATTTCAGAGGCAGATACAGCCTTGTCTTCAGCAGCAGCAGCAGCAGTAACATCATCAGAAGCAGCAGTTACTGAATGAATAAAAGCAGAAATTATACTGGGGTCACAGCATGAGAAGGGCACCAGAGCCCTGGACAGATCTTCAGAGGGCTGGACAGCATTGGGCTCTGGGAGGCAGCAGTGGTATGCAGTATCAAATGTAGATAGCAAAGACCTTAGGTCTATTGCTAGGACTGGAGTAGCAAAGGCAACAGATGCAGGAGCAGCAGCAGTAGCAGAAGCAGACACAGAAACAGCATCAGTAGCAGCAGAAGCAGCAGCAACAGCAGCATGAAGGCTGGCTTCATAGGGCATCTCCCCCTGCCTGGATACAGAGACAGCTGTATCAAGGCACACTGCTGGGGGTGCTGCTTGAGGAGTAAGGAAGGAGGAAATCCTGGCAGAGAGAGCTGCCACTGACTGTTGTAGAGGAGCTAAAGAGGCCTCCATGAGAAGAGAGAGCCTGGGTGCAAGGAGCTCATACAACTGGTCAGCCAAGGCTGGGAGATCTACTTGCTCAAGAAGAGGAGCAGAGGTAGAGGGTACTGGGATGGCTGATGGAGCTGGAGGAGGAGGGCTGAAGGGTGGAATGAATGGCTCAGGAGAGGGGATGGTGGAGATGGAGGATAATGGGATGGATATGGATGGAGTGAATGTGGGTTGGGCAATAATGTGGTGGACAAGGTCTTGGAAAGATGTAGAAGAGGATGGGAAGTCTGGAGGAGAGGAGGGGGAATCATCCATGTAGGATTCATCCAGAAGTGTGAAGGAGGGAAGGGATGGGGATGAGGTGACATCTGGTGGGGGATAAGAGAATAGGGGATGGAAGTGGTCTGCTGGTGGAGATGAGATGGTTGCTGGAGATGGTATTGATGTTGGAGATGGGCTGGAAATTGTAATGGTGGAGGTAGCTGGAGTGGTGGATGGAATGGGCAGGGTTGGGCTTGGAGGAGGAGGAGAAGCAGCACTAGCAGCAGGCAGGTCCTCTGCAGGGGCAGAGACCTGGGGTGGAGTGACTCTTAGAGTCCTGGTGCCTGAAGGGGCAGATGCTGATGAAGAGGGCCTGCTGGGCTTGATGATTTGCATGTCCCATTTCCCAAATAGGGCACAGGTGAGTCTCTTGGAGGCATTGATGTGCACTCCAGAGGAGACTAGCAGAGCAGGGCACTTAGCCTGGAGGAAGACTCCCAGAATTCTTCCAAAATTCACAAATGTTTTGTTTATCTTTTTCTTCAGCAGATCAAAAAAGACTTCTCCCCAGTTCAGGCTTTTCCTATCCACCAGAGCTCACATGAGGCAGAGCTGATATCTGGAGATGGTGTCATGGGCAGAATGTTTGGCCAACAGAACCTTGCCTACAACATCTGCCAGAAACTTGTATTCCACTGACAGGTTCCTCTTAAACAGCTTGATAGGGTTCCCCTCAGGATGGCCCATCCTGGCAAGAATATCAGAGAATGCTTCTCCAGAGAGTTCAGCAGAGTCTTCACCATTTCTTAATCCAAAAACCTCTGTGAGGACTGTTGGGGTCAGAGGTACCTGGGTGCCACCAATAGAGCCAACAATGATGTTGTTGTCAAGGTTGTGTGCAGTATATACCCATTCTTTGATTTCATCAGAGGCAAGTTTGATTCTGGTTGTCATGAGGGTAGAAAGTTGCTGATCTTTGAATAAATTGAGGATGTCCTGGAAGACTTGATCGGTGGTGTTGAAGGAGTCTAGATCAATGTCAAAACCTGCATCAAATTTCATGGCGGCTAGCACAGCAACTAAAACGGCCATTGTACCTGCAAAAACTTAACAAACAAAACGACCAAGGTAGAACTGTTTGGAGGGAAGAAAATTCTTGCAGAGAAATTGAAAGCGCAAGAGAGAACGACGGCGAAAAATGAGTTTTATATTAGGGTTTGACGCAGAAATGGAAAGATCGTTGAACTCAGTTCGACGATCGAGGCTTCTAAAGGAATCTGAAGAGACTCCAAAATCGTCGATCTCCGTTCGACGATCTGGAAAGGCGTCGAGCTCCGTTCGACGATCGTTCAGTGAACAGAATCGTCGAGCGCCGTTCGACGATCGTTGACCAGAAGAGATAGTCCATACTATCAAAAGAACGCTGAACTCAGTTCGACGATTCAGGAAATCGTCGAACTCCGTTCGACGATCTTTGTGAAAATCGTCGAGCGCAGTTCAGAGATCAGAGAAATTTTAGACACTAAGGAAAATCGGAAATTTTGCCTAGTCTTGGTCAATTTTTGCTTTCAAAATCTTGGATATTATTTGAGACTTCCTCCATCTAACATTCCTAACTGATTTAGAAAGAAGGTGTGTTTCTTTTCATCCAAAGGCTTGGTGAAAATATCTCCCCTTTGTAAATCAGTTGGGATATATTGCAGTTCAATTTTATTCTTTTCAACATTGTCCCTTAAGAAGTGATGCCTAATCTCTATGTGTTTTGTCCTACTATGGAGGACTGGATTTTGAGCTATGGAGATAGCACTTGTATTGTCACAAAAGATTTTTGACTTCTCTAAGTTGTAACCATAGTCTAGGAGTTGATTTTGAATCCACAGTATTTGTGAACAACAACTGCCTGCAGCCATATATTCAGCTTCAGCAGTTGAAGTTGACACAGATGTTTGTTTCTTGCAAAACCAAGAGACAAGTCTATCACCAAGAAACTGACAAGTTCCACTGGTGCTTTTCCTGTCAATTCTGCATCCAGCATAATCAGCATCAGAGAATCCAGTTAACTCAAATGCTGAATCTTTTGGATACCAGAGACCTAGATTTGGACAACTTTTAACATACCTAAGAATCCTCTTTACTAATGTGAGGTGTGACTCTCTAGGGCTAACTTGGAATCTAGCACATATACATGTAGCAAACATTATATCTGGTCTACTAGCTGTAAGATACAGTAAAGAGCCAATCATTGCTCTATATGTTGTCTGATCAACAGGTTTCCCATGTTCATCAGCATCCAATACAGCATTGGTAGGCATGGGTGTTTTCATACAAGATGCCTCAGACATGCCAAATTTCTTAACCAGCTCATTAGCATATTTGGTTTGAGAAATAAAGATGCCCTCAGCATGTTGTTTGACTTGCAATCCTAGGAAGAAGGATAGCTCACCCATGCTACTCATCTCAAATTTAGAATGCATTAGGTTAGAAAACCTTCTGCATAGTTTTGAGTCAGTAGAACCAAAAATGATGTCGTCTACATAGATTTGTACTAGTAGGGTATGGGATTTATGGGTTCTAATGAAAAGAGTTTGGTCTACTCTACCCCTTATAAAACCATTTTCCAAAAGAAAGCATGCTAGGGTCTCATACCATGCTCTAGGAGCTTGCTTGAGACCATATAATGCTTTATTTAATCTAAAAACAAAATCAGGATGAGTTGGAGAGATAAAACCTGGAGGTTGTCTGACATAGACTTCCTCTTTGATGTCTCCATTTAAAAAGGCACTCTTGACATCCATCTGATAAACCTTGAAGCCTTTGTGAGCTGCATAGGCTAAAAATATCCTGATGGCTTCTAATCTTGCAACAGGTGCAAAGGTCTGGTCGTAGTCAATTCCTTCTTCTTGAGAATATCCTTGGGCAACTAGCCTTGCCTTGTTCCTTATTATTACTCCTTGATCATCCAGTTTGTTTCTGAATACCCATTTTGTTCCAACAATGGAATGATCCTTAGGCTTGGGCACTAGTTCCCATACTTTGTTCCTCTCAAATTGATGCAACTCCTCTTGCATGGCAATGATCCAGTGTGGATCTTGCTCTGCATCTTGAATGGACTGAGGTTCAATTTGAGAAAGGAAGCAGGTGTGCAACAGGTTTTGGTTGACCTGATTTCTGGTTTGCACACCAGCTGAGATTTCTCCAATTATTTGGGTAATTGGATGGTCTCTTGATGTTACTAAATCAACAGGGGGTGTGGATTGTTCACCAACCTGTGTTGTTGTTTCCTCTTGTGGTACAACAACTCGCTCTTCAGGTTGTGCTTCAATATGTTGAGCATTGCTTTCATCTTCACTGCTTTCATCTTCTTGACCAACCTGTAGCTTGTTCATATCTTCAACTAGAGAGTGTTCCTGCACAGGTTCTATGGTAGAAGAAATCTTCTCCTTGAAAGACATGTTAGTTTCATCAAAAGAAACATGAACAGATTCCTCAATTTTCAATGATGATTTATTATAAACCCTATAGGCCTTGCTGATCATGGAGTATCCCAGAAACACTCCTTCATCAGCTTTGGCTTGAAATTTTGCTAGATGTTTCTTATCATTATTGTGAATATAGCAAATGCAACCAAAAATTTTGAAATAGTCAACTTTAGGTTTCTTCCCTTTGAGTAATTCATAAGGAGTCTTTCCCTTCAGTTTATGTATCAGACTTCTGTTCAGCATATAGTTGGAGGTGTTCACTGCCTCTGCCCAGAAGGATAGAGGTAGATGAGCATCTGACAACAATGTAGTGGCAGATTCAATAAGGGTTCTATTTTTCCTTTCAGCTACCCCATTTTGTTGAGGAGTTCTAGGAGCTAAGAAAGTATGCCTGATCCCTTCACTCTGGCAGAACTCTTGCATAAGAAGAGAATCAAACTCTGTCCCATGATCACTTCTGATGAGGGCAATGTGAGTATTGAACTCAATCTTTATACATTTGAGAAACTCTGTCAGACACTTAAAGTTATCAGACTTCTTCCTTAGAAAGAACACCCAAGTGAATCTAGAGAAGTCATCTACAATCACTAAAGTGTAGGATTTCCCTCCTAGGCTTTGTATTGTGATGGGTCCAAATAGATCCATGTGTAACAGATACAATATCCTAGGTGAATCACTCTTATTAAGTGACTTAAAGCTGTTCTTAGTTTGCTTGCCTAATTGACAAGCCTTGCAGAGTCCTTCCTTCTTGTAGGGGCCAGAAGGTAGTCCTCTAACAAGGTTGTCCTTGGAGAGCCTAGCAATAGTTCTAAGGTTTAGATGTCCTAATCTCTTATGCCATAAAACATTTGGTCTACAAACTGAATTGAATAAACAGATATCTACAGAAGTTGAAAGAAAATCTACTAGGTAGATGTTACCTTTCCTTTTACCTGTCAACACAGTTGTGTTGTCTTCTGACTTGATTTTGCATAGGGTTTTGCTGAAGGTCACCTGGTAGCCTTCATCACATAGCTGAATGATGCTGATTAGGTTGTGCTTCAGTCCTTCCACATATGCTACTTTCTTGAAGGTTACAGAACCAATCTGGACTGCTTCATAACCTTTAGTTTGTCCAAAGTTGGAGTCACCAAAGATAACTTTGGGTCCAAGCTTGGCTCTAAAGAAATTTAGGTTGTCCTTGTTCCCTGTCATGTGCTTAGAGCACCCACTATCCAAATACCATTGCTGGTTAGATGTTGGATAGGTCTTCACCTGCACATAAAGCAATTCACTTGTTTTTGACCCAGTTTACCTTGGGCCTAGGTTGATAACCTTTAAATTCAGAAATGAAAGATATCCCTGGCTGACTCTTATATCCTTCAGGATGATATCTCCTTGGAGGTATAATCCATTCAGTATAAGGGTTAAAGGTTTGGGATGAAGAACCCTTAGGATACAATTTTGACTTACCCTTGAGAAAATTTCCAGAGCTCTGACCTCTGTTCGACGATCTTGGAGCTGCGTTCGACGATCGTGGGTCCGATCGTCGAGCTCCGTTCGACGGTCGACTATGGCTGAGGTCAGGTATATGGGATCGTCGAGCAGCGTTCGACGATCTTGGCTGAGATCGTCGATCAGCGTTCGACGATTTGTCCTGAGATCGTCGAGCTGCGTTCGGCGATCGTCGATCTAAATTTGGCGATCGTCGATCTCCGTTCGACGATTTGTACTGGACTTTAGTTTTCTGAGGCAGATCAGAATTTTTCCTAGAAACCTCTACAACTCCCTTTCCCTTGTCAGAAATGAACTTGATAGGGGTTGTTAGAACAATAGGTTGGCTGGATGAGGCACCCAAGCCCAGTGTACTGTTGAATCTTGAGTTCACTGTGCTTGTGATGTCCATCAGCTTGATGCTTCTCCCATTGAGAGATTCTTCAAGCTTCTTGGCCTCAGAGAGCTCACTCTTCAGTGAAGCTATCTGTTCCCTATAGTTCTCCAACTCCTGAGAGAGTTTGAGGTTTTCTGATTTTAAAGCATTTTGTTCAGATAATTGATTTCTGAGAGAGATGATCTCTTTCTCAGACTTTAGGAGGTCTAAACATAGTGCTTTAAATTCAAGTTTGAAATCTTCTGAAGTGAAATCAAAAGAGCTGATTACCTGATCTTCTTCAGGTTGTGTCTCTGAGTCTGACTCTGACTCCTCTTCCTCTGAGTTGTGTTGTGAGGCATTGATTGCCATCATGCAGAACTCCTTTTCCTCTGCATCATCCTCATCATCACTTGAGCTGGAAGAGGCCTCTGACTCCTCTTCAGTCTCACTTCAGGATTCAGCAACAAATCCTTTCCTTGTGTGCTTATTTCTGCTGGAGGAAGGTTTGCTATTTCCATTCCTTTTGGAGTCCTTCTCCTTTCTTCTTTCTTTTCTGTCCCTTCTGTCCTTGTTCTTATTTTCTGGACAGTCAGGAACCATATGCCCTGGTTTCCTGCAACCAAAGCAAATAATGTCTTTGCTATTGCCAATGGACTTGTCATACCTTGGCTTATCCTGCTCCTTGTATGATCTTCTTCTGAAGTCCTTTCTGGCCATCTTGTAGAATCTTTTGGCCAACAGGCTGAGAAGTTCATCATTGCCTGTACCTTTTTCTTCAGGCAGATCCTCAGCTGCCTTAAATGCTATAGTCTTCTCTTTCCTTGTGGCTGGTGAAGCAGCCTTCTGTTCTTCCTCTCTGTTCTTGATGAGTAGCTCATAAGATTTGAGCTTACCCAACAAAGCTTCAGTTGTGATCTCATTCAGACTTCTGGCATCTTTAATTGGCCAGATTCTTGAATCCCAAGTGCTGGGGAAGCACATTAGGATCTTGTCATTAAGTTCTGTTAGTGAGATCTCTTTGTCTAATGTCCTCAGTTCACTGACAATTAGACTCAGTCTGTTGTACATGTCTCCCACTGTCTCAGTTTCTCCCTTCTTGAAGTTCTCATATTGGGAGATGAGATGGGATCTTCTGTCCTTTCTCTCATCAGCTGATCCTGAAACTATTTCTGAGAGCTTGTCCCAGATCTCCTTGGCTGAGTTACATTCAGCTACCTTCTGAAAAATGTCATCTGACATTGTCTGAGCTAGAATGTTCATTGCCTTGGCATCAGCTACTTTCCACTTTTTGATGTCAGTATCTGTTCCTGATGGAGGTGGAACAGCATTTGTGCTTGTGCTCTCTGGAGGTCTTGGACACACTGTCAACACAGAATTAAAAATATCTTCGTCAATAGAATTCATGTAGAGTCTAATCCTTGCTTTCCAAAGTGCAAACTTTGATAGATTGCACACTGGAGGTCTGGTGCTAGCATAATCTTTGTTTTGGGCCATGATTTGTGCAAGCTAAATCTAATAATAAAATATAAAAAGAAGGATCTAGTTTGGGATCTTGGGGTTCAGGTGTTAGCCTGTACAACCAAACAGATATGGTATGATTAACCAACCTGCCTCTGATACCAATTGAAAGGGGAAACTAGATCTGATATACTCTAAAGGGGGGGTGAATAGAGTATATGGTGCTTTTTAAAACACAAAGAAAAACTTTTGCAAAGCTTTACAACAATTGTTGTAATGAGTGTGAACAGGGAAGCAGAAATAAAACTAATCACAAAACTAAGCTATGCAGAAACTAAGCACAAGAAAATCTAGGCCAGAAACAAAAAAGAAAACATGCAGAATCAGATGACACAAGGAAATATAGTGGTTCCCCAACTTGGGTACATCCACTCTTCTACCACCCTAGGTAGGAATCCACTGCAGGATGAGTTGATCAGGTGTCCTGGGCACCAATGAGCTTTTGATAAGGTGCTCAAAAACCAAAACAGATTTTTTGATCAGGTGTCTTGCCACCAATGAGCTTTTGACAAGGTGCTCAAAAACCAGATTCAAACTTTTGAAGGGAGTTTGAAAAACCCTTTACAGAGAGGGGGTTGAGAGAGTTATGGCAGTCTTCTCTTTCTCAATCAACTGAGAAGACTAAGTGGATTGATTTCAAAGCTCCCCCTGAGTCCTTGATCTTCAGGAAGATGAGCTTTGCTGAGGGTGATAGGCCTTCAAAGATAGATCTCCAGCAGAAGATGATTTCAGCAAGCTGAAATGTTGAGTGTCTGGAGTCTTGGAATGATGTTGGCCTTGAACACTTGAGAGCTGAAGAGATCTGAAGAATGTTTGAAAGCTTGATCTCTTGATGAGTGTTCTTCTGAATTCTTGTTGACAGAATATTTTTCAGAGTCTCTGTATATTGAGAGGTGTGTCCTGTTCTTGTCAATCTCTATATTTTTTGTTCTTGTCTATTCTCTCTTTTATTCTCTGAGTCTGAATAGAATATTACTCTGTCAAAGATAGCCGTTGGTCTGCATTGATTACAGCCTTAATTGCATAATATGTTCTGAAGGAAAGTCCACTGATTTGTTCCTTGAAAAATCCCTTGAAACTTGCTCCAGAAGTAAATGAAAATGGCTGGCAGATCTTCTGAATTAAATGCAGAATAACTTCTATCTGATTTGAATTTGAATTCTGAAAGATAACTGAAATCGTCGAACTGAGCTCTGCTATCGTCGAGCTGAGCTCAGCGAATTGGAAAATGCAAGCAGCAAAGAAATCGTCGATCTAAGCTCAAAGATCGTCAAACTGAGCTCAGAGATAAGGATCCAGTGCAGAGTCAAAATCGTCGGCCTGAGCTCAGCGATCGTCGAATGGAGTTCGACGATATTGAGAAGTTGAGCTCAGCGATCGTCGACCAGAGCTCGACGATATTATGAGGGTTGAGCTCAGCGATCGTCGAATGGAGTTCGACGATCTGTCAATAGTTGAGCTAGACGATCGTCGACCGGAGTTCGACGAAACGTCGTGCTGAGCTCGACGATTTGGACGTAGTCTCCAGAAAAACTTGGGTCTTCAGGGCAGCTTCCAATCCTAGCCTTCTAACCTTTATACTCAATACTAATTGACCTATTAAGCTATACAGAAGGTCAAAACATAGATTCCTAGAGACATAGTGATCCTGACCCAAATTAGTAATAGGGTGTTCCAACAAACCCGACGCCATATACCACAGACAGTCGGAAGGGATACTAAATGAATAATCAAACCAACCAATTAAGACTACTCGTCCTAATCACAGAGCATTCTAGCGGAAGATTTTAAAGTTGAAAGAACCCAAAATTAAATCCATCAATATGAATGTCCACAGCTATAACAAAAAGGAATGAAACCCCAAATACACAGAAACGGGTTCATGGCCTTATGGCCTTACAAATGTTCACTTAATAAAGAGTGTTTTACATACATCGGCTCGCAGGCCGGCCACACATGATAAATATAAAAACAACAATTCTACGGCCTTCTAGGGCCAGCACAGCAACATGGGCTCCAGCCCGCTATTTGGCGCTCGGCTCCGCAGCACCTGCAAGCACATACCACCGCACGGTGGCAAATAAAGCAACGGTCAGCTAAAAGCCGACCAAATTATAATGACCCCGCCCCTTACTCGGGACGGCGGTGCTCTTTCCCTGCATAACATTAGCCCAACAATATATATAGCGCAATTATAATTCGCCACAGATGTAGGCTCGCACGGCCATACACCTCGTGCACTCAGGGCACATTCATGGTGAACCCTGACCCATCAGTGCATTCACCACCACCCCCAGGATGGCAACAAAATGTGAGCATTTAGCCTTTCTGACCACCGTCTAAGGCTCCGACTATGCCAACGGCCAGTCCCCGTCTTCGGGTCTCTCGCACCGAACCACATAGCCTAGGTCCAATTCCACTTGCCCGTTGCTCACGCCGCATGTCCAATTTAAGTCCTTTGCGCGGGCCAAGCTTCTCTCGGATCCCAAATTTTCCAAAACAATCTCATAACCCAGTTATGATCAAGGCCGGTTCCCAGACCGCCAAGTTAGCAGAACACGTTTCCGCTCAATTTTCCGGGTGCGCCTTGAAGCTAACCTCCAAGGATCCCTGCTGCAATCTACCGCGTAGAAACCCGAAAAATCCAAAGCACGGAGTCTTCTCCGGCAAAACCACATCAAATGCAACATCGCCGATCCAGACAAAACATGTCTGGGTAGGCTTCACACACAATGCCTATGCCCGTACTTGCGATTCCGGGCTCTATATGCAACACAAGGGGGACTATTCCCGTCAACCCCAAGGAACACCACGCACTCACCGCATCCTCGCGGGAGCGGGATTCCCTATGCAGAAAGAAAGAGCTTCAAGCGCTCAAGTTGAGAATCGTTACCCTTGTAGTCCGTTTTGGCGCCATGGAAAAACTACACTGTTAGAACTCTTCGCAATGACCTTCCCTCCACGGATCCGCTCTCCGATTTCGAAACGGTGCTCCGATGCTCCGCCGGCGGCCGGAAACCTCCTTCTTCTTCCTCCTCTCTCTCACTTAGGAAGGGGAGAACTTTGGAGAGAAAATGGGGAATTAACCTCCTATTCCCGGCCTAAATAGAGCAGGGACACATCTGAGCCGTCGGATCTAAATTAAAGGAAACGAATGGCTCGGATCTGCCCAAAAATCTCCAGACCTGGGCCGAACACGGCTTGGCACACTGTCGTGTCCCAGGCCGTGTGCCTCGATCCAGGCACGATCGTCGAACTAAGAAACGCACACGGGCCAAGACACGCCCGTGTCTGACCTGACACGCCCGTGTCGGGTTCCTCGACACGCCCGTGTTCGTGGGCGTGTCACGCATAACCGCCACGGCAACGGACATGACCCATCAGGACACGGGTTGGCACACGCCCGTGTCGGATGACACGCCCGTGTCATCCGGCCGTGTTTCTGGTCGTGTCCTTCTCGGGTTGAAAACGGCCAAAAATCACCAGCCAGACACGGCCTTGGACACGCCCGTGTCCTACGCCGTGTACCCCTACAGGCACCAAAAACTCTTTTTTTCGCGACCGACTCGCACACAACTTTCGGGGCGTTACACTACACTCCAGTACTCAAGCTAAGGGGGAGCAGATTCCAATTTCAGTAGAACAAGATGTGCTCAACACAGTTGCCGAAGACCAGCCAATTACTATGGATACCCGAGGTTGAGGGTGAGATTCATACAGAGCTCCCTGCTCAAGAGCCTATAAATACTATTGATATATCTGAGTCTGATAAGCCAGCTACTGATGTTGATTATCATTCCTTTGAGTTCATGAGGGCTGACTCAGAAACCAGGGGAGATATAAGGAAGGAGGATGAGGATGTCTACTTCCAAGGTGCATCTCATCAAGCCGATACTATGTCTTCTACTTTCCTAGCACAACTAAAAGGACTTCTAGATGACCAGAGGAGACAACTAGAGCACTATGTGGATGATTTAATAAAGGGGCTGAGACAAGATATATCTACTGATATCAAACCTATCATATTTGAGGTGAATATGCTAAAGGCTATCACTATTGCATTCTTCAAGAGAGTTGCTCCTGCTATGACTTATACTGAAGGAAAGCTTGAGGAGATCAGACCAAAAAAGAAATACATAATAGAGAATCAAAGTATCACCTCAGGCAACATGGAAATGGTGCATAATTTCCAAAAGCAACTAATGGAAACAAACAAGATCATTCTAGAAAATAGGATGGATGCTTGTATAAAAATCTTAGATGATCATATGCTAGAAGTCAAAAATCATGTCACCAAAAGAGTAAACTATTTGGCTAATAAAATCTCCTTTACCAAGGACTCCCTGACTACTATAATCCGTGAAGAAGTCATAAAGGGGGAGAAATTAATGATTAAGGCAGATAAAGATAATGATATATGGACCACAAATGTAATTAGGGGATCACTGGGTCTAGATCAGTATACATATTATAATGCTCCTGCTCCTGAAGGACAGATTGATGTTGATAGGGCTGTACTCTCTATAGTTGATGTTCCTACCTTCAGCTCCGCCACTGAACATATATCAAGCATGAAAGGCAAGAATGCTGCTGAAGAAGCTGAAGAGATCAGACAAAGCAAGAAAAGACACAGAGAAGATATGGAATTCGGGCATGACTTTGAAATATAGAGTCCTCAATCTAAGACTATTATTCTGTCAGCCTCGAACCAAATCAAAGAGACCAAAATAGATAGAGGAAAGCAATACATCTCCCTGGAATGGGCTAAACTAGAAAGGAATGAAAAAAATAAGGGGATAGTTTAGAAGTGATAAAATTGACAGGTACATTGTCATCAGATGCCCCAGAGCCTAGCAAGTATTTTCCAAAGCCTTACAAGTATTTTAAAGGCAAAGACAAAAGAAGATTGAAGCCAAACAAGATTGAAGCCTTACAACTATTCTAAGAGGGAAAGCAGGGGCATAGTCATCAAGGAACTAAAAACCAAAATTATTTTGTGTATTAGGTTCCTTAGGGTCTTAGGAATATGAACATTATTATGAACACACATTTTGTTCATAATTATCACAATATGTGTTTATCATATCTTGATTATGTGTCATTTATTGCTCCTATTAGCTGTGATATTTCTCTTCTATGTGGAAGTTTATATCATAAATAGGAGGAGATTGTTGGGTCCATTGATTACAATGTCTCAGATTTGAAGAAGGCCCACAAGTCAATAATATACACGTGATTGTATTTGATATATGTTCAAGTTTAATATATACAGGATGTCTACTGTTCCATGATTAGACAAGTTATCAGGGTCAGAATACCATTTGGACTCAAGACAGGATGCTGGAAAAGCAGAAATCTGTCTAAGTCCATAAGCATTAAGTGAGTACACTTCACTTAACGTCATATGGCCTAAAAGCATTGATAGAAGATCATATATTAAAATCCTTAGTGGTGCTGGACTCAAATCAGGTTATGTCTAGAAGCGTTGAGTGAAGGTTGTTCACTCGACGCTTACTCAAAAGGAAATCTGTCTAAGTACAGAAGCATTGAGTGAAGAAGGCTCACTCAATATCGTATCAATAATTCATCAGTGTCCAAAAGTGTTGAGTGATGGATGTTCACTCAACGCCTACTCATCAGAAATTTGGTATAAGTCCAGAAGCGTTGAGTGCAGAAGACTCACTCAACTCCTTCAGTCAGGATGACTGCCAAGTCCAGAAGTGTTGAGTAAAGTAGCTTCACTCAACGCCTTCAACTAGAAGAATTCTGCCAAGTACAAATGCATTGAGTGATGAAGGTTCACTCAACGCCTTATTAGTTTTATTGTACGAGACAAAAGCATTGAGAGATGAAGGCTTACTCAATGTCTCAAGAAGCAGATTTTCAACTAAGTGTTTTTGCATTGAGTCACAAAGCTTCACTCAACGCATATGCAGATTGACTGTGAAAACTACTAGGTCCACAAGTGTTGAGTCATGCTGACATCGTCCAAATTCAAACTAAGCGGGATTTGTGCACTAGAAGTGAATGGTGTCAAACACTTTATGAACAGCAGTTAAAGCTAAAGTAACTTTACAGCTGCTATTTTGACTTTCCTATACAGATCATAGAGCCGTTGGATGACAGGATATAAAAAGTCTTTTACGAAAAAATTTAAAGAAAGGTTTTGGAGAGCTACTTAACACATCACTCTCAAATTTATAGAAGAGTAATAGAATATAGAAAGTTGTTTGCTTATTGAAATCGAAAATCTCTAAGTTGTCTTCAGTTAGAACAAAAAACCTAATTTTCTATAAAAGGTGGAGTAGCAGTGCACTCAAGAAAGTTATTGTTCATCTTCAAGGCTGTTGTTTTCAACACTGACATATTAAAGATTGAAGAAACAGTGCTCTGCATTAGGTCTTCTTAACACAAGCAGAACTACTCTGAAGATCAATAATCTTGTAGCTGTGAAGAGTTAGGACTGAGTTTACTTATTTCAGGAAGGTGACTCAGAGGACCATTTCTCTGGAGTCAAACACCACAAAATCATTACTCTATCTGAAATATCATTGTTTGATCTGAGGTGTAATCCTTTGTTATAAAGGCTAACTGTAGGAGCTGAGTCTCTGAGTTTTAGGATCCTATTTAGGATCTAAGGTAAGGCTTGTGCCTGAGGTAGGATCTCTGTATAGGTCTGAGGTAGGAGATCTGTGTATCTTTGAGTGTAGGGCTGTTAAGCCTAAGGTATGAGTTGTTATACTCTTAGTGTAAGGTTGAGTTTCACTCTGAGGTGTAATATCCTGAGGGATCTGAGGTGTAAGCTCAAGGAGCCGAGTAAAAGGAGGAGTTAGCTGAATCTAGCTCACTGCTAGATAGGTGAAGGGGGAAACAAGATGTGCCCTAGATAGAGGAACTACTCTATATTATTGTGTGTTGTTGTGACTCTTGAAAGCTAAATAACTAAATCTAACACACAACTTGACCAAATCTTAAAAGATTTAAAACAATCCTATTCACCCCCCCCCCCCCTCTAGTTGTGTAGCTACTCTTGAACAAAGACTTTCAAGCATGGACTTATAAAAGTGTCCAGTTGTCTACCGAAATCACCTAGAGGGGGGTTAATAGGTGTGTTGTGCGTCTTTTTGCGGAATAAAAAATTAGTGATCTATGCACAAAAATCTACCAAGCATTCACAGACGAAAAGAGATTTATAGTGGTTCCCCAACCTTGGGTACATCCACTTTCCACTCACTGATCTAGCAAAGCACTAGACTCAGCTACTCCACTATCTCAGATTGAAACCAATCCTACGCCCCGGAACAAAGTTCCTACAACTCGATCCACAACACGGATCTACACTCGGAAGATCAAAACTTCCTACAACTCAGAGAACAAAGCTCCTACAATCAGAGAGTAATCTCCTACAAGAATAAATTGAGAAAATGAAATACAAACAATATTTCTTTCTCAGATCTGGAGATTTCAGCCAAGGTCTTCTTCTTGAACTTTGCGGCTTTATAAGAAATTGTTGAAGAAGATGCTCGGCTAGATCTGGATCTAAAACTTCTTGACTAACAAGATCAAAGAGAAAATCTGTAGATGGAAGAGTATCTTTATCTGCAAGTCAACCTTTTTGAATCATTCAGGATCGATAGCCCTTAGCGATGAGGAAGATGAGTGGCGGGGGTATCCGATTTAGGAAAGAGAAATTGGCTGATTCAGAATTCTTAGAATGCTTCGTTAACATGCTTAGGGTTAGTCGAAATGAAAAGACCATTTATAAGATCTCCTTAACGGTCATACTTAGCATTAATGACGTCCATGTGGACCAATCACGTCGAGGCATTTGAAAATCCCGTCAGTTCTGGACTTAGCGAATTTTCTGAAAAAATTATCTACATTACTCGAGTGAAGAAGAAGTTACTCGAGTACTACTTTAGGTTCTCGAGTAGATAGAACAGACTACTCAAGAAGAAGTACTTCAAGGAATTCAGAACAAAAAACTATAATCACTCAAGTGGAATGAAGATTTACTCGAGTGCCAGAAATGTTACTCGAGACGTGGAAGGATTACTCGAGAGGTAGAAGTGAACTACTCAAGAGGTATAAGTGAACTACTCAAGAGGTATAAGTGAACTACTCATGAGAAGGACTTAGAAAAATTCTGGGAGTTTAAAAATCGATTACTTGAGTATTTGATCCAGACAACTCGAGTAGTAAGCAGACTTCTCGAGTACATAAACTAGACTACTCGAGTGAGGTAAATTCAACACGAGAACAATACTTTTGTAACTTGAGACAACTGGTTCAACTACTCGAGTGGTGGACTTGACTCCTCGAGTAAAGTACTTAGAATATTTTCTGAGAGGAAAAACTGTTAACTCGAGAAAGAGAAGAAGTCTACTCGAGTAATGGACTTGGCCACTCGAGAGCTATGTTCAGACTACTCGAGAACCATTTCACATATTCGAATTCAGACATACTTACTCGAGTATTTACTAATAGTTCAACTCGAGTACTTAAACTTCTACTCGAGTGAAATACTTAGAAAAATTTAGTTTATGAGAACTTTTCCTTTCTTCAATAAAATTAACAACACGTCTTTCTCCAACAGTCCTAGTGCTTGAGAAATGAAGTGTATCTCAATAGAGAGGCTACACATGAGTCAACACTGTGGATCACACAATGAGGGATTACATTGTATGGTCCTGCATTTGGTGACCCAATGTAGACTGATATTGGTCTACACTTGGCAATTAAGTCCTGCAAACACATAACTCAAACAATACATCAAATACAACTTAATTCATCTTTGTTCAAGGGTGACTTTACCAAATCTAGGTTATTGTGGATACAATACCCAACAATCTCCCCATATTTGTAGAAGTCATAACCCTCTACACTAAGGTGAAATATAAAGACAAATAAAGAGCTAGATGTGCAAGATAGAAAACACAGTAATAAGCACAAGGATTATAAGCAAAGAGTAGATAATCAAAATTAAGGATGTATATGAATAGAATTGTCCAAGAATCATTTCTACACAATTCATATCCACACTCTTATAACTTTCTTCAGTCTTAAGCCTGATGTTGTTGTTGCTGTTATTGTCTATCCTTCTTTTCTTGTTGTCTCCTTTGATAACTGAAAGGCTTTGGATAGTACTTGGGAGATTTTGGAGGAGCAGCAGGATTGTATCTTCCATGTTCTCTATAATACAGTCTTCTTTTTGTTATAGACTTCTCATACAAGTCCCATTCTTGGGGGCTGTAGTGATCATGTCTATTTTCATTGAAGTCCAAGACTTACTTTAGAGTATCTAGGATAACAGACTTTGATGTAGGGCTCCAGATCTCTGTAAACTCAAGAGCTTTCCTTTTCTCTATATCTGGAATTGGAATGGATCTGTTGGCAGAGGCTCCATCACCATACATCCTTTTCTTTGGAATGTGAATTCCAAGAGGAGCTTGTTGAAATATATCTGCTGGGACGGATTCTAAAACCTGAGAATAAGATTCTGGAGGAGGGGCTTCAAAGCCTTCAGGTCTTGGAGAGAAGGTAGGCTGAGGTATTAGAGCTAGAGCTAGGGGATTCAATTGATGAGGAATAATGTTTGGATCTGCTTGAAAATCAGGGAATATCTGGTTGTGCATCCATACAACTATATCATAAGTATGGAATTTTACACTGAATTTGATTCTGCACATCATCATGAATTTTCTTAAGCTTTTCTTCCCAGAGGGATTACTTAGCAGCATCTGATTTCTCAAAGTATTCTTTGACTAGATTCTCCCCCTTTCTGACTTCTATAGTTAGAGTATTGATAGCATCTTCTTTGAAGGTGCCTAATTTTTCACAGATCTTGAATACATGAGCTTGAGCTGACTTTTCTAAGTGTATTTGGTTATTTACAACAGTAACAGCTTGTTCCATTACATGACCAACACTGGTGATTGTGCGGTCCAGATCTTTTCCACCTATCTTGAATAGCTGTCTTAATTCATTTGTATTGTGCTGAATTTCAGCAAATCCTCTGCTCATCTCTTTTTCAAGAGTAGTGACTTTATATTGAACAACTTTGAGAGAGTCATCAAAGTACTTTCTTTGATCTAGCAACATCTATTCAATCTTAAACATAATATCATTTATAGCAGGAGGTGGAGTAGCAGTAGAAGGAACTAGAGGAGGAGGAGCAGACCATGGAATAACTTCTTCAATAATGACAGAGCTCTGAGCTCTGGTAGTATGAATCAGGGCATCTCCTTCTTCAGTGATGATGGTGGGGATAGTGAAGTCTAGGCTCTTCAAAGGAGCTTCCACCGGTTCTGGGGACTATTATTTCTCATCAAAAATTAATATAGTCTCAACCTGCTCTTTGTCAGCAGTAGGAGAGTGGTGAACAGGGGATACAGGAGATGGAGTATGAGTAGGTGAAGGTACTGGTGTTGGTTGCTTTGATAGTTCAGTAGGTTGTTCTAATTGGAGTGGAGGAAGAGGTTCATCAGTACTTAACTCTTCAATCATTTGATTGATGGCTTATTTTGTAGAAAGAATGATGTCTTGTACCTGAGCATCTGAGGGTGTTTTTTGAGGAGTGGTTGGAGGGAGAGAAGTAACAGGTGGAGTAGGTACTCTATCTTCTGGAATAGAAGGAGCAGGCTCCCCCTCAGCAGCTGTACCAGATGTGCTGGCAATGTGGAGTGGAGAGGGAGATGGGGTCCTGTTCTCTATAGTAGGATGGTCATGGGCTCTGGCAGACAGGGCAGGATTCAGCAGTTTCAATTCCCATCTATGAATAGAGGAATTAAAAACTTTAGGATTGATCTCATGCAACATTAAAGAGATGATCCTGGCATAGTTTTGAGCCTTGATGCTCTCCCTGATCTTGTCAAGAATCAACATACTAAATTGAAATTTCTTTCTGCAGATGATGGCTGTCATGATGTCAAACCAATTAAGAGAAATGTCTCTTATAGAACTGGTCTTGCACAGGAGAATCTTTCCAATGATATCCACCGGGAACTTGCTTTATGGATTGAGGTCTACTCGACGAATGGTAAGAACTTCTGGTGAGAGGCCACAGAACATGCAAGCCCTGTCAGAATCTTCATGACTTAGATTTTCTTCTTCATCGACTAAGGGTAGTCGAAGAAGGTTGGAGACAGAGGTTTTGGTGAGTTTAACCATGATACCCTTGACTGTGGACTTGAGGACCTTGCCATTTCTTCTTACCTTGATGTTTGCAAAGAACTCTTCGACCTCTGGAAATAGGATTTTGCACGGTTTCTTAAGAACGAACGTCAACCCTGAAAGTGCAGGTTAGATCTGAAATACTTTAGGGGGGGTGAATAGAGTATTGTGCTCTCTACAAACGTTTTACAACTTTTGCTGTAATCCTAAGTGAACAGATTAGCAAATAAAGAAATAAGCACAACAACCTAACCATTCACAGAACATAGCCAAAACAAAAGAAAAAGGGCAACCAGACGACACAAGAAATTTATAGTGGTTCCCCAACCTGGGTACATCCACTCTTCTACCACCCTGTTAGGAATCCACTCAAGTTTTTGATTAGATGCCTGACACCAATGAGCTGTTATTCAGGTGCTCAAAAACCAAAACCTCAAGTCTTTTGGTAGGAGACTTGCAACCAGGAATAATTTTGAAGGGAATTAAAACCCTGTACAAAGGATGGAAAATGGTGATGGTGTCTTCTCTTTCTCAATAACAACTGAGAAGACAAGTGGATTGATTTCAGCAGATTGCTCCCCCTGAGATCTTGAATGGATCAGGAATTCTGGAGCACTGCTTCAGGGTCACAGGTCTTCAAAACTTGATTGACTTAACCAGAGATGCTTCAGAAACTTCTTTGACAGATAAAGATTGTTGTCCTTCTGAATTTGTCCTGTAGGATTGAAAATGATGTTCTCTGGCTGAGGCAGATTTGCAGTGTAAAACTTTTTGATTTCTGAAAGATTTCTTGAATACGATTTCTTGTTGTGTGTCTGTATATCCTGTACTGCTTAATCTTTTTCTTTTTCTTCTAAGACTGATTGAAGAACACACGGAATTTGAATCTTTGAGTAGTAAATGCAGTCGGCCTGGGAAGGAAGCGACAATCAATGAATTCCCTAACTGTCCCATGTAAAAACGGCATGTAATAATCATGATCAATGCTCGTTCTGACGGTAACATTCCGAGAAGATTCAACATTAATTTCTCAGGGATCATCGCCAAGAAAAGGGACGAAAAACTGGAGAAGACCTAGTCTGGAATCGTCGAATGAAGAACAGGAATCGTCGAGCTGAGTTCACAGTTCATCGAGCTGAGCTGATGAATTCGTCAACCAGACAATAGCAGTTATTCTTCAAGGGAAACTTGTCAATTCTGCTTCAAACTTCGTCGAACTGACAATCTTCATTCGTCGAGCAAAGATCCAAATTCGTCGAGCTAAGAATGATTGTGGACTTAGAATCTGAGAAGTCTCTAACTGAGAAGAATTCAAATCGTAGACCAGAAATCGTCGAGTATAGTACTGAATTCGTCAACCTGAGAAGTTGTGAACTTAAGGTCCAAGTTCGTCGAGCTCAGAATCTTGTTCGTCGACCAAAGCCTGAGGTTAGACTTATAAAAATCTGGAGTTACCATGACTTTAGCTTGTTGAAGTATCTCAGTCTTCATCGAACAGCGAACAAAGATTGTCGAGCTCATCACAGAGAAATGTATCAAGATCGTCGAGCTCAGATCACCTTTCGTCGACCTGAGTTCGACGAACGTCGAACTCATTTTACTTAGTCTTGAAATCTTCTAAGTCTTGAGTCTCTGATAGTCTTGTTGATAGCTGGTCCATCTGATGTTGACTCTAAGGACTTGTCCTACACTCTAGGACACAAATTTGACCCTGGCTATACATGTTGAGTCACATCCTAAGCTAGTGAACCTAGCCCAAATCAACTAGGGATCCAACAATCTCCCCCTATTTGGGTGAGGTCACTAAGAGACTCAAAACATAAACATACAGATAAACAAAGCAAGAAAAGAAAAATATCTAGCAGAGAATTACAAACACATGCAGCAGATATATATACATAGGCTTTTTTTAAACAAATAACATACTTTGAAAACAAATGCAGAAAGAAATTGAAACAAAATAAAGATTACTTCTTCTGCTTCTTCTGCATGGATTGGTCTTCTTTCTTCTCTTTGCTGGTGCTGCTGCTAGCTCCTGGATTTGAGAATTTGATTTCTCTGTTTGGATTAGCTATCTGAGCTGCAGTCATTTTCATATCAGCTATCCCAAGCATTTTATGACTAGAAGCTCTGGGAAAACAGCCTCTGGATGGAGCTTCATATAATCATCAACATTGAAGAGTTTGTTGCCTTTGTCAAACCTTTTAAGTTCTTCCTTTCTATACTTTGACATTGTTGTGTATCCAGAAATATCCTTTCCTTCAGCCTTTGCTTTGTTAATCAAGGACAAACTAATAAGTTCCTGAAACCTGGACATTTTAGTAGTGTTGGTTGTTTCAGGATCTTCAAAAGGAATAGGAGGAGAATATGGCCTTTCAGGATTCTTAGCCTTCTGATCTTCAGAGATAGGTTGCTGTTGCTGCGGATGTTGTTGTTGATTTCCTGAGGAATGATGCCCTTGATGACTACTTCCAGAGGATCTCCTTTGATGTCTCTGATAAGTTTACATAGGGGCAGATCTCTGAGAGCTAGAGCCAGTGGTACCAGCTGCTGGAGGAGGAGGAGGAGGTGGATCTTTTCTATATCTATGGACTGGTGGAGGAGAATATCTCCTACTTATTTTCCTTTTCTTTTGCAAGTTCTTAGATAACCACATCCAAGCAGGCATTCCCTTATAAGGTGTAACATTATGCAAAATATAGTAGGGAGTGTCAGCTGCTGGATTGGGCTTAGGAGCAGGAGGAGGAGGAGCCTTCCTTTTCTTTGACAACATTTGCTTCTTCTTCTTGGCAGCTTCTTCATATGAATCATCTTCATCATCATCTTCACCATCTTCACTGCCAGAACCCTGAGGGTTATCATATAAAGCATCCAATGCTTTCAATACTTTAACATCAATGACAGCCTTTTCTGTAACAGAAGCAGAAGGTGAAGTTTCAACAATTGGAGTTTCAGTAGTAGTTGAGGAAGAGACTGTGCAGGAATCAGAAGCAATTGGGACAGATCTTTCAGTTGCTGCCTTATTTTCCTCTTCAATATCAGCCAAGATTAACTCATCCAGATCAGGTATTGGTGAGTCATCCATAACAAAAGTTGGTGCTGAGACAGCTTCTGGAATAACTTTAGATGTTGGAGTAACAACAGGAACTGCAAAACTATCACAGAGTTGCTTGGCAACTGCTGGACTTATTTGAGATGTATAGGGCACAATAGCCAACTGTGGCTTAGTGAAGTCTTCTGGAAGAGACTGCATATATACAGTATCAAAAGTTTGCAGTAATTCTTGTAAGTTAACTGTGGGATTAAGGGTAAAATCACCAATAGTTTCAGCAATGTCCATATCAGAATTAATAAAATCAATTAAATCTATATCAAGTAAGTCTATATCTGTACAATCTATATATACTTCTGTGGGGATTGGAGTATCTGCAATATCTGCTGGAGTTGAAGTATCTGAAGCTGGTGCTGCTACTTCATCATCAGGCATCTCCCCCTACCTAGTTTCAGTGGGGACTGGGGCCAGGACCTGAACTGAGGAGGGGGCAGCAGTAAAGGCAGAAATTTGGACAGATAAAAATTGAATGGAGGAAGTAAGAGGTGTAATGGCCTCTGCTAAAAGGGTTTTCAGAATGGGGGTGATGATGGTGAGGATAGAGGAGTTGGTAGTGGGATCAAATGAGGAAGAGGGAGAGGGTCTTGCATTTGATGTGGAGGAGGGAGCAACTAGTGATGGAATGAAGGGTGGAACAGCATGTATGTGAGGAGTGGGTGGTGATGAGGATGGAAAGGTGGCATCTGGTATTGCAGTGTCTGAGGGTAGGGTGTAAGATGGGATGGAGGATAAAAATGGGGGAAGTGGAGACTGTGGAGGTGTAGGAATATATGTGTCATGAGGTGAAGCAGGGGGTGTTGGTTGTTGATTTACTTGAAGAGGGGAAGATGGAATGTGAGTGATGTCTAGTGGTGGAGATGGGGGTGGAGTAGGCACAGAAATATGCTATGGAGATTGAAGTGTTGAAGAAGGATTGGGAGAGGAAGGGAGAGGTTTTGCTGGAAGGGGTGCTGGAAGAGATGGTGGAGTGGGATGAATCTCCTCAACAGGTGAGGGAGTGGCTTTAACAACCCTGGTGCCTTCAGAAGCTGTGGTGGAAGAGGTAGATGCCATTGTGGGCTTGGTGATTGTCCTCTCTCACTTGCCAAATAAGGCACAAGAGAACCTTTTACTGGCATTAATGAATATGGTCTGGGAGACCAGGGATTCAGCAGCCTTTTCCTTGAGGAAGATCCCTAAGATCCTTCCAAAACATACTTCCTTGTTTAAATTCTTCTTCTTAATCAAGTCAAACAGCAGTTGTGCCCAGTCTATTTGCTTCTTGTTGACAATGTCACACATGACCAGAAATTGTTGTCTGGTGATGTAGTCGTGTGCTGTATGTTTGCCTAGGAGCACTTTACCAACCAAATCAGCTAAGAATTTATATGGTGCTGACAGATGTTTCTTCAACAATTTGTTAGGGTTGTCACCAGCATAACCCATCAGATTCAGCAACATAGCAACCTCTTTAGAATCAATCTCTAATTCCTCCTCTCCAGTTGGCAAACCAAAAATTTCAGTTAAGACGGCGGGGTTAAGGAGACAGCGTTACCGGCGATTGTTCCTGTCATAACATTGTCTTCAGAAATGGTTGAAGTATAGACCCATTCCCTTATTTCTCCTCCGGCCAACTTTATCCTAGTGGTCATTAGGTTCTTCAGATTTTGTTCTTCCAGAAGTTCCAGAATGTAGAGGAAGATTGGATCTGATTGCTGGAATCGCCATTGAGATCACCTGCAAGATAGACAGAGAAAACGCCGATCAAGAGCAAGGGAACAGAAAGCGCGGGATGGAGGTCGAAGAAAACCTAGATATAAGGTTTTCCAGAATATGAATCAATAATCTCCGTTCCATGAAATAAAAAAAATTTCTTCGAACTGAGATCGACGAAATAAATTATAGACAAATAATTCGTCGATCTCATCCAGAAGAAACGAAAATAGTTCGTCGAACTCCGTTCGACGAAATATCTTCTAAAGAAAAGTTCGTCGGTCTCCGGTCGACGAAAATTGTTTCCACACAGAGAATTCGTCGATCTCCATTCGACGAGCATCTCTCAAACTTTCCCTAATTTGTCGAACTTCGTTCGACGAATTCTGGAAAATTCGTCAAATGCAGACAGAAACTAATTTAAATCTTCTGCATTGATCATTCCCAGTTGGTTTATAAAGAACAGATGATTTTTCTCATCCAAGGGTTTGGTGAAAATGTCTGCTCTCTGTAAATCAGTAAGAATATGGATTAGGTTAATTTTCTTTTTGTCTACACTATCTCTAATGAAATGATGTCTTATATCAATATGTTTAGTCCTAGAATGGTGAACTAGATTCTGTGTTATAGCAAAAGCACTAGTATTATCACAGAATAATGTTGAATTATTTAAGTTGACAGCATAACCTAGGAGTTGGTTTTGTATGCATAACAATTGTGAACAGCAGCTGCCAGCATCAATATATTCTGCTTCTGCAGTTGATGTAGACACATATGTTTGCTTTTTATAAAACTAGGAGACAAGTCTCATACCCATGAACTGGTAAGTTTCAGAGGTACTTTTCCTGTCAACTCTACATCCAGTATAGTCAGCATCTGAGTATCCAGTTAACTCAAACTCTGACTCTACAGGATACCAGAGTCCTAGATTTGGACAACTCTTTATATATCTCAAAATTCTTTTTAAGAAAATAAGGTGAGATTCTTTAGGGTTCACTTGGAACCTAGCACAAAGGCATGTGACAAACATGATATCAGACCTGCTAGCTATTAGGTATAATAGGGATCCAACATTTGCCCTATAATGCTTCTGATCTACAGGTTTCCTGACTGCATGAGAATCCACAATATCATTAGTATCCATAGGTGTTTTCATTCCTGAAGCATCACCCATCCCAAACTTCTTAATAAGCTCTTTAGCATACTTAGCTTGGGAGAGGAAGATACCATCAGGGAGCTGCTTCACTTGGAGGCCAAGGAAGTAGGAAAGCTCACCCATTCTACTCATCTCTAATTTGGAATGCATGAGGTTAGCAAACCTCTTGCATAATTTGGGATCAGTAGACCCAAAGATGATGTCATCCACATATATTTGTACTAACAATATTTAGTCCTTATGATGTCTAGTTAAAAGAGTTTTATCTATGGTTCCTATTATAAATTTATGCTTTAAAAGAAAGCTTGTTAAGGTATCATACCAAGCTCTTGTAGCTTGCTTTAAATCATAGAGAGCTTTATGCAATTTAAATACAAAAGAGGGTTGAGTTAGAGAGATAAAACCTGGAGGTTGTTCCACATAAACCTCTTCTTGAAGCACTCCATTAAAAAATACACTCTTGACATCCATTTGGAAAACTTTGAATCTCCTGTGAGCTGCATAGGCAAGGAATATTCTTATGGCCTCTAACCTTGCAACAGGCGCAAAGGTTGGTCATAATCAATTTCTTCCTCTTGCCTGTAGCCTTGAGCAACAAGCCTAGCCTTATTTCTCGCTATGTTTCCTTGAGCATCCAGCTTGTTTCTGTAGACCCATTTGGTTCTAATAACTGGGTAGTTATGAGGTCTTGGAACCAAATTCCAAACTCTACATCTCTCAAACTGATTTAGTTCCTCTTGCATTATAGTGATCCAGTGGGGATCTTGCTCAGCGTCATGGATGGAGAGAGGTTCAATCTGAGAGAGAAAACAGGCATGCATTAAGTCTTGGTTGAGTTGATGCCTTGTCTGTACACCTGCTAAAATGTCTCCAATCACTTAAGATCTGGCGTGATCTCTAAGTGTGACAAGATCAGTTGGTGGAGTTTGTTCAGCAACAGCTTCTATAATTAATTCCTCTTGAGTAATGTTATTAGCTGTTGAGGTAAGTTCAGCCACTTCCACTTGAATCTCTTCTTCACTGTCTTCAGCAACATGTGGAGAAGGATGGGTTGACACCTCTTGGGTAAGGTTTAGTCCATCCATAGTCTCACACAGTTGTGGAACCTGCAAAGAGCTTATGGTAGAAATCTCTTTCTCCTTATAAGACATGTAAGCTTCATCAAAAGATACATGGACTGACTCTTCAATTTTAAGAGTGGATTTATTAAAAACCCTATAGGCCTTGCTTACTTGGGAGTATCCTAGAAAAATCCCTTCTTCAGCCTTAGCCTCAAACTTTGTAATGTATCTTTTATTGTTTGTGTGAATATAACATATGCAACCAAAAACTTTAAAATATGTGATTTTAGGTTTCTTTCCTTTAAGCAATTCATAGGGGGTCTTATTTTTCAGCTTATGTATGAGGCTTCTATTCAGGACATAGTTAGCAGTGTTTACAACTTCTGCCCAAAAGGATAGAGACATGTAAGCATCTGCAAATAATGTGCCTACAGCTTCAATGAGTGTCCAATTTTTCCTTTCAGCTACCCCATTTTATTGGGGAGTTCTAGGAGCTGAGAAGCACTGCCTGATACCTTCCTTCTCACAGAACTCATGCATAAGAAGAGACTCAAACTCTGTGCCATGATCACTTCTGATCAATGAAACATGAGTAGAGAACTCAATCTGTATGGTTCTGAGAAAATCTATAAGAACTTTGAATGTATCTGACTTAGTTCTCAAAAAGGCCACCCAACTGAATCTGGAGAAGTCATCAATAATTACTAAAGTGTAAGACTTCCCTCATAGGCTTTGTACTGCAATGGGTCCAAATAGGTCCACATGAAGCAAATACAAAATCCTAGGTGAATCACTCTTATTAATGGATTTGAAGCTAGTTTTAGTTTGCTTGCCTAATTGACAAGCCCTGCAAAGGTTTTCCTTCTTATAGGGACCGGAAGGTAAACCTCTAATAAGGTTGTCTTTAGATAGCCTAGCTATATTCTTAAGGTTTACATGACCTTATATTTTATGTCACAACTCATTTTGGTTACTAGTGATATTGAGTAAACAAACATCAGTTTTGGCAGAAATAAAGTCTACTAGATATATGTTACCTTGTCTAATTCCAATTAAAACAGTTTGTTTTCATTATTAATAATAGAATAAGAGGTAGAGTTAAAGTGTACCTGATAACCTTCATCACATAATTGGCTTATGGATATTAGGTTATGTTTAAGTCCTCTTACATATGTTACTCTCTTGAAGGTAACTGTTCCAATCTTTACTGCTCCATATCCTTCAGACTGGCCACTATTTGAATCACCAAAGATCACCTTTGGTGATATAACTGACAAACATTAATTGTTCTTGACCCAGGTTACCTTAGGTCCTTTATTTAGTTGAAATGAAAAGCTGGATATAACTGACAAAGTAGGTTGAAATTTATAACCTAAGGGGTGATATCTCCTAGGTGGAATAACCCAATCAGCTACTGGTTTGAATGATTCATTAGATGGCTTATAATTTCTGTAAGAGAAATGCTTTATGTTTGGTCCTTCTGGGTTCGACGAATTCCTATAAGTTCGTCGACCAGAGTTTGACGAATAGGGCTGAGATCGTCGATCTCTGTTCAGAGAATGACAATAGTCATTTTCTAGGCCCCATGTTCGTCAACCTCTGCTCGACGAACCATACAAAGTTCGTCGATCGCAGTTAGACGAATAGTTATTACTGAAATTTGCGTTCAGCATTCGTCGATCTAGGTTCGACGAACGGGCCATATTTCGTCGATCTGAATTCGACGAATGTTGCTGAACCTTGGTTTTATTAGTTGTTTTCTGACTTTTATTGCTCTTATCTATGGTTTTTGGATTGTTTTCAGATATTTGTTTGTTTGTTATCTTTTTGTTTCCCTTGGCAGAAACAAATTTAATGGGTGTTGAAAGTATATTTTTCTTAATTATGGAGGACAAACCTGATGATGCACCCAAGCCCAGCTTGCCATTTAATCTGGCATTTACTGTGCTTGTTATGTCCATCAGCTTGAGACTTCTCCCATTGAGAGATTACTCATGTTGTTTAGCCTCAAATAATTCAGATTTTAATTTAATTATCTGCTCATTTGCTAAAGTTAGTTGATCTTGTACTTTAAGATTTTCTGAGTTAACAGATTCAAGGTTTCCTAGTTTTTCTAAGTGTTTTTATTTCTTTCTCTGAGTTAATTAAATCTAAACACATAGTTTTGAATTCAATTTTAAATGAATCAGAATTAAAATTAAAACTTGAAAAAACCTGATCTGCCTCTGACTCTGAGGCTGCTTCATCTTCAGATTCTCCTTCTGATCCTGAACTGCTCCTGGAGGCATCAATTGCCATAAGGCAAACCTCCTTGGATCTGGCTTCTTCCTCTTCTTCACTTGAGATGGAAGAGGATGATTCTTCTTCATTATCACTCCATGTTTCAGCAACAAAGCCTTTGTCTCTCTTTTTATATTTATTGGAGGAGGGTCTGCTGTTGTGTTTTCTCCTGGAGTCCTTTTCTCTGCTTTTCTCCTTCTTCTGATTTTCTGGACATTCTGAGATGTAATGTCCAGACTTTCTGCATCCAAAGCACACAACCTCCTTGGTTGGTGTCTTGTCAAATATGGGCTTATCATCCTGTCTGGATGATTTTCTTCTAAAGTCCTTTCTAGCCATCTTATAAAATCTTTTTGCAAAGAGGCTCATTAGTTCTTCATTGGATGTTGAGGTTTCACTTTCCTCTGATTCCTTGAAAGCTATGCTGTGATCCTTTCTCACTAGAGTTGTTGGTTTCTGTTCAGCTGCCTCTCTTGACTTAATCAACTGCTCATAAGATTTTAATTTGCCTAGCAGAGATTCAGTTGATATCGCATTTAGGCTTCTGGCTTCTTTGAAAGGCCATATTCTTGAGTCCCAAGAGCTAGGGAAGCACATCAAAATTTTTTCATTCACCTCTGTAAGGGTGATATCTTTATCCAAGGTTTTAAGCTCATTGATGATTGAGCTCAACCTATTGTACATTTCAGCAACTAATTCAGCCTCATCCTTCTTAAAATTCTCATACAGGGATATGAGATTTGATCTTGTCTTTCCTCTTCTGTCTTTCCTTTCATTAGCTGAACCAGCTAAAATTTAGTTGAGGGAGTCCCAAATGGCCTTGGCTGAGGTGCACTCAGCCACCTTCTGAAATATGTCATCTGACATAGTCTGAGCCAAGATGTTCATTGCTTTTGCATCTTCAATTTTGGCTTTCTTGTAAGCATCATTATTCTCTGGAGGAGGTACTGCGGTCATGTTTGTAGAGGTGCTTGTAGAAGCTGTAGGTGCTGGAGGTACTCCTGTCAAGATGGAAGAAAAAAATATCTTCATCAATAGAATTCATGTACAGTTTGATTCTTGCCTTCCAGATGATAAATATGTTAAGATTGCATACTGGAGGTCTGATGCTTGCATAATCTTTGTTTTGAGCCATTTCTATGAAGAAATAAATCTAATAACAAAAAAAAACAATCAGATCTAATAAGAGGGATCTTTATGGTTCAGGTGTTAGCCTGTACAACCAATTAACCTCTTAAGGTATGGTAGTTTAACCAACCTCACTTTGATACCAATTGAAAGTTCATGTTAGATCTGAAATACTCTAGAGGGTGGGGGGTGAATAGAGTATTGTGCTCTCTACAAACTTTTTACAACTTTTGCTGTAATCCTAAGTGAACAGATTAGCAAATAAATAAATAAGCACAACCACCTAACCAATCACAGAACACAACCAAAACAAAAGAAAAAGGGCAACCAGACGACACAAGAAATTTATAGTGGTTCCCCAACGTGGGTACATCCACTCTTCTACCACCCTGGTAGGAATCCACTCAGGGTTTTTTGATCAGGTTCCTGACACCAATGAGCTTTTGTTCAGGTGCTCAAAAACCAAAACCTCAAGTCTTTTCGTAGCAGACTTGCAACCAGGAATAATTTTGAAGGGAATTAAAACCCTGTACAGAGGATGGAAAAAGGGTGATGGTGTCTTCTCTTTCTCAATAACAACTGAGAATACAAGTGGATTGATTTCAGCAGATTGCTCTCCCTGAGATCTTAAATGGATCAGGAATTCTGGAGCACTGCTTCAGGGTGACAGGTCTTCAAAACTTGATTGCCTTGACCAGAGATGCTTCAAGAACTTCTTTGACAGATAAAGATTGTTGTCCTTCTGAAGTTGTCCTGTAGGATTGAAAATGATGTTCTCTGGTTGAGGTAGATTTGCAGTGTAAAACTTTTTGATTTCTGAAAGATTTCTTGAATGTGATTTCTTGTTGTGTGTCTGTATATCATGTACTGCTTAATCTTTTTCTTTTTCTTCTAAGACTGACTGAAGAACACACAGAATTTGAATCTTTGAGCAGTAAATGCAGTGGACCTGGGAAGGAATCGACAATCAATGAATTCCCTAACTGTCCCATGGAAAAATGGCATGTAATAATCCATGATCAATGCTCGTTGTAACGGTAACATTCCGAGAAGATTTAGCATTAATTGCTCAGGGTTCATCGCCACGAAAAGGGACGGAAAACTGGAGAAGACCTAGTCTGGAATCATCGAACGAAGAACAAGAATCGTCGAGCTGAGTTCACAGTTCGTCGATCTGAGCTGATGAATTCGTCGACCAGACAATAGCAGTTAGTCTTCAAGTAAAATTGTCAATTCTGCTTCAAACTTCGTCGAACTGACAATCTTCATTCGTCGAGCAAACATCAAAATTTGTCGAGCTAAGAATGATTGTGGACTTAGAATCTGAGAAGTCTCTGACTGAGAAGAATTCAAATCGTAGACTAGAAATCGTCGAGTAGAGTACTGAATTCGTCGACCTGAGAAGTTGACTTCGTCGACCTGAGAAGTTGTGAACTTGAGGTCCAAGTTCGTCGAGCTCAGAATCTTGTTCGTCGACCAAAGCCTGAGGTTGGATATAGAAAAATCTGGAGTTACCCTGACTTTAGCTTGTTGAAGTATCTCAGTGTTCGTCGAACAGAGAACAAAGATCGTCGAGCTCAGCATAGAGAAATGTCTCAAGATCGTCGAGCTCAGAACGCCTTTCATCGACCTGAGTTCGACGAACGTCGTACTCATTTTACTTAGTCTTGAAATCTTCTAAGTCTTGAGTCTCTGATAGTCTTGTTGATAGCTGGTCCATCTGATGTTGAGTCTAAAGACTTGGCCTAGACTCTAGGACACAAATTTTACCCTGGCTATACATGTTGGGTCACATCCTAAGCTAGTGAACCTATCCCAAATCAACTAGGGATCCAACAAACCCGGCGGTGCCGAGGAGAATAAGTAGATTCCTGAAATCGTCGGACAATTCAGTAATACCGGCGGTGAAGAGTTCAGAACCGATTCCAATCTTTGACGGCGGTGCCATGATTCAGAGAGATGAGAAAAATTTGGTGCGGGAAAGAAGACGGCGCAGGCTCTGCGACAGTCGGCGGAAGACGAACAGACTTTCTCTTTTTCTCGAGTGAAGGGATTTTGAATTCATGTAGAAAGTAAATTCAGACTTTTTCTATTTATATAACCCTCATTTATCGATGATTAAGAAGGAAATTAAGCTAACATACATTTGAAATTGGCGGTATAAGCCTCGGGTTGTGAATAAAGAAATTTGAGTAGAAGTGAGAAAAAGTATTCCTGATACTCGAGTGGACCGACGGTACTCGAGTGAAATAATGACATTACTCGAGTGACGTCTTCATTCTTCTTGAGTGTGAACTTAAGTACTCGAGTAGTGTTACTCGAGTGACTTGCGGAGTACTCGAGTGGTCTGAAGAAGTACTCGAGCGGTCTTTATTTTACTCGAGCCATTAAGTCAGAATTTGAGAAATTTTAACTTTTCATGCATTCTTTGATCTCTGAGCTGTGTTGTGAGTCCACCTTCTCTATTCTTCCTTGTTGAGCATTCCAAGTTATGTTTTGAAGAACAAGAACTTGGCCTCATCCAGCGGCTTCGTGAATATATCTGCAATCTACCTGTCTGTTGGGACATATTGTAGATCAATGTACCCATGCTCCACATGTGATGCGTCCGATTTATATAGGGTTTTTCGGACTCATCTGGGCTAGTTTTCACGCACTTACACTTCACTTTTAGTATGTTATCATTGATAATTCATTTATATAGTTTTTCACGCTAAGTGCATTGTTTTGGCCCATTGGTGTGTAATTTCGCATTATATTTTTGTGGGTAAGCACATGGTGCTCCCCATGGCCCTTTCCGGCTATTTTCATTGCATTTCTGTGACACTGGAGGGTTCTCTTTGGATTTAATTGTTTGTATACAGGTGGTGCGTTTTCCCCAAGGCTGGAATGCAAGCTTGAGGAAAAGGCACGGTCATGTGTTTTCTTAGCACACGGTTCTTTTTGATATTGTGTTTTATTTGTGCAGGAGAAACGTCGAACTGAGCTCGACGAATTTCTTAACGCACGGTTGATGCACGGTTTATTCGAAACTATGCGCGATGGAAACGCATGATGTTCCTGTTGCTTCTTGTTTGTTGCTCTCTATGGTTAATCGCGCGATTTGTTCATGCACGGGTGGAAGCGCCCGTGCGCCAGTAAAACGCACGGTTCCACCATATTTTCTTGATTTCCTGCGCTCTGTCGCTACCTGTGCGATTTCCTTCACGCACAAGCACCAGTGCGCGAAGTTAAACGCATTGGTCAACGCTTCATCTTCCGCAAGTTGGGCCTGCAAGTTAATAACACACGGTTAGCGCACGGTCGTGCGCCAAACCGTGCGTGCCTATTTTTCTGACCTACTTCTATTTAAAGCTCAGATTTTCCTCCATTCAAGAACAGAGTTTTTCTCCTCCGCCATTTTCCTCCTCCAAGGAAGGGTTCTGCCATTTCCCTTCATATTCCACCTTAGGGAGGTGCTCCGGGCAAGCTTTCTGTAACAGCCCAAATTCTGGAATTGGCAAAAAATTGGGTGATACGGCCTGGGACACGGGCGAGTCCCAGGGCATGTCCCGCTCGGGTTGCGTAGTGAGGCACGCGGTCAACGAATTTCGGTATATGAAGTGTTTGGGTGGTCACGCCCAGTAACACAGGCGTGACAGGGGGCGTGTCCCCTCGGTTCAATGAATTTTGCTCGTCGATCGTCGAGTGGTGATCATCTAGTGTAGATCGTCGAGTGGCGATCGTCGAGTCGGGGTACACGGCCTATGACACGGGAGTGTCACAGGGCGTATCCCGCTGTGTCGAGAGGTCGACGATTTTCTATCGATTGGGTGTCGAGTGGGCTACACACCATGTGTCACGTGCGTGTCTGGGCTGACACGGGTGTGTACCCTGGCCGTGTTCTATGATGGATAAGGTAGAATGAGTCGGTTCGTGTATCGCTTAAGGTACACGCCCTGTGACACAGGTGTGTCACAGGGCGTGTCGGGGCCAAAGGGTGATTTTTCAGCGGTTTTGTGGCCATTCATTTCCCTATCTTGTATCCAAGGGTTGGGCTCTGTCCAGGTGTTTATTTGGCCGAGTACTGAGAGTAAGGCTGCTTATTTTCCTCTTCTTCTTCTCCATCTCATTTCACGAGAGAGAAAGAGAAAGGGAGAGCAAGGGAAGGGAAGGAGAAAGTGAACCAGCAGCTGGAGGAGCTGTGGAGTGCGGAACGAAGATCCTAGATAGGATTCGTGAAGGCAAAGCCGAGGCGGTGACTTCCATCTGGCTACTTCATGGCGCCGAAGCGATCTTCAAGGGTAACGATCTCCTTCTTGGACATCGAAGTCCTTTCTTTATGCATGTGCTTGGAATCCTCCACCAAGAGGTGGATCTCGGAAGTGATTCCTTTGTTGAGTCTGCATCTAGAGCCGGAAGTGTGGAGTACGGCATAGGCATGCTGTGTGAAGCCCATCTGGACGGGTAGTCTGGATTGGTGATGTTCATGGGTAAACCGGAGAAGACTCCGTGGATTTGATTATATGAAAGAGATTTATGTTGTGACTGTATGAATGTATGTATGTGATGATGTATGTGAGGAGGCTTTGAGAAAGCTCCTGGTTATGAAGAGAGATCAATTGGTAGTGCGCCCGGGAAGCGAGTACCCGGCCGACTACACCACTAGGGTGGGTTGATCTAGTTAGAAGGGATCGATTGGTGGTATGACCTGGGAAGCGAGCACCCGACTTGCTGCACCACAAGGGTGGGTCGATCAGGAAATAGGTGAGGGGTTGATTGGTGGTATGCCTGGGGAGCAACGATAACCGAACCTGCTACACCACATGTTGTGGGTCGATATACTTGGGTTATTTGTGATGTTGGGAGGTTGTACCTCTGAGTGGTATGGACGGGATGTCGCCAGCTTGCGAGACTGGTGGACTAGGCTTGAGCCATCCAACCAACAAGTGAAGTACCTCGAATTGGCGGTGTACGACTGGGATGCCCGGTACGCCAAAAAGGTGCCCTGAGTGCACGGAGCGTCTGGTGGATACCGGCATTTGTGATATTATTGTGATTGATAGATTGATAAAGAGAATGATACATTTGATGCTTGATGAGATGATGATAGCAATGCATACAGGGAAGGAACCACTGCCACGACTAGGGGGTAGGGTCGTTATAAGTGGTCAGCAAAAGCTGACCGTTACTTTGTTTGCCGCTCTTGGGTGGATATGTGTTTACAGGTGCTGCTGCTTGAAATGAAATGAGCGGAATGGATGGACTGCTGCTAAAGGCCCTTGAAGGCCATGTGAAGGAATGTGTTTGGATTTCATGTGTGGCCGGACTGCGTGCCGATGTACGAAAATGTAATTATATGGAAAGAGAAACTTGTAAGGCCTGAAGGATAGTGTGTGTGCGTTGTATACATTCCTGGTGTTGCTATATAAATGTGGAGTTTATATAGAAGTGGACATTCTATGAGCTGAGTTCTTTAACTTAAAAATGCTGCGCTAGGATGGATTGAGTTAAGGATGCGAATAGAATTTGATTTCCACACGTAAGTCCACTGCTTGTCTTTGACATATGGCATGGGGCCCTGGCCGGACCCATCGTTATATGCCATGTGACGAATGGGGGCATTACAAAGTGGTATCAGAGCCAGGTTGAGATTGTTTGGGAGGAGAGAACATAATTGAACTCACAAATGTCCACTAGGAATGTAGTTCATGCACGTAAAGTGCGTGAGTGTGTAATTACCGTTATGCAATGGCTACTTAATGGTGTTTTGTACATTGATAGGTGGCGAGGAGTGGTGCTGGGCAGTCTGAGCCCCAGCGGTCCGATGAGAGTGCAGCACCCGTTGAAGCGCCTACGCCTCCTTCAAAGGAGACTATATGGGTGGTGATGGAGACAGTGCTTGCGGTGTTACAGGCACATCCTACTGGACAGGCAAGGCCTGTAGACGTGCCAGTATGGCCTGGTGCAAGACAAGAGCGTGCTGCAGTTGTGGTGGAGGCGCAAGAAATCGATGAGTCATTGAAAAGCTTTATGGAGTTTCATCCACCTACGTTCAGTGGGGCGATTTCCCCAACACGGGCGGAAGATTGGTTGGCTAGAGTGAAGAGGATCCTGACTGTAATAAGGACGGCAGAAGAGCAGAAAGTGACCTTAGCCACTTTTCTGTTGGAAGGATATGCGAGATTGTGGTGGGATGAGATAGAAGTGCATCATTTGGCAGGTCGAGGTTTAGCGGAGGTTTCAAATGGATGAATTCTCCCGATTATTTCTTGCCAAATATTTGCCAGTGTCGCAGCGTATTGCGATGGAGAACGGGTTTCAACATCTGGTGCAGGGTGATACTGATATTGATACGTACCTACATGAGTTTACCAGACTGGGGTGATATACGGGGTCTACCTTCGCGGAGGAAGCACGAAAGACGAATCGCTTTTATGAGGGACTGCGGGATGAGTTGAGATTATTACTCCCTACTTCGGTGAACCAAGGCTTCCAAGCATTGGTAGATACGGCTCGTTCCCTGGAAAAGGATTTGAAGTGGGTACAAGTAAAGAAGAACCTGGCAGTGGAGAAGCCAGAGTTCAAAGTGCCACTGTCGGAGCAGGAGTTGAGAAGACGAGAGAAGAAAAGGTTTAGGCCTGATGATTCATCTTCGTCGACCGTTTCTTCGGGGGCGACCTATGGGCAAGGATGTGTTGATACACGTATCTGTTAAGTGCAGAAAGCAAGGGCACATAGCGAGATTTTGTTGGAATGCTCCCGCAGGAAGTGAGCAAAAGACAGGTGCGTCGTATGAAGAAAATGGTAAAGTAGTGGCCGAGTCATCTGCATCCCGGACGCAACCTCAATTACATAATTTGGAAGTACAAGAGCCGCAAAGCTCATTTGGCGAAATTCAGCCTCGAGTGTTTAATTTGGCACTTTCACGAGAAATGCAAAATCGGGAGGCTGAGCGAAAATGAGTAGTGAATCGTGATTTGTATCACTTGGACGATTTGTATATTATATCTACGTGCTGGTGAAATTGTAGTGATATATGTATATGTTGTTTAAGGGTCTATTGAATGTTCTGGTTGGTTGAAACCATGGAATAATGTGCACATGTGAAGATTGTACATGACAAAGGTTTTTGTAACCTATGCTATTACTGTTGTAACAATTTGGTTGCTGGTTTCCTGCCTATGTGCAATTTTGTAGACGAAATTTCTTGAAGGAGGGGAGGGTTGTAACAACCCAAATTCTGGAATTGGCAAAAAATTGGGTGACACGGCCTGGGACACGGGCGCGTCCCAGGGCGTGTCCCGCTCGGGTTGCCTAGTGAGGTGCGTGGTCGACTAATTTCAGTCGACGAAGTGTTTGGGTGGTCACGCCCTGTAACACGGGCGTGACAGGGGGCGTGTCCCCTCGGTTCGACGAATTTTGCTCGTCGATCATCGAGTGGCGATCATCTAGTGTCGATCGTCGAGTGGCGATCATCGAGTAGGGGTACATGGCCTGTGACATGGGCGTGTCACAGGGCGTATCCCACTGTGTCGAGAGATCGATGATTTTATCTCGACTAGGTGTCGAGTGGGCTACACGCCATGAGTCACAGGCGTGTCTGGGCCGACACGGGTGTGTACCCTGACCGTGTTCTGTGATGGATAAGGTAGAATGAGTCGGTTCATGTAACGCTTAAGGTACACGCCCTGTGACAGGGGCATGTCACCGGGCATGTCAGGGCCAAATGGTGATTTTTCAGCAGTTTTGTGGCCATTCATTTCCCTATCTTGTATCCAAGGGCTGGGCTCTGTCCAGGTGTTTATTTGGCCGAGTACTGAGAGTAAGGCCCCTTATTTTCCTCTTCTTCTTCTCCATCTCATTTCACGAGAGAGAAAGAGAAAGGGAGAGCAAGGGAAGGGAAGGAGAAAGTGACCCAGCTGCTGGAGGAGCTGTGGAGTGCGGAACGAAGATCCGAGAGCGGATTCGTGAAGGCAAGGCCGAGGCGGTGACTTCTATCCGGCTACTTCATGGTGCCGAAGCGATCTTCAAGGGTAACGATCTCCTTCTTAGACATCGAAGTCCTTTCTTTATGCATGTGCTTGGAATCCTCCACCAAGTGGTGGATCTCGGAAGTGATTCCTTTGTTGAGCCTGCATCTAGAGCCGGAAGTGTGGAGTACGGCATAGGCATGCTATGTGAAGCCCATCTAGATGGGTAGTCTGGATTGGTGATGTTCATGGGTAAACCAGAGAAGACTCCGTGGATTTGATGATATGAAAGAGATTTATGTTGTGATTGTATGAATGTATGGATGTGATTATGTATATGAGGAGGCTTTGAGAAAACTCCTGGTTTTGAAGAGAGATCAATTGGTAGTGCACCTAATAAGCGAGTACCCGGCCGACTACACCACTAAGTTGGGTTGATCTAGTTAGAAGTAATCGATTGGTGGCATGACCCGGGAAGCGAGCACCCAACTTGCTGCACCACAAGGGTGGGTCGATCAGGAAATAGGTGAGGGGTCGATTGGTGGTATGCCTGGGGAGCAACGATAATCCATCTTGCTACACCACATATTGTGGGTCGATCTACTCGGGTTATTTGTGATGCTGGGAGGTTGTACCTCTGAGTGGTATGGACATGATGTCGCCAGCTTGCGAGACTGGTGGACTAGGCTTGAGTCGTCCAACCAACAAGTGAAGTACCTCGAATTGGCGGTGTACGACTGGGATGCCCGGTACGCCAAAAACGTGCCCTGAGTGCACGAAGCGTCTGGTGGATACCGGCGTTTGTGATGTGGTTGCGATTGATAGATTGATAAAGAGAATGATACATCTGATGCTTGATGAGATGATGATAGCAATGCATACAGGGAAGGAACCACTGCCCAGAGTAGGGGGCAGGGTCGTTATAAGTGGTCAGCTAAAGCTGACTGTTACTTTTTTTGCCGCTCTTGGGTGGATATGTGTTTACAGGTGCTGCTGCTTGAAATGAAATGAGTGGAATGGATGGACTGCTGCTAAAGGCCCTTGAAGGCCATGCGAAGGAATGTGTTTGGATTTCATGTGTGGTCGGCCTGCGTGCCTATGTACGAAAATGTAATTGTGTGGAAAGAGAAACTTCTAAGGCCTGAAGGCCAGTGAGTGTGCGTTGTATACATTCCTGGTGTTGCTATATAAATGTGGAGTTTATATTGAAGTGGACATTCTCTGAGCTGAGTTCTTTAACTTAAAAATGCTGCGCTAGAATGGATTGAGTTAAGGATGCGAATAGAATTTGATTGCCACACGTAAGTCCACTTCTTGTCTGTGACATATGGCGTGGGTCCCCGGCCGGACCCATCGTTATATGCTATGTGACGAATGGTGGTGTTACACTTTCAATGCCATATTCAAGCCCGAGCTTCATCTCGGCCTCCACCTTCATCCTTGAGCTTAAAGGAGAGCTTGATCTAACTTTCTCCATCAAGTTAGGAGAAGATTATGTTATCCTTCACCGGATCGTAACACGAAGAATACGGGTCCATTGGGAGTGAGTGACAGCCTCCTCTACCCTAGACGCAATTGACGACCGAGCTAGGATGCGGATTGACAACCCGACGAATCCTTCCGTGGATCCTCCTCAAGACTTCGGATCCAGTTGATTTCACACACTTTTCTTATCTTGTTGTTGAGTGTAGCTTAATCTCTTGTATATGATGAAGTATGCTTATTTTGTAAAACGTTTGTATACAATCATGTCTATGTGATTTTATATTTTCATTATTTGCTTGAGGTGCGCCTTTATTTTCCATCCTCCACCACATCCGGTTGTGCTGCACTAGCGATTTCTAGTGGCGTGCATAGTGAAGAGGTGCTCTCGACCCTCATTCCGCCATTCTAACAACCTCATCTGCAAGTCTACTCGTCAAGCCACCCAGCAATTCGGTGCATAACTGCCTGTATAGTCTTCCATCTCGCCTGGCGAAGCTTTGCATAGTGGCGTTGCATAGGAGTAGTTCTTAGTGTTTTACTTTCTGTTTCCGCAACCATCAAAACCCCCTTAGTTAACTCCGACCTAAGGACTTCAATCTCAAGTACTCCGCGAAATTAACTCCACCTTACTGTGTTTCTTAAAGAGATCGATACTTGGGGAAATTCACCCATTTTATATTACTTGTGCGACCGGTACACTTGTCGTTCAACGCATCAAGTTTTTGGCGCCGTTGCCGGGGAACACATTCGTGTGAGTTTTTTTTGAGAGGGAGATAGTTGATCGAAGCACTTTTCCATTTGTATATTGCATCTTTATTCTTTGCCTTAATTTTTAGAATTTGTTGATTTTTTTCTTTGTTCCTTTTCTAGTTTTAATTTTTCTACAGCAGGCTTTCCTGTTCTTTTATTTGCCGGTGGGTAGTTAATTTTTACTTAGAATATTTCTGTTGGTGAATTCTTCCTTGTTGCATCATGTATTCTTATATGAATATCCTTTGCAGATGGTGCGGGGATTATAGACATAGTAGTGATGAGTTCCCCAATGAAGATAGTGAGCATCTTTCTTATGGTTCAGTGTTTGGAGCACCGTCCTCTTATGGTACTTCATACACCATACCCCAGTCTTATGGTCACTTCTCTTCTATGCCTTCACCTTATTCTTATTACTCTCCGGTCCCACCAGGACTGAGGAGTAATGGAAAACGATATTTGTATTGTCGTAGCACCGAGCACGTATTGAAAGATTGCGCAGAATTTCAGCACCAGTTGGAGGAGGATGATGGACCGGATAACCGAATCGTTCCATCCACCTCTCAACTGGCTGCCCCATCTGATTATGATGATATATTCGCAGTACCACCGTGTCTATGGGGGACTACTGCGGATATACCCATCAGACTTTCTGCTAATCGGTGTGACGACATTGCGGTGCCGTCTCTCCCTATGCATTATTCCCCTCTTTTGGATTCACCACCGGAGGAACCAGCGCATATTTTCTCTGATGATGTTGTTCCTCCGCTTTCTTCGTAAGAAATAACTATCCCAATTCTTAGTGAGTCGGTTGATGATACCGACGATGATCTATGCTTGGATCCTACTGGTAGTGAGACTGGGACCACTCCCCCAATTTCTGATTATTTTAGTTATTCATCTCCTTTATTTCTTGATCCCCTTTCCGTATCTGAGCCCTCACGGGTTGAGTCTCCGCAGGAGCTTTAGGAGGACTTGGGGCTTTAAGCTCGAGTCATGGATGATAGCATCCTCTTTTGAGAGGAGGTTGATTCCTCCTCTGATGAGGAAGCTCCTTTTATTGCTGTCTCCTCCTGTCGTCTCGCTGTTGTTGATGACGCCTTGCTAGGCAAGGATTTATTTTGTGGTAAGATGAGCGAGGACCAGCGCTCCTCCTCTTCTTATTTCACATTTCCTCTACTTGTGTTGGGCAGGTATTTTTATGTAGGTAGAGTGGTAACTGCTCTATATTCGTATTGGTACTAGTTACCACAACGGATATTAGGCCAGTTACCTGTGCACTTTTCTTTTCATAGGCCAATTAGCTAGAACCTTTTCCTTAGTCGAATAAGTTGTGTTGGGATGACAATAACACCGGTACTTATCTTTCATTTTCTGCATTTTTATTTTTCATGTCTCTCTTAGTTTAGTATTTCTTTGTATATTGTATATTTTTATTTTGTTTTTGCGGAGCACACTCCTGCAGGTATTCATGGCAAACTCGTATTGGCGGGGTTGTGATTCTTCGTATAGCGGAGCTGCTTCTATTTTTCACGCGTCTTCTGGTATGCTTGCTGGCTGAGCATCCGGTAACCTCTTCCCTTATCTCTATTTGATTTAAATTTCTATATCATATGCTGTGTAACTTAGATTAAGTCTGGGGGAGAGCTAGTATTTGTTACCTTTTGCACGCACACATTTCATGTGCATACTAAAAGCTTTTATTATTTTATTTTGATTAGTTCATTACATCACACACCACTGCACTCACATGAGCGTGTGCTTAGCTGTTAGCGTGCAGCTAGTTAAACTCGTTTCTTTTGTATGATTTGGGAAAATTTTTGTGCTGGCACAGGATTGTGAGATTGAGTAAAATGTTGACCTGGTTGTGCCCCTAGTCAAGTGCTCTCGTCTCATGTAGAAATTGGAGTAGATTTAATTTTTTTGTATGCTTATAGTTTTATATTTTTCTAATTGCGTAAATATTTTTTATTCTACTCAAAAATTGGTGAATCCGTTGTGAATCGAACGGTAGTGTAGGATGTGTGTAGCCGTCACTAGACTCATTTTGCTCGAGTCGGGAGGAAGGATCATCTTTCTCGGTGGCTAATAACTTGCCCCAAGCTACTCTCGAAGCATAAGTGCATGGTTAGTCAAGCGTGAGCATAATGTAGGCATTATTTTGGGCCGGTTGAGCTTTGTACCATTCCTAACATCTTATCTTTGCTAGCCCCGTTGTGCATACCCCTTCTTTTGATTCAGCTCCAAAATTATTTCACCAAAGCCTCAAAGCTGATCCTAGCCGCACGCCCAAGTCAAGCATTAGTGTTTTACATTTCTCATGTTGGGGAGTTGATGTGGTGATATTATTGTGAATATGTGGATGTGCACCAAAGTTTATATTTGCTGAAGTTGCTAAAAAAGAGATGAATTGAAAAAAGATGTATAAAAATGAAAAGTAAAAAAAAAGAAAAAGTATAATTGAAAATTCTATTTGAGAAGAGTTTGTATTTGGAGTGGGTCGTGCACACACCCATTTTTTAAAAATTAAGTCTGCGTGTGTGGTGTACCCCAATGTATTTTGGTTAGTAGATGGATTCTTTTTATGCTAGGTCATTTGGGTTAGGTGCGTAACCTTCTTATTTATCTTTGTTTACCTCGTCGTAACCCAAGCCCCATGATTCTCCAAAAGTCCTACAAATTCACGCTTGAGTCGAACTAGTGCCGTGGAGAGAGTGTGAACGGGCAAGCGTATGGTCTCCGACATTGGTGGATTCCTTTGGAGGTGATCCTGAGCCCCGGTCTTTGGTAAAGCTCACCTTAGTGGCGTGCCTACTTTCTTCCTACTCGTGACCGTAAGATTCACCGTCATTCCATTTTTGAGTAATAATAAAATTTTGATACGCATTGTGAAAAGTGTAAACTATTTTGCATACTTAGAAATTTCCTCTATTATATTTTTACGCCCGCGAGCATGTGACTTCGCATGGTACTCCATATCACAATTTCTATGTTAGCTAAATCATTTTCCCTATCTGCATAGATTTTGTTTGCTCTGGACGCGCAAACAGGTAAGTCTGGGGGTGTGATGTGTCCGATTTATATAGGGTTTTTCGGACTCATCTGGGCCAGTTTTCACGCACTTGCACTTCACTTTAAATATGTTATCGTTGATAATTCATTTATATAGTTTTTCACATTAAGTGCACTGTTTTGGCCCATTGGTGTGTAATTGCGCATTCTATTTTTGAGGGTCAGCACATGGTGCTCCCCATGGCCCTTTCCAGCCATTTTCATGGCATTTTTATGATGCTAGAGGGTTCTCTTTGGATTTAATTGTTTGTCTGCAGGTGGTGCGTTTTCCCCAAGGCTAGAATGCAGGTTTGAGGAAAACGCACGGTCGTGCATTTTCTTAGCACACGGTTCTTTTTGATCATGTGTTTTATTTGTGCAGGGGAAACATTGAACAGAGCTCGACGAATTTCGTAACGCATGGTTGACGCACGGTTTCTTCGAATCCGTGCGTGAAGGAAACACACGGTTTTCCTATAGCTTCTTGTTTGTTGCTCTCTGTGGTTAATCGTGCGATTTGTTCATGCACGGGCGGAAGCGCCCGTGCGCGAGTAAAATGCACGGTTCCACCGTATTTTCTTGATTTCCTACGCTCTGTAGATACCCGTGCGATTTCCTTCACACACGGGCGGAAGCGCCCGTGCGCGAAGTAAAACATACGGGTCAACGCTTCATCTTCCGCAGGCTGGGCCTGTAAGTTAATAACGCACGGTTAGCAGACGGTCGTGCACCAAACCGTGCGTGCCTATTTTTTTGACCTTCTTCTATTTAAAGCGCAGATTTTCCTCCATTCAAGGACAGAGTTTTTCTCCTCCGCCGTTTTCCGCCTCCAAGGATGGGTTCCGCCATTTCCCTTCATCTTCCACCTTAGGGAGGTGCTCCTGGCAAGCTTTCAACGTCAAATTCAAGCCCGAGCATCCTCTCGGCCTCCTACTTCATCCTTGAGCTTAAAGGAGAGTTTGATCTATCTTTCTCCATCAAGTTAGGAGAAGTTTGTGCCATCCTCCATCGAATCATGACACGAAGAAGACGGGTCCATTGAGAGTGAGTGACAGCCTCCTCTACACCGGACGTATTTGAGGACTGAGCAAGGACGCGGATTGACAACCTGGTGAATCCTTCGGTGAATCCTCCGCAAGACTTCGGATCCGGTCGATTTTGCACACTTTTCTTCTCTTGTTGTTGATAGTGTAGCTTAATCTCTTGTATATGATGAAGTATGCTTTTTTTGTAAAATGTTTGCATACAATCATGTCTATGTGATTTTATATTTTCGTTATTTGCTTGAGGTGCACCTTTATTTTCCATCCTCCACCACATCCGGTTGTTCCGCACTATCGATTGCTAGTGGCATGTGTAGCGAAGAGGTGCTCTCGACCATCAGTCTGCGGTTCTAACCACCTCATCTGCAAGCCTCCTCGTCCATTCGCCGAGCGATTCGGTGCATAGCGGCCCGTGTAGTCTTCCCTCTCGCCTGGCGAAGCTTTGCATAGCGGCGTTGAATAGGAGTAGTTCGTAGTGTTTTACTTTTTGTTTCCGCAACCATCAAAATCACCCTTAGTTAACTCCGACCTAAAGACTTCAATCTCAAGTACTTCTCGAAATTAACTCCACCTTACTGTGTTCCTTGAAGAGATCGATACTTTGGGAAATTCACCCATTTTATATTACTTGTGCGATAGGTACACTTGTCGTTCAACGCATCAACATGCTCCCGGATGAAGTGGTACCATAGCTCTATGTGCTTTGTCCGGCTGTGAGAGACTTGGTTGTTGGCTATTGCAATCGCACTGGAGGAGTCGCAAAACAAAGGGATGTTTTGGACTTTGAGATTGTAATCTTTCAGCTGATTCTTTATCCATAGCAACTGTGCACAACAGCTACCTGCAGAGATATAATTTGACTTGGCTGTTGAGATTGTAACACAGTTCTCCTTCTTACTACTCCAGGAAATGAGCCTTCTTCTAAAGATTTGGAAAGTCCGGGAAGTGCTCTTCCTGTCGTCTCTGCTACCTGCAAAATCTGCATATGAAAAACCAATTAGCTCGCTATCATTACTTCTTGGGTACCATAAGCCAAGATTTGGTGTACCTTTAGGGTATCTCAAAATCCCCTTTGCAGCAACACAGTGAGATTCCTTAGAGTTCACTTGAAATCTAGCACATACACATGTTGAGAACATTATGTCTGGTCTACTGGCAATAAGGTAGAGCAAGGATCCAATTATGCTTTTGTACTTGATTTCATCAAAAGGTTTCCCTTTCTCATCCTTATCCAGAGACACAGCTGAACCCATTGGAGTCCTCATAGAGGTTGTGTTCTCCATTCCGAATTTCTTAATTAGCTCTTTGGTGAACTTAGTCTGCGAGATGAAAATTCCATCTTTAGATTGTTTCACCTGAAGCCCTAAGAAATACTTCAGCTCTCCCATACTGCTTATTTCAAACTTAAATTGCATAAGTTTTGAAAACTTCTTGCAGAGGTTGTCATCAGTAGAGCCAAAAATAATGTCGTCGACATAGATTTGCACTAGCAAAATCTTGTCTTTTATTTCCCTAAGAAATAATGTCCTATTTATCTTTCCCCTTGTGAACTTGTTCTCAAGAAAAAAGGTAGATAGCGTCTCATACCTTTAGATAATAGATAAACATAATCAGAAAAGTTAGAGTCAACGAAACCTGCAGGTTGTTCCACATACACCTCTTCCTTTATGAGCCCTTAAGAGCGACATATGCTAGAAATACCCTGATTGCCTCCAGCCTTACCATTGGAGCGTACGTCTGGTCAAAGTCGATTCCTTCTTCTTGATGATATCCTTTGCTGATGAGTCTGTCCTTGTTCTTTATAATCATTCCATCCTCGTCCATCTTGTTCATGTAGACCCACTTTGTCCCGATGACATTCTTACCTTTGGGTCTTGGAACAAGTTTCCAGACTTGATAATGCTTGAACTGATTTAGTTCTTCTTCCATTGTCATTATCCAAGACGCGTCTGAGTTTACTTCCTAAAACTTCTTTGGTTCAACCTGTGAGAGAAAACTGAAATAGAGATTCTCGTTAGTTGTACCTCTACGAGTTCTGACACCATCCTGGGGATCTCCTATGATTTGGTCCATTGGGTGATCCTTCATATGTCTGAGCTCTAGAGTTCTTGCATTTGGAACTTCTTCTTCAATCACCAGAGTGACTTCATCAACTTGGACGATTTCTTCATCTTGATCATCACCCTCTCCAATCGGGGTTGGAGTGGTGATCTTGATGAACTTTTCACCTTTTTCTTCAGTCGGCTCATCCAAGTTTAGTTCTTTCATCTTTGAACCTGCATCTTCAATGAACATAATAGAAGAGTTGCTTTGCAGCAAGCTCGTCTCATCAACTACAACATGTATGGATTCTTCTATGACCAGAGTTTTTCTATTAAGTATGTTGTATGCCTTACTATGGCTACTATACCCTACAAAAACACCTTCAAAACTCTTTTTGCTAAATTTGGTAGTGTAGTAGACCCCTCCCCAACCTTTGCCCGGGTCGGCTGGAGGGGTACTACTTGGGGCCAAGACGTCCACCCAGTGCTCTTAGGGGAAACGATCCACCCTATCTAAGCACTAGATGGTCGCCTTGGTCGGCTCGAATCATAACATTCACAACCCATCAGAATATAGCGGAATCATCAACAGGAAGCCATTGCAGATTTATATAACATATCATAGTAATACAGAGGTTCTAGGGCCGAAGCCTAAGTACTTAAATAAGCACGTGGGTTGTACATGTGCTACATATAATCCTCATATACTCTCTCTCTACGTTGCTCGGCGGAACTCACGTCTCTAAACTCTGGGGACGGCGGGGGTGCATCTGCTCGAGTAGACCTAGCTGCTGGCAAAATATCCTGCGGCAGCGGGTCACTATGGTGCTTCACCTCCTATGAATGGTTAATCAAATAACCGTTAGTCACAGATCTAAGAGGAAACAAATCTCATCCCCGGATCCACATCCTGGGGACAAACACGCACCCACCCAACAAAGTTAAATAGCCGAAGCAAGAGATGGTTAACATAACATTTCATATATGAACAGCTAAGAGTAGTATAAAAGAGTGCAAGATAACATAACTGGAAAGAAAAGCAGCAGTAATATAACCAGTTATAATAAGGCTCCACTAGCTCATCAGCACATCAGGTTTTCACATCCTGAATCTATCGCAGACATTCATAGCCTTGCACACATCGCAGGCATTCAAATCCGCGCACACACCGCAGGCATTCAAAGCCGTGCACACACCGCAGGCATTCAAAGCCGCGCACACAACCCTATGTCGACATAGTTTGGACCGCTTCTGTTCCAGCAGGGTAGCGAGCCCCGCGGGCCTCATCGATGTGGTCGTCGGTGATAGTGGCCAGTGCTGCCACTTCTGGGGGTGATCGTACCGCACAACCGCAGGACCTAACATACAACCATGTGTACTCCTGGATGTGAGCGACATCCGGTGAATCATTTCGGCCGACCAGTGGAGGAAACCCGAAGGGGAATATAACGGCCAGTCACCCGTGATACTCATCTCCCTGTCGCCTTGAGCCGTCAACCTTCCCGCACCGGTACGAACGGTCTGCGGAAGGGACCGACCCGCCACCATTTCACCGCAAGCAATTTACAATCAATCAAACAAAAGCCAAACAATATAACCTTGGGTCTACGTCGGCCTGCCCTACTAGGCATATACTTCGTGCGTCGACACTCAGCTCTACTTTCGACAAGTAGAGTGGGAGCGCTTTATTTGGGGCTAGACCTGGAGGACTACTTCAACTCCAGTTATTCCCAACTAAGGCTCAATCTTAACAAAGACTGCCCGTTAGAGCAGCACCCAGAATCATAATAGTAAATTACAATGGGAATAAGTGCGGTGATTATGCTGCTTATTTGAAGTGCTGAAATGAAACATGACCAGTACGAGACTGGATAAGCTTGACCAGTACGCAACTGGAGTAGTAATAAATAGAAAGTACTGAAATAAGCCTGACTAGTACGCAACTGGAGTAATATTGAAATGAAAGTACTGAAATAAGCTTGGCCAGTACGAAACTGTAGTACTGAATTGAAAGTACTGAAATAAGCTTGACCAGTACGAGACTGGAGTAGTACTGAAATGAAAGTACTGAAATAAGCTTGAGCAGTATGAGACTGGAGTAGTACTGAAATTAACGTACTGAAATAAGCTTGACCAGTACAAAACTGGAGTAGTACTGAATTGAAAGTACTGAACTGAAAAGAATAAAGGAACTGGACCAGTGTAAGACTGGAATAATCATAAAGAAAACTGTTAGTAGTCCAATCACTCCATTTAGGAGGCTTCAGTTTCATCTCCGTTCTCAGGAGAGATTTTTTAGTTCCATCTCCATCCAGGAGGCACATTTAGTTTCATCTCCGTTATCAGGAGAGATTAAGTTCCATCTCCATCTAGGAGAGAATCAGTTCCATCTCCATCCAGGAGGCACATTCAGTTCCATCTCCATTCTCGGGAGAGATTCAGTTCCATCTTCATCCAGGAGAGAATCAGTTCCATCTCCATCCAGGAGGAATATTTAGCTCCATCTCCGTTCTCAGGAGAGATTCAGTTCCATCTCCATCCAGAAGAGAATCAGTTCTGTTGGAACACCCTATTACTAATTTGGGTCAGGATCACTATGTCTCTAGGAAACAAATGCTTGACCTCCTGTATAGCTCAAAAGGTCAATTAGAATTGAGTATAAGGGTTAGAAGTCTAGGTTTGGAAGCTGCCCTCAAGACCAGGATTTTCTGTTTGGAGACTAAGTCATATCGTCGAGCTCAGCACGACGATTCGTCGAACTCCGATCGACGATCGTCTAGCTCAACTTCGACAGATCGTCGAACTCCATTCGACGATCGCTGAGCTCAACTTCATCATATCGCCGAACTCCATTCGAGATCGGTGAGCTCAGGTCGACGATCTTGACTCAGCTTTGGATTTCTATCTCTGAGCTCAGTTCGACGATCTTTGAGCTCAGATCGACGATATTTTGCTGCTGTATTAGTCCATATCGCTGAGCTCAGTCCGACGATAGCAGAGCTCAGTTCGACGTTTTCAGATAACTTCAAGGATATTTCTAGATTCAAATTCAAATCAGTTAAGGAGCTATTCTGCAATTAATTCTGAAGATTTCCTAGCCGTTTTCATTCATTTCTGGACCAAGTTTCAAGGGATTTTCAAGGAATATTTCTATGGACTTTCCTCCAGAAGAGATTTTGCAATTAAGGATGTAATTAATGCAGGCCAACGGCTATTCTTCTCAGAGAGAATGTTTTGTTCAGTACTAGAGAATAAAAGAGAAGAATTCTTTTGAATCAAAAAAATATAGAGAGACAGATCACAGAGATACACAGACACACACAGACAGACATCAGTAATCTTCAACAAAATATACTGTCTCAAAGAATTCTCAAGAACACTCATCCAAGGAGATCAACCTTTTCTAAAATCTTCAGATCTCCCTAGTTTTCAAGTGTTCAAGGCCAACATATTTCAAGACTCCAGACATTCAACATTTCAGATGTTGCTGAAATCATCTTTTGCTGGAGCTCAACCTTTGAAGGTCTATCACCCTACAGCAAAGCTTCTTTTCCTGAAGATCTCAAGGACTCAGGGGGAGCTTTGACACCATCAATCCACATAGTCTTCTCAGTTGTTTGAGAAAGAGAAGACTTCCATCACTCTCTCACCCCCTCTCTGTAAAGGGTTTCTCAAACTCCCTTCAAAAGTTTGAACTTGGTTTTTGAGCACCTTGTCAAAAGCTCATTGGTGGCAAGACACCTGATCAAAAAATCTGATTTGGTTTTTGAGCACCTTATCAAAAGCTCATTGGTGCCCACGACACCTGATCAACTCATCCTGTAGTGGATTCCTACCTAGGGTGGTAGAAGAGTGGATGTACCCAAGTTTAGGGGAACCACTATATTTTCTTGTGTCTTCTGGTTTTGCTTGTCTTTATTTTTGTTTCTGGCCTTGATTATTCTGTGATTAGCTTTTGATTAATTTAGTTATGTGATTAGATTTATTACTGCTTCCCTGCTCACTCTCATTACAACAATTGTTGTAAAAAGTTTCAAAGCACCATATACTCTATTCACCCCCCTCTAGAGTATATCAGATCTAGCTGCACTTTCAATTGGTATCAAAGCGAGGTTGGTTAAACATACCATACCTGATTGGTTGTACAGGCTAACACCTGAACCCAAAGATCCCAAGTTAGATCTGTTTCCTTTTGTATTTTATTATTAGATTTTGTTTTCATAAATCATGGCCCAAAACAAAGATTATGCTAGCACCAGACCTCCAGTGTGCAATCTATCCAAGTTTGCACTTTGGAAAGCAAGGATCAGACTGTACATGAATTCTATTGACGAAGATATTTTTAACTCTGTTTTGACAGTGTGTCCAAGACCCCCAGAGAACTCCAGTACAAATGCTGTTCCACCTCCATCAGGAACAATGCTGATATCAAGAGATGGAAGGTAGCTGATGCCAAGGCTATGAACATCTTGGCCCAGACAATGTCTGATGACATATTTCAAAAGGTGGCTGAATGCAATTCAGCTACGGAAATTTGGGACAAACTCTCAGAAATAGTCTCAGGCTCAGCTGATGAGAGAAAGGATAGGAGATCCCACCTCATATCTCAATATGAGAATTTCAAGAAGGGAGAAACTGAGTCAGTGGGAGACATGTACAACAGGCTCAGTCTAATTGTCAGTGAACTCGGAACATTGGATAAAGAGATCTCACTAACTGAACTCAATGACAAGATTCTAATGTGCTTCCCTAGCACTTGGGATTCAAGAATCTGGCCAATTAAGGATGCCAGAAGTATGAATGAGATCACCACTGAAGCTCTATTGGGTAAGCTCAAATCTTATGAGCTACTCATCAAGAATAGAGAAGAAGAACAGAAGGCTGCCTCACCAGCCACAAGAAAAGAGAAGACCATAGCCTTCAAGGCAACTGAAGATCAGCCTGAAGACAAAGTCACAGGCAATGATTAGCTGCTTAGTCTCTTTGCCAAAAGATTTTACAAAATGGCCAGAAAGGACTTCAGAAGGAGATCATACAAGGAGCAGGATAAGCCAAGGTATGACAAGTCCATTAATAATAATAAAGACATTATTTGCTTTGGTTGCAGGAAACCAGGGCATATAGTTCCTGACTGTCCAGAAAACAAAAACAAGGACAGAAGGGACAGGAAAGAAAGAAGAAAGGAGAAAGACTCCAAAAGGAATGGCAATGGCAAACCTTCATCAAACAAAAACAAACATACAAGAAAGGGGTTTGTTGCTGAATCCTGGAGTGAGACTGAAGAAGAGTCAGAAGCATCATCCAGCTCCAGTGATGATGAGGATGATGCAGAAGAAAAAGAGTTCTGCATGATGGCAATCAATGCCTCACAGCATAATTCAGAAGAAGAAGAGTCAGAGTCAGATTCAGAGACTCAACCTGAAAAAGATCAGGTAATCAGCTCTTTTGATTTTAATTCAGAGGACTTTAAATCTAAATTTAAAGCATTGTGTTTAGACCTGCTAAAATCTGAGAAAGAAATTATCTCTCTCAGAAATCATCTATCTGAACATAATACTTTAAAGTCAAAAAACCTCAAACTCTCTCAGGAGTTGGAGTGCTGTAGGGAGCAGATAGCTTCACTGAAAAGTGAGCTTTCTGAGCCAAGAAGCTTGAAGAATCCCTTAATGGGAGAAGCATCAAGCTGATGGACATCACAAGCACAGTGAACTCCAGATTCAATAGTACACTGGGCTTGGGTGCTTCATCCAGCCAACCCATAGTTCTAACAACTCCAATCAAATTCATTTCTAACAAAGGAAAGGGAGTTGTAGAGGTAGCTAGGAAAAATTCTGATCTGCCCCAGGAAACTAAGTCCCAGCAGAAATCGTCGAACGGAGATCGACGATCGCCAAACGGAGATCGACGATCGCCGAACGCAGATCGACGATCTCAGGCAAAATAGTCGAACGCAGCTCGACGATCTCAAGTACCTGTACTCAGCCATAGTCGACCGTCGAACGGAGCTCGACGATCTGACCCAAGATCGTCGAACGCAGCTCCAAGATCGTCGAACAGAGGTCAGAGCTCTGGAAAATTTTTCAAGGGCAAATCAAAATTCAATCCTAAGGGTCCTTCATCCCAAATCTTTAACCCTTATACTGAATGGATTATACCTCCAAGGAGATATCATCCTGAAGGATATAAGAGTTAACCTGGGATGTCTTTTATTTCAGAATTTAAAGGTTATCAACCTAGGCCCAAGGTAAACTGGGTCAAGAACAAATGAATTGTCTTATGTGCAGGTGAAGACCTATCCAACATCTAACCAGCAATGGTACTTGGATAGTGGGTGCTCTAAGCACATGATAGGGAACAAGGACAACCTCACTTCCTTTAGAGCCAAGCTTGGACCCAAAGTTATCTTTGGTGATTCAAACTTTGGACAGACTAAAGTATATGGTGCAGTCCAGATTGGATCAGTAACTTTCAAGAAGGTAGCTTATGTGGAAGGACTGAAGCACAACCTAATTAGCATCAGTCAGCTGTGTGATGAAGGCTACCAGGTGACCTTCAGCAAAGCCTTATGCAAAATCAAGTCAGAGGACAACACAACTGTGTTGACAGGTAAAAGGAAAGGTAACATCTATCTAGTAGATTTTCTTTCAACTGATGTAGATATTTGCTTGTTTAATTCTGTCTGTAGACCAAATATTTTATGGCATAAGAGACTAGGACACCTAAAATTTAGAACTATTACTAGGCTATCCAAGGACAACCTTGTTAGAGGACTACCTTCTGGCCCCTACAAGAAGGAAGGACTCTGCAGGGCTTGTCAATTAGGCAAGCAAACTAAAAACAGCTTTAAGTCACTTAATAAGAGTGATTCACCTAGGATATTGTATCTGTTACACATGGATCTTTTTGGACCCATCACAGTACAAAGCCTAGGAGGGAAATCCTACACTTTAGTAGTTGTAGATGACTTCTCTAGATTCACTTGGGTGTTCTTTCTAAGGAAGAATTTTGATAACTTTAAGTGTCTGACAGAGTTTCTCAAATGTATACAAATTGAGTTCAATACTCACATTGCCCTGATCAGAAGTGATCATGGGACAGAGTTTGATTCTCTTCTTATGCAAGAGTTCTGTCAGAGTGAAGGGATCAGGCATACTTTCTCAGCTCCTAGAACTCCTCAACAAAATGGGGTAGCTGAAAGGAAAAATAGAACCCTTATTGAATCTGCCACTACATTGTTGTCAGATGCTCACCTTCCTCTATCCTTTTGGGCAGAGGCAGTGAACACCTCCAACTATGTGCTGAACAGAAGTTTGATACATAAACTAAAGGGAAAGACTCCCTATGAATTACTCAAGGGAAAAAACCTAAAGTTGATTATTTTAGAGTCTTTGGTTGTATTTGCTACATTCATAACAATTACAAGAAATATTTAGCAAAATTTCAAGCTAAAGCTGATGAAGGAGTGTTTCTGGGATACTCCATGATCAGCAAGGCTTATAGGGTCTATAATAAATCATCTTTAAAAATTGAGGAATCTGTTCATATATCATTTGATGAATCTAACATGTCTTTCAAGGAGAAGATTTCTTCTACCATAGAACCTTTGCAGGAACATTCTCTAGTTGAAGACTTGAACAAGTTATAGGTTACTCAAAGGGATGAAAGCAGTGAAGATGAAGAAAATGCTCAACATATTGAAGAACAACTTGAAGAGCCAGTTGTTGTACCACAAGAGGAAACAACAACACAGGTTGGTGAACAATCAACACCCCCTGTTGATTTAGTAACATCAAGAGACCATCCAATTTCCCAAATAATTGGAGACATCTCAGCTGGTGTGCAAACCAGAAATCAGGTCAACCAAAACCTGTTGCACACCTGCTTCCTATCTCAATTTGAACCTCAGTCCATTCAAGATGCAGAGCAAGATCCACACTGGATTATTGCAATGCAAGAGGAGTTGCATCAATTTGAGAGGAACAAAGTATGGGAACTAGTGCCAAAGACTAAGGATCATTCCATTGTTGGAACAAAATGGGTATTTAGAAACAAACTGGATGATCAAGGAGTAATTGTAAGAAACAAGGCAAGGCTAGTTGCTCAGGGATATTCTTAAGAAGAAGGGATAGACTACGACCAGACCTTTGCACCAGTTGCAAGATTGGAAGCCATCAGAATATTCTTAGCTTATGCAGCACACAAAGGCTTCAAGGTATATCAGATGGATGTCAAAAGTGCATTTCTAAATGGAGATATCAAAGAGGAAGTATATGTCAGACAACCTCCAGGTTTTATCTCTCCAACTTATCCTGATTATGTTTTTAGATTGAACAAAGCATTATATGGTCTCAAGCAAGCTCCTAGAGCATGGTATGAGACCCTAGCATGCTTTCTTTTGGAAAATGATTTTATAAGGGGTAGAGTAGACCAAACTCTTTTCATTAGAACTCATAAGTCCCATACCCTACTAGTACAGATTTATGTAGACGATATTATTTTTGGTTCTACTGACTCCAAATTGTGCAGAAGGTTTTCCAACCTAATGCATTCTAAATTTGAGATGAGTAGCATGGGTGAGCTATCCTTCTTTCTAGGATTGCAAGTCAAACAACATGCTGAAGGCATCTTCATTTCTCAAACCAAGTATGCAAATGAATTGGTTAAGAAATTTGGCATGTCTGAAGCATCTTGTATGAAAACACCCATACCTACTAATATTGTATTGGATGCTGATGAACATGGGAAACCTGTTGATCAGACAACATATAGAGCAATTATTGGCTCTTTACTGTACCTTACAGCTAGTTGACCAGATATAATGTTTTCTACATGTATATGTGCTAGGTTCCAAGTAAGCCCTAGAGAGTCACACCTAACACTAGTAAAGAGGATTCTCAGGTATGTTAAAAGTTGTCCAAATCTAGGTCTCTGGTATCCAAAAGATTCAGCATTTGATTTAACTGGATTCTCTGATGCTGATTATGCTAGATGCAGAATTGACAGGAAAAGCACCAGTGGAACTTGTCAGTTCCTTGGTGACAGACTTGTCTCTTGGTTTTGTAAGAAACAAGCATCTGTGTCAACTTCAACTGCTGAAGCTGAATATATGGCTGCAGGCAGTTGTTGTTCACAAATCTTGTGGATTCAAAACCAACTCCTAGACTATGGCTACAACTTAGAGAAGTCTAAAATCTTTTGTGATAACACCAGTGCTATTTCCATAGCTCAAAATCCAGTCCTCCATAGTAGGACAAAACACATAGAGATTAGGCATCATTTCTTAAGGGATAATGTTGAAAAGAATAAAATTGAACTACAATATATCCCAACTGATTTACAAAGGGGAGATATTTTCACCAAGCCCTTGGATGAAAAGAAACACACCTTCTTCCTAAATCAGTTAGGAATGTTAGATGGAGGAAGTCTTAAATAATATCCAAGATTTTGAAAGCTTAAAAATTGACCAAGACTAGGCAAACATCCTGTTTTTTCTTAGTGTCTAGAGTTTTTCTGATCTCTGAACTGCGCTCGACGATTTGCCCCAAGATCGTCGAACGGAGATCGACGATTTCCAAAATCGTCGACCTGAGTTCAGCATTTCTCAGATAGTATGAACTGTCTCTTCCGGTCAACGATCGTCGAATGACGCTCGACGATTTTGTTCTCTGAACGATCGTCGAACAGAGCTCGACGCTCTCCAATATCGTCGAACGGAGATCGACGATGTTGAAGACTCTTCAGATTCCTTTAGAAGCCTCGATCGTCGAACTGAGTTCAACGATCTTTCCAATTCTGCGTCGAACCCTAATATAAAATTCATTTTTCGCCGTCGTTCTCCTTTGCGCTTTCGATTTCTCTGCAAGAATTTTCTTTCCCTCCAAACAATTCTGCACTTGGTCGTTTTGTTTGTTGAATTTTTGCAGGTACCCATGGCTGTGTCTGTTGCTGTTCTCGCCACCATGAAGTTTGATGCTGGCTTCGACATTGACATGGAATCCTTCAGCACAACCGACCAGGTTTTTCAGGATATTTTGGGGTTATTCAAAGAGCAGAACCTGACTACAATTATGACCACAAGGATCAAGCTTGCATCTGATGAGATCAAGGAATGGGTCTATACTGCCCACAATCAAGACAACTCCACCATTGTTGGGTCAATATCTGGCACACAGGTACCTCTAACCCCAACAATTTTATCAGAGGTTTTTTAGTTGAGAAATGGTGAAGATACTGCTGACTTGTCTAGAGAAGAGTATACTGACCTGCTTGCCAGAATGGGTCATTCTGAGGCCAACCCTAGAAAGCTCTTGAAAAAGAACCTGTCTGTGGAATACAGATTCATGGCAGATGTAGTTGGAAAAGTGCTACTGGCTAAGAACTCTGCCCATGATACAATCTCAAGGTATCAGCTCTGCCTCATGGGAGCCCTTGTAGACAGGAAAAATTTGAATTGGGGAGAAGTCTTCTTTGACCTTATCAAGAAGAAGATCAACAAAAGTTTTGTCAACTTTGGAAGGATTATTGGGGTGTTTCTGCAGCACAAGTGCCCTGCTTTGCTGGTCTCCTATGGAATCCATATCAATGCTTCCAAGAGACTGTCTTGTGCCCTGTTTGGTAAATGGGACAGACAAATCAGCAAGCCCAGCAGGCCCTCCTCCAGCACTCCTTCAGGCACAAGGACTCTCAGAGTCACTTCCCCACAGGTCTCTGCCCCTGCAGATGACCTGCCTGTTGTTGCCTCTCCTCCTCCTCCTCCAATTCCATCTCTTCCCATACCATCTACCATTCAAACTCCATCCACCATCATCATTTCCAGCCCCTCTCCAACATCTACACCATCTCCAGTACCTACACTTCCAACACCAGAAGAACAATTCCATCCCTTATTCTCCTACCCTCCACCAGATGCCACTTCATCACCCTCCATTCCATCCTTCACCCTCATTGATGATTCCTTTATGGATGATTCACCATCCTCTCCTCCTGAGCTACCCTCATCCTCCACTTCCTATCAAGACCTTCTACAAGAAATTATTGACCAACCCACATTCACCCCATCTATCTCCATCCCACTGTCCTCCATATCCACCTTACCCACACCTCAGCCATCTCTTTCCCCATTCACCATCTCTCCTCTACCCTCACCCTCAGCTGCTCCTCCATCTTCTACCTCTGCTCCAGTCACCCTTGAGCAAGTAGACCTTCCAGCCCTTGCTGACAGGTTGTATGAGTTGCTAGCCCCCAGGCTCTCTCTTCTTTTGGAGACCTCCTTGGCTCCATTACACCTGTCAGTGGCAGCTCTCTCTGCCAGGCTCTCATCTATATTCCCTCGGGCAGCCCCTACAGTAGTGTGCCTTGATCCAGCCTTGTCTGAATCTAGGCAGGGGGAGATGCCCTATGAAGTGAGTCTTCCTGCTGCTGCTGTTGCTGCTATTTCTGTGAGCCTGTCTGCTGTTGCTGCTGTTATTGCTGCTTCTTTAGCTCCTATTCTTGCTGCTGCTGCTGTGTCTCAAGAACAAATTACTCCTACTGCAGTCTTTGTAATGGACCTCCAGTCTTTGCTTTCAAACATTGATCAGTTTTATTTCAGATGTCTGCCAGAGCCAGTTGCTGTCCAGCCCCCAGAGGATCTATCCAAGGCACTTGTGCCACTCTCTTGCTGTGACCCCAAGCATCATCACCTCTTTTGTCAACTCAGTGTATGCTGCTGCTTCTTCTGATGAAAGCATTGTTGTTGCTTCTGATGCTGTTGCCTCCACTGCTGCTAATATTTCTGTTATGGCTGTTGAGCCAATCTCTAAGGAAATTCTTATGTCAGAGGCACCTGAGTTTGAGCCTTCTGCAGTTTCTGATGATATTCCTACTGATGATGCTGTTGTTAGTGAAATTGTTGCTACTGCTGTCACTTCTCCAGAGCCTATAGTTGCTGCTGCTGTTGTTACTGCTTCTACTGTATCTGTTGCTATCATTTCTGCTACTGCTTCAACATCTGCTGCTACACCCTTTGTTGCCTCATCTGCTTCTGTACAGCTCAAGAAAGATCTGATGAAGAAAATTGATGCCCTGTATGATGACCAGAGTTCTGAAAGTGATGAGTACAGAACAGACTCTGATGACTCTTCTGCTACCATTGCCAGGAAAAGAAAGGCATGGAGCAAAGCCATGAAGAGAGCACCTCCTGCCAAGGTCAAAGATAACAATGATATTCCATACTACATTCTTCATGATTGCCCTATCACTGAGCACTGGATGCAGTACTCCAAGAACCAACTGAAAGCAATGAAAAAGAAGAGAAAATATGAAAAGGGTTCCTCACAATTCCAACACTCTCATCCTCCTCCACCACCTCCTCCTGATGCAGGTGCAGGTGGAAGCTCTGCAGCTCAACCCCCCGCCAGAAGTCAGGCCCCCTATCAGCCTCATGCTAGATCCTATAATAGGGGAAGACAATCCAGGGGTTCTCAATCCAGGAGAGGAGGATACAGAGGAAATCAAAGAGATCTCCAAGTCTAATCCAAAGGTTACTCAAGGCAACACCCATATTCCATGGGAGGACAAATTTCTTATGATACCACATCTGGTCCTTTCCCCTATAAGCTGAAAGAAACTGTGTCATTCAGGCCTCCTCAAGACAATCCTTCTAACAGATATGAGCCCCCAGTACCTTTTGAGGACCCTGAGAACAATCCAGCTGCTTGGACTGCAAGATTAAAAGAACTAGCTGCACTGGATCAGATCAAAAAGGCTAGAGAGCAAGGAAGAGATTCCTCCAACATTTCTACAATGTCTGAACAGAGAAAGAAAGAGCTAGAAAGATATGAATCAAGCAAGTTCTTTGATTCTGACAGGTATATGGAATTGCATCCTGAAGATGTAGTTCCCAGGCCTAAACAGCAAACATCTTTAGGTGCAGCAGATGATACCAGATCAAAGAAGGAAGCCCTCAATCCCAACAGAGAGATCAAACTTGTTAAGGGCAAGGAAAAGAAATGACAATGTAAGGTGACAATCTCTGTGAATTCTGATTACTATCTGGGCTGTTATATATCTTTGTGGTTCTGCAATGTCTAGCTTGTTGCTTTTCTGTTTTGCTGCTTGTATGTTGTTATTTAATTTTTCCAAACTCTGTAAATAGTAATCCTAACCCAAATAGGGGGAGATTGTTGGAACACCCTATTACTAATTTGGGTCAGGATCACTATGTCTCTAGGAAACAAATGCTTGACCTCCTGTATAGCTCAAAAGGTCAATTAGAATTGAGTCTAAGGGTTAGAAGTCTAGGTTTGGAAGCTGCCCTCAAGACCAGGATTTTCTGTTTGGAGACTAAGTCATATCATCAAGCTCAGCATGACGATTCGTCGAACTCCGATCGACGATCGTCTAGCTCAACTTCGACAGATCGTCGAACTCCATTCGACGATCGCTGAGCTCAACTTTATCATATCGTCGAACTCTATTCGACGATCGGTGAGCTCAGGTCGACGATCTTGACTCAGCTTTGGATTTCTATCTCTGAGCTCAGTTTGACGATCTTTGAGCTCAGATCGACGATATTTTGCTGCTGTATTAGTCCATATCGCTGAGCTCAGTCCGACGATAGCAGAGCTCAGTTCGACGTTTTCAGATAACTTCAAGGATGTTTCTAGATTCAAATTCAAATCAGTTAAGGAGTTATTCTGCAATTAATTCTGAAGATTTCCTAGCCGTTTTCATTCATTTCTGAACCAAGTTTCAAGGGATTTTCAAGGAATATTTCTATGGACTTTCCTCCAGAAGAGATTTTGCAATTAAGGATGCAATTAATGCAGGCCAATGGCTATTCTTCTCAGAGAGAATGTTTTGTTCAGTACCAGAGAATAAAAGAGAAGAATTCTTTTGAATCAAAAAAATATAGAGAGACAGATCACAGAGATACACAAACACACACAGACAGACATCAGTAATCTTCAACAAAATATACTGTCTCAAATAATTCTCAAGAACACTCATCCAAGGAGATCAACCGTTTCTAAAATCTTCAGATCTCCCTAGTTTTCAAGTGTTCAAGGCCAACATATTTCAAGACTCCAGACATTCAACATTTCAGCTGTTGCTGAAATCATCTTTTGCTGGAGCTCAACCTTTGAAGGCCTATCACCCTACAGCAAAGCTTCTTTTCCTGAGATCTCAAGGACTCAGGGGGAGCTTTGACACCATCAATCCACATAGTCTTCTCAGTTGTTTGAGAAAGAGAAGACTTCCATCACTCTCTCACCCCCTCTCTGTAAAGGGTTTCTCAAACTCCCTTCAAAAGTTTGAACTTGGTTTTTGAGCACCTTGTCAAAAGCTCATTGGTGGAAAGACACCTGATCAAAAAATCTAATTTGGTTTTTGAGCACCTTATCAAAAGCTCATTGGTGCCCAGGACACCTGATCAACTCATCCTGTAGTGGATTCCTACCTAGGGTGGTAGAAGAGTGGATGTACCCAAGTTTAGGGGAACCACTATATTTCCTTGTGTCTTCTGGTTTTGCTTGTCTTTATTTTTGTTTCTGGCCTTGATTATTCTGTAATTAGCTTTTGATTAATTTAGTTCTGTGATTAGATTTATTACTACTTCTCTGCTCACTCTCATTACAACAATTGTTGTAAAAAGTTTCAAAGCACCATATACTCTATTCACCCCCCTCTAGAGTATATCAGATCTAGCTGCACTTTCAAGTTCCATCTCCATCCAGGAGGCACGTTCAGTTCCATCTCCGTTCTCAGGAGAGATTCAGTTCCATCTCAGTCTTTAAAGGCTTCCTTGGGTTACATCCATTTTTAAGATCCAATTAATTTGGTTGTGGCACATTAATTACAACTTAATCAGATCGGGGCTTATCAGGAGTTACACCCTCATTATTTATCGAGAATATTATGCAACTCACTACTCGTACTCTCACTTCCGAGCGTGCCCAAATCACCCAAGAGTCGAGGCGCTCGACACTTTCGTGAAATCTCGAAACACCTGGAGATTGGTCACTTGCCTCAGCCACTCTCGTCGATAAGATAATTTGAATTTATTATTCAAATTAGAGAGAATGGTCGCGCGCTCCAATTTTCACTTTCGAGGAAAATGAGCGTAATAAATTCTGAGCGCGACCCTAGGCTTCCATAATTTGGGAAAAATATCAAAATTTATCCCCATGAGTCCAACTTTTGACACAATCCTTAGAAGGGTATAAAATGAGCCTAGAAAAATATTCATAATCTTTCGAATAGTTTTGACCCTTTAATTTGGCCAAATAATTTTATTTTGGGCTTCTAAAAATACCAAATCAACTCCAAAAATTTTCAAATTTTTGTGGAGTAAGCCCTTAGCAAGTGGAACATTTTTCATGTTCAACAGTTTCTTCCTAGGAGCCTATTTTAGCCCCTTAAAAATATCAACCCATTATAATATTATAATATTTATTATAAATATTATAATAATATATAATATATATAATATAATATTATATATATATATATATATGATTTCCCTGTTCATCATCTCCCCCTTCCGCCTGTACCGAACAGCCGCACCTTACGGGGTTCTTCAGCAGCTGGCCGGCTGCCGGCCCGCCGTGGCTCCACCACCGGCCGACCCGCTGGTGGTGGGCGCTCCCTCTAGCGGTAGTCCGGCGGCCTGCCGCCGCCGGCCATCGCCGGAGCATTTGTTTTTTAAAAAATGAACGGGATGGGAGGGGGTGACGGAGGCGGCGCTCCGGCCACCGGGAGCGCCATGCAAGACATCCAAAATGGAGAAGGAGGAGGTAGAAGGCTTCCACCTATGTTTGGCAGGCTCGGGAGGGGCCGGCTTGGTCGGACATTGCTCAAGGTGGTGGTGGAGGGGGAGGAGCTCCGGCTTAGCTTTTTCCGGCCACTTGAACTCCGACAGAGGGGGAAGCATGGGGGAGGGGGTTGCTCTGAGAGCTGTCAGGGAAAGTGAGGGGTGGGGTCCTTTTATAGGGAGGTGGAGGGGGAGCTTCCTCCCTTTGGGTGGTGTAGGACTAATCCCTCCTTAGTGAGGGATTAATCCCACCCTCCAGCTATCCAAGGATAGCTGGAGGTCTCCCATTTTCTCCCATGTGGGGAAAATGGATGAGGCCCCTTTGTGGGCTTGGGCCTTTAGGTGGGAAAGAGAGAGAGAGGGAGAGAAAAGAAATGGGTGGGCCTCCACTTGTAGTGGGATGGGGGCTTGTTGGTTGGGGGCCCAAGGAGAGTGAGGGGAAGTACGGGCCATCCTCTTTTGGAGAGAAGGTTGGCCCCTCACTTGGAGAAAAATCCAAAAAGTGGATCTTTAGGAGGGTTTGACCAAGTCAACCCTAGGGTGGGTCCCCATTGCTGGTCAAAGTCAAAGTGGGTCCAAGCCATCGGTGTCGGGTCAAAGTTCGGGTGTCATGTCATAATCGGTGTGCGCACGCTTTTCAATGTACGAGTAGGCTTGATTTGACCACGGGTTGACCAATTGTCATCGAAATTGACCAAGACGACTTCCGTTGACTTCGTATTAACCATACGAGTCCAGTGCCACTGATTGGGGTTGAATCGGAGTCCGTTTGGCGAAACTCCGAAATTTGCGTAAAATTGTCGTTATATCTCGGATTGTGACGCGACGAGCTCTGATGCGCTCATATTGACTATATAAGGCCACAGGAACTGACAGAACTCAATTCAGAGTTCTCTAGCTCGATATCCAAAATCACACTCTTGTTTCGTTTTACAAGGAACTATCACATCCACTATATGACCTCGGGGTCCAACTGAACGAGTTCCAATGCGCTCGTATTGACTACTCGAGGCCACAGGAACTAACAGAACTTAATTTCGAGTTCTCTAGCTTGATTTCCCGCCTAGGGTTATTTCCCACCGGGTAATGGGTAGGGTTCGGGCCACTTTTATTGGGCCCACTAGGGCTCTGGTGGTACAATAAAAGTCAGGATGTTACATTAAGGACGAAGCACTTACAGCCAAAAATTCTAAAGTATGAAACTATTGGTTTCCTGCCCTTTAGAAGTTCGTAAGGTGTCTTATTGTGATTCTTATTTATGAGTGCTCGATTTTGCACTTGGCATACAGTGTTGATGGCTTCAGCCTAGAAGTATTCTGGAAGTGAGGGATCACTCAATATGGTCCTGCATGATTCTATGAGTGTTATATTCCTTCTCTCAACTACTCTGTTTTGTTGAGGAGTACGAGGAGAGGAAAACTCATGAAAGTTGAAAGTGAGGTGTTAGATCTGAAATACTCTAGAGCGGGGGTGAATAGAGTATTTATTAAATCCTTCACAGCTTTTGCTGTAAATAAAAAACTGCTGAATAAAATTAAAGTATAAACACAATAATCCTAAAAAGGCACAAACACAGCAAGAATAAAAAGAAAGGGCATCCAGACAACACAAGAAATTATATTGGTTCCCAAACCTGGGTACATCCACTCTTCTACCACCCTGGTAGAAATCCACTCAGATTTTTGATCAGGTGCCTGACACCAATGAGCTTTTAATCAGGTGCTCAAAAACCAAACCTCAAGTCTTTTAGTCAGGTGACTTGCAACCAGCAATAACTTTTGAAGGTAGTTATAACCCTTTATACAGTGGAGGATGAGAGATGATATTGTCTTCTCTTTCTCAATATACAACTGAGAAGACTTAAGTGGAAATGATATTAGCAAAGAGCTCCCCCTGAGATGTAGAATGGTTTAGGAAAAACTGGAGCTTTGCTTCAGGGTGATAGGTCTTCAGTCTTTATCAGCCTTGACCAGAAAGTATTCAGGAACTTCTTGACAGATGTATTTGTTGTTATCCTTTGAAGTGTCCTGGATTGTTGAAGAAGGAAGACTCTTGATCATGATATGGTGTTCTTCTTCTTTAGATAGTTGATGTTCTTCTGGTCTAGGGCTTCTTTTCTATATCAGAGTTCTCTATCTTTTTATCAGAGTTCTATCAAGAGAGAACAACAGAGAATTCCTTGTTGCAGAATGACTATGTATCTATGTTGTCTGTCTATCTCTATATGTCTGTAAAGGAAAGAAGAGGAAATTTCTTTTATATTTGTCAAGAAGTACCCTTTCGAAATTTGAATTCCTCTGCATTAATTGCTGACTGTCTTGAGAATAAACAGCATTGATTTATTTCCCCAACTGTCCCATGGAAAAACGCCAAGCAATAATCCTGGAGAAGACCATAATCAATGCTCTGTCTAACGGTTATTTTTAGCATTGATTACTCCGGAATTATTGCAATAGGAAGGGGACAGAATGGAGGAAATAACTAAGTCTGGATTCGTCAAACAGAGAACAAAAATCGTCGAGCTGAGTCCACAGTTCGCCGAGCTGAGAAGCTGTGTTCGTCGACCAGATGGCTTCTATTCGTCGAGCTAAGTTCCAAGATCGTCAAGTAGAGAGTAGAACTGCATTGATTAGAAACTTTGACAATTCTTTGTATGGAGTTCGTCGAGCTGATAACTGGTTTCATCGACTAAAGTTCAGCAAAGTATTTATGGACTTCGAATATTTTAGATGCTTCTGGAATGAAGTGCTGAAGTGAAGTATCCATAAATCGTCGACTTGAGAATTTGTTTCGTCGAGCTGAGAATCTTTAATTCGTCGACTGGAGATGATTCTGGACTTAGGAAACTGAGAGGCTTCTGGATTAATAAGTTAAAGTAGAGAATCCAGAAATCGTTGACCATAGAACTAAGTTCGTCGATTGGAGTCTAGAGAATAAAGTCTGGACTTGGAATGCTGAAGGTAGAGTCCAAAGATCGTCGACCTGAGAATCAAGTTCGTCGAGCTCAGCTCAGAGAATTTTCTCTGAGATCGTCGAGCTGAGCACGACAATCGTCGACCTGAGTTCGACGAACGTCGAACTCATTTTACTGAGTCTTTGGAAATTATCTAAGTCTTGAGTCTCTGGCAGTCTGATGATGGCTGGTCCATGAGATGTTGAAACTAAGGACTTGGCCTAGACTCTACGACACAACTATGACCCTGGTTATACAAGATGGGTCACAAGATCCTAACTCAGTGAACATAGCACAAATCAAACTAGGGATCCAACAATCTCCCCCTATTTGGGTGAGGTCACTAATTACAGACTTAGACAAATCTGAAAATAAGCAAAGCAAGAAAGCATATATTTGGCAGAGAGAATTAACACATGTAGCAGATATATATATACATAAGCTTTATATCAAAAATAAAAAGCAGTTATAAAACATTTCAGAAACTAAATAGTTCAGAGATCATTTCTTCTGCTTCTTTTCCTTGGGCTTCTCCTCTTTACCTTTATCTCCAGGCTTGGTTAAAACAATTTCCCTATTGGGATCAGCAGCTTGCACCTTAGGCATTGTCATATCAACAGCCCCTATGATTTTCAAAGACGTGGCCCTGGGCACTACTGCTTCTGGGTGTAATTTCATGTAATCATCAACATTGAAGAATTTGTTAGCTTTTTCAAACCTTTTGAGCTCTTCCTTCCTGTATTTAGACATGGTAGTATATTCTGAGGGATCCTTTCCTTCAGCTCTGGCTTTGTTGATCATAGAAAGACTAACAAGTTCTTGGAACCTGGCCATCCTAGCAGTTGTTGCTGTTTTTGGATCTTCAAAAGGTACAGGTGGAGAAGCAGGTCTGTTAGAGCTTTCAGCTTGTTGATGTTCAGGAATTTTTTGTTGTTGTTGTTGTTGATGTTGTTGTTGTTGTTGAGGTTGGTGCTACTTGCTAGATGGATACTGTCTTTGCTGGCTGCTTCCTGAGGATGAGGATCTACCCTGATTCCTTTGATAAGTTGAAATTGGGTAGTCCTTTGAGATGTTAAACTGGAAGCACCAGCAGCTGGAGGAGGAGGTGGAGGAGGGTCCTTTCTATATCTGTGAGTTGGTGGAGGGGAATAACTTCTGCTTCTCTTTCTCTCTTTATGTTCATTCTTGGATAACCACATCCAAGAAGACATTCCCTTATAAGGAGTAATCTTCTGGAGGATGTAGTAAGGAGTATCATTTGCTGGATTGGGCTTTGGAGCAGGAGGAGGAGGTGTTTTCCTTTTCTTAGATACTTTCTTCTTCTTTGGGTACTCATCTGAATCCTCATCTTCATCATCATCCTCATCTTCAGACTCTTGGGGATTATCATATAGATCATTCAAAGCTTTCAGGAGCTCAACAAAAATAATAGGCTTCTCAGTCTGAGATGGAACTGGAGGAGAAACTGTGATTGGATCTGGAGCTAGAGAGTTGTCTATGACAGTGCTTTCAGCAACTGCCTTATTCTTTTCTTCAATATCAGCCAAGATCAAAGCATCAAGATATGGCATAGGGGAGTCATCCATTATAAAACTTGGTGCAGAAAAAGTTTCCGGAGGGGATGTGATGATTGTAAGCTCTAGAGTAGCAAAACTGCCTCTGAGTTGCTTGGCAACTTTAGGACTTATAGGAGAAGAATAGGGAATAATAGCCATAGATGGCTTAGTATAGTCTGCTGGAAGACAGCTCAAATAAGCTGTATCAAACATTTTCAACAAATTTACTAAATCTACTGTGGGATTTATAATGAAATCACCAGCAGTATTTATTTCTTATATTACTGACTCATCCATGTCCATGTCAGTTTTAATAAAATGAATAAAATCAATTAAATCTAACTCAGCATCAGCAGAAACTACTGTTGTTGCTACTGCTGTGTATGCTGCTGCATCTACTACTGGTTCTGCTGCAGCCTCTTCATCAAGCATCTCCCCTGCCTGGTTTCAGTGTGAACTGGATCCAGGCCCCTTACTGAAGAGGGGGAAGCAAGGAGGGCAGAAATCTGGGCAGAGAGGGAAGATATAGAAGTAGCAAGAGGTGTAATAGCCTCTGTTATTATTGTTTTGAGAAGGGGAGTGAGGAGGGTAATGACAGAAGAAATTGTGGAGGGGTTCAATGGTGGAGTTGCAGAAGGTGTTCCAGAAGGTGGTTGAGTAGAGACAGATGGAGGGATAGTAGTAGTTGGTGGAGCATCTTGCATGTGAATATCTTGAGTGGATTCATTATAAGAAGAAGGGGTATTAGGAGGAGATGAGAGTAGATTAAAAGATGTTATGGAAGACAAGTGGGGTGGAAGAGGAGATGAAGGTGGTGATGGAGAAAGGGAGGGTTGATGATATTCTTGAATAAGGGAAGAGGGGATGTCAGGAAGATCTAATGGTGGAGAAGTGGAAAGAGATGTAATTGGAGTAGTAATATGAACAGATGGTTGTGGTTGTGGTTGTTGCTGGCATTGTGGAGTAGAGGATATAGTGGAGGATGGTTGTAGTAGAATTTGATGTTGAGGATGGAGGACTGTTATGTGGAGTGTAGAGGGTAGTTGAGTTTGGAGTGCTGGAAGAGATGGGGATGAAAGAGTGATCTCTTCAGAAGGGTGGGGAGTGGCTTCTACAGCCCTTGTGCTCTTAGAAGCTTTGGTGGCAGAGGATGATGCCTTAGAAGGCTTTGTTATTGTCCTCTCCCACCTGCCAAACAAGGCACGAGTAAGTCTTTTGCAGGCATTGATGAATATGGTCGGAGAGACCAGTGATTCAGCAGCTTTTTCCTTCAAAAAGATCCTCAGGATCCTTCCAAAACATACTTCCTTTTTGTTGTTCTTTTTCTTGATCAGATCAAAGATGATCTGAGCCCAGTCAACTTATTTCTTGTTGACTACTGCACACATAACCAGAAATTGATGCCTGGTTATATAATCGTGTGTATTATGCTTGCCCAATAAGACGTTGACAACAATATCTGCAAGAAACTCAAATTCTGCAGATAAGTGTTTCTTCAGCAATTTATTAGGGTTATCTCCAGAGTAACCCATCATGTTCAGCATCATGTCATATGGTTCACTATCAATCTCTAATTCTTCTTCTACATTATTCAATCCAAATATTTCAGTTATTACGGCGGGAGAGAGAGAGATAGTGTTACCTGCAATTGATCCTACCATTGTGTTCTCCTCTGTTATTGAAGATGTATAAACTAATTCTCTGATCTCAGTTCCAGATAGTTTAATCCTTGTGGTCATCAGGTTCTTCAGTTGTTGCTCTTCAAAAAGTTGCAGAATATCCAGAAATATGGGATCGGAATGTTGAAACAAATCAAAGTCGACATCGAAGCCGGTATCGAACTTCATCGCAGCAAGGGTTCCTGTTGGAATCGCCATGAGAGTACCTATAAGAGAAAAACAACGATCAAGTGCAAAGGAACTGAAAGCACTGGACGGAGGTCGGAGAAAACCTAGATATAAGGTTTTTCCAGAATATGAATCGACAAACTCCGTTCCACAAAAATTGAGAAATTCTTCAACCTGAGATCGACGAAATAATTGACAGTGAAATAATTCGTCGAGCTCAGCATGAAGATTTGAAAAACTTTCGTCGAGCTCCGTTCGACGAAAGTTTTCTGAAGTGGATTCGTCGATCTCCGTTCAACGAAAACAACTTCACTCACAGAGAGTTCGTCGATCTCCGTTCGATGAATATCTCCCTAAATGTCCCTAGTTCGTCGAGCTCCGTTCGACGAACTCTGGAAAATTCGTCGAGTGCAGACAGAAACTAAACTAAGTCTTCTCCATTGATCATTCCAAGCTGATTTATAAAGAACAAATGGTTTCTTTCATCCAGAGGTTTGGTGAAAATGTTAGCTCTTTGTAAATCAGTGTAGATATAAACAAGTTTAATTTTATTTTTGTCTACACACTCTCTTATGAAATGATGACTAATATCTATATGCTTAGTCCTACTATGATGGACTAGATTTTGTGCTATGGCTATAACACTTGTGTTATCACATAGTAGAGTTGAATTATTTAAGTTGTGACCATAGTCTAGAAGTTGATTTTGAATCCACAACATCTGGGAACAACATCTGCCAGCTGCAATATATTATGCCTCAGCAGTTGAGGTAGACACAGATGACTGTTTCTTACAAAACCAGGACACTAATCTCATACCCAGGAACTGGCAGGTGCCTGAAGTACTTTTCCTGTCCACCCTGCATCTAGTAAAATCAGCATCTGAGTATCCAGTTAACTCAAATTTTGATTCAGTAGGATACCATAGGCCGAGACTTGGACAACTCTTTATATATCTCAAAATTCTTTTGAAGAAAATTAGATGAGATTCTTTAGGATTCACTTAAAACCTAGCACAAAGACATGTGACAAACATGATATCAAGTCTACTAGATGTAAGATATAATAGGGACCCAACAATGCCCCTATATAATTTCTGGTCAATAGGTTTCCCATGTGGATCAGAGTCTATTACAGCATTTGTAGCCATAAGTGTTTTCTTTGCTGAGGCATCAGCCATCCCAAGCTTTTTGATAAGCTCTTTTGCATATTTAGCTTGGGAGATGAAGATGTCATCAGGGAGCTGCTTCACTTGGAGACCAAGGAAGTAGGAGAGCTCACCCATACTACTCATTTAAAATTTGGAATGCATGAGGTCAGAGAACCTCTTGCATAATTTGGAATCAGTAGACCCAAATATGATGTCATTCACATATATTTGTAGTAACAATGTTTGGTCCTTATGAATGTCTAGTGCAAAGTGTCTTATCTACTATGCCTCTAATGAACTTATGCTCTATCAAAAAGCTAGCTAAGGTCTCATACCAAGCTCTTGGAGCTTGCTTTAGACCATAGAGGGCTTTATGCAATTTAAAAACATGATAAGGGTGTGTTGGAGAAATAAAACATGGAGATTGTTCAACATAAGCCTCTTCTTTTAGTACTCTATTCAGAAAAACACTCTTCACATCCATCTGATACACCTTGAATTTCTTGTAGGCAGCATAGCCCAAAAATATTCTGATGGCCTCTAACCTTGCAACTGGTGCAAAGGTTTGATCATAATTTATGCCTTCTTCCTGCTTGTATCCTTGAGCAACAATCCTAGCCTTGTTCCTCACTATTGTACCTTGGGCATTTATTTAATTTCTGTATACCCATTTGGTTCCAATGACTGGGTAGTCTTGGGCTCTTGGAAGCAAATCCCAAACTCTACATCTCTCAAACTGGTTGAGTTCCTCATGCATTGCAATGATCTAGTGGGGATCCTGCTCATCATCTTTTATGGATTGAGGTTCAACCTGAGAGAGAAAACAGGCATGCATCAAATCTTTGTTGAGTTGATGTCTTGTCTATACACCAACTGATATGTCTCCAATCACTTGAGATCTAGGGTGATCTCTTAGCGTGACAAGATCATTGGGTGGAGTTGGTTCAACAACAACATTTTCAATTAATTCTGCTTGTGGAATTGAGTTTGCTGTTGAGGGAAATTCAATTCCTTTAGTGCTTTCTTCATCACTTTCTTCATTGACTTGTGGAGAAGGATGTGTTGAAACCTCTTGGGTGAGGTTAAGTCCATCCAAACTCTCACACAAGTGAGGTACCTGCAAAGTGCTATTGGTAGAAATCTCTTTCTCCTTACAAGACATGTTAGTTTCATCAAATGTAACATGAATGTATTCCTCAATTTTTAAGGATGATTTTTTAAAGACCCTATAAGGTTTGCTTACTTGGTAATATCCTATAAAAATTCCCTCTTCAGCCTTAGCTTCAAACTTCCTAATGTATTTCTTGTTATTGTTATGTATATAACACATATATCTAAATACTTTAAAGTAGTTGATTTTAGGTTTGTTCCCTTTAAGTAATTCATAGGGAGTCCTATTCTTCAGTTTATATATTAGGCTTCTGTTCAGGACATAATTTTCAGTGTTTACAGCCTCTGCCCAAAAGGTTAGTGGCAAGTAAGCATCTGCAAGTAATGTACTTGCAGCTTCAATTTGGGTCCTATTTTTCCTTTCAGCTACCCATTTTGTTGGGGAGTTCTAGGAGCTGAGAAGCAGTGCCAGATACCTTCCTTCTCACAGAACTCATGCATAAGAAGAGACTCAAACTCTATACCATGATCACTTCTGATCAATGCAACATGAGTAGAGTACTCAATATGTATGGTCCTGAGAAAATCTGTAAGAACCTTAAAGGTATCTGACTTAGATCTCAGAAAGGACACCCAAATAAACCTTGAGAAGTCATCTACAATAACTAAGGTGTAGGATTTCCCTCTTAGGCTTTGTACAACAATGGGTCCAAAGAGATCCATGTGTAGCAAATACAAAATCCTAGGTGAATCACTTTTCTTTACTGATTTAAACCTAGATTTAGTTTGCTTGCCTAGTTGACAAGCCCTACAAAGTCTTTTCTTCTTGTAGGGACCAGAAGGTAAGCCTCTTACAAGACTGTCTTTTGATAGCCTAGTAATCTTTTTCATGTTAACATGTCCTAGCCTTTTATGCCACAACTCATTTTGATTGCAAACAATATTAAGCAAACAAATGTCTGATTTGGCAGAAAGAAAATCAACTAGGTATATGTTTCCTTGCCTATTTCCAATTAAAATGTTTTGGTTTTTTTTATTAGAAATAATGCAAGAAGTTGAGTTGAAATGTACCTGATAACATTCATCACATAATTGGCTTATTGAGATGAGGTTATGCCTGAGTCCACTTATGTAGGTCACTTTCTTCAAGGTGACTGCTCCAATCTTCACTTCTCCATAGCCTTCAGACTGGCCACACTTAGAATCACCAAAGATTACCTTTGACCCCAGCTTGGACTTGTAATTGGTTAGGTTGTCCTTGCTGCCAGTCATATGTTTGGAGCAACCACTATCTAGGTACCAAGGCTGATTCACACCTGGATAGCCCTTTACCTGCAGAGAAAATAATTAATTGTTCTTGACCCAGGTTACCTTGGGTCCTTTATTTTGCTGATAAGAAAAACTAGATATTACAGAGAACTCTGGTTGAGATTTGAATCCTAGTGGATGATATCTTCGAGTTGGTATGATCCTATCAGCTAATGGATTAAATGGTTTCCTAGATTTATTGAGGTTGCTGTTATAGTTATAATTTCAGTTAAGTCTTTCTGGATTCGACGAATTATTATGAGTTCGTCGACCAGAGTTCGAAGAATTGGGATGAGATCGTCGATCTCTGCCCAGAGAATGAACATAGTCATTTTCTATGCCCCAAGTTCGTCGACCTCTGCTCGACGAACCATACAGAGTTTGTCGATCACAGTTAGACGAATGATTATAGCTAAGATTTGCGTTCAGCGTTCGTCGAGGTGAGTTCGACAAACTGGTCATATTTCATCGATCTGAGTTCGACGAAATCTGCTAAATTTTGTTTTTTACTTATTTTCTAGTTTCTGTTATTTTGACTTATTGATTTTGGAATAACTTTTAAGGTTTGTTTATTGTTTATTATTTCTTTCCCCTTAGCTGAAACAAACTTGATGGGGGTTGACAAAATGTTTTTCTTGAGAATGCGGGGCAAACTTGATGATGTACCCAAGCCCAGCTTGCCATTCAATCTGGCATTAACTGTGCTTGTAATGTCCAGCAGCTTGAGGCTTCTCCCATTGAGAGTCACCTCAAGTTGTTTAGCCTCACATAACTCAGTCTTTAACATTATAATTTGTTCATTAGCTAATATTAATTCATCCTTTAACCTATTGTTTTCAGAGTTAACAGTCTTTAGGTTTCCTAGTTTTTCCCTAAGAGTCTTAATTTCCTTTTCTGAGATAATTAGATCTATGCACATGGTTTTGAATTCAGATTTAAATGATTCAGAATTATAATCAAAAGAAGATAATACCTTGCCATCTTCAGAATCTGAAACTGCTTCATTGTCAGAATCTTCTTCTTCTGAATGACTCCTGGAGGCATCAATGGCCATTAGGCAGACTTCTTTGGCCCTTGCCACTTCTTCATCTTCACTGGAGCTAGAAGATGTTGATTCATCCCCAGTTTCACTCCAGGATTCAGCCACAAAACCTTTCTCCTTCTTCTTGTATTTTCTGGATGAAGGCATGTTGTTGTGCTGTCTTCTTGTGTCCTTCTCTCTTCTCTTCTCCTTCTTCTAATTCTCTAGACACTCAGAGATGAAGTGTCCAGGTTTCCTGCAACCAAAAAACACCACTTCTTTAGTTGGTGTTTTGTAATACCTTGGCTTGTCATCCTGCCTGGATGACTTTCTCCTGAAGACTTGCCTTGCCATCTTGTAAAATCTCTTGGAAAATAGAGACATCAGTTCTTCATTCATGGTTGGAGTCTTTGTCTCCTCAGCATCCTTGAAAGCAATGCTGTGCTCTTTTCTTGCTGGAGGATGTGTTCTCTGCTCAGCTGCCTCTCTGGATTTGATCAGCTGTTCATATGACTTAGCTTTCCTCAAGAGATCCAGTGGAAATCTCATTTAGGATTTTGGCCTCCTTTATGGGCCAGATACTTGAATCCCATGAGCTTGGGATGCACATAAGGATCTTATCATTCACCTCTGTGACGGTGATGTCCTTATCCAAGGTTTTTAGCTCACTGATGATTGAGCTTAACCAGTTGTACATATCAACTACTGTCTCAGCTTCCTGCTTCTTAAAATTCTCATATAGGGATATGAGATTGGATCTCCTTACCTTCCTTTCACCTGCAGATCCAGCCACCATTTAATTTAGAGAGACCCAGATGGCCTTGGATGATGTGCATTCAACCACCTTTTAAAAAATTTTATAAGACATTGTTTGGGCCAGAATATTCATGGCCTTGGCATCAGCAATTTTAGCCTTCTTCTAAGCTTCAGTCCAATCAGGTGGTGGAACTGCATTTGTGCTTGAAGCTGTTGTAGATGTAGAGGCAGTGGCTTGAGTAGGACCTGTCATAATAGAATTAAAGATATCCTCATTAATAGAGTTCATGTAAAATTTGATTCTTGCCTTCCAGATGGCAAACTTATTCAGATTGCATACTGGAGGTCTGGTGCTTGCATAATCTTTGTCCTGTGCCATGCTGTGTGAGAATAAATCTAATGGAAATAAGGTTTCGGATCTAACAAAGGATCTTTGGTTCAAGGGTTAGCTTGTACAACCAAATGAACTAGCTCTAATACCAATTGAAAGTGAGGTGTTAGATCTGAAATACTCTAGAGGGGGGGTGAATAGAGTATTTCTTAAATCTTTTACAACTTTTGTTGTAAATAAAAAACTGTAGAATAAAATTAAAGTATAAACACAGCAATCCTAAAAAGGCACAAACATAACAAGAACAAAAAGAAAGGGCATCCAAATAACACAAGAAATTATAGTGGTTCCCCAACCTGGGTACATCTACTCTTCTACCACCCTGGTAGGAATCCACTCAGGTTTTTGATCAGGTGTCTGACACCAATGATCTTTTGATCAGGTGCTCAAAAACCAAACATCAAGACTTTTGGTCAGGTGACTTGCAACCAGGAATAACTTTTGAAGGGAGTTATAACCCTTTATACAGTGGGGGATGAGAGATGATATTGTCTTCTCTTTATCAATATACAACTGAGAAGACTTAAGTGGAAATGATATTAGCAAAGAGCTCCTCCTGAGATGTAGAATGGTTCAAGAAAAACTGGAGCTTTGCTTCAGGGTGATAGGTCTTCAGTCTTTATCAGCCTTGACCAGAAAGTATTCAGGAACTTCTTGACAGATGGATTTGTTGTTGTCCTTTGAAGTGTCCTGGAGTGTTGAAGAAGGAAGACTATTGATCTTGATTTGGTGTTCTTCTTCTTCAGATAGCTGATGTTCTTCTATTCAAGGGCTTCTTTTCTATATCAGAGTTCTCTATCTTTTTATCAGAGTTCTGTCAAGAGAGAACAACAGAGAATTCCTTATTGCAAACTGACTAACTGTGTATCTATGTTGTCTGTCTATCTCTGTATGTCTGTCAAGGAAAGGAGAGGAAATTTCTTTTATATTTTGTCAAGAAATTCTCTTTCGAAGTTTGAATTCCTCTGCATTAATTGCTAATGGTTTTGAGAATAAACAACATTGATTTATTTCCCCAACAGTCTCATGGAAAAATGGTAAGCAATAATCCTGGAGAAGACCATAATCAATGCTCTGTCTAACGGTTATTTTTATCATTGATTACTCAGGAATTATTACAATAGGAAGGGGACAGAATGAAGGAAATAACTAAGTCTGGATTCGTAGAACAGAGAATAGAAATCGTCGAGTTGAGTACACAGTTCGTCGAGCTGAGAAGCTATGTTCGTCGACCAGATGGATTCTGTTTGTCGAGCTGAGTTCTAAGATCATCGAGCAGAGAGTAGAACTGCATTGATTAGAAACTTTGACAATTTTGTGTATGGAGTTTGTCGAGCTGATAACTGGATTCATCGAATGAAGTTCAGCAAAGTATTTCTGGACTTAGAATATTTTAGATGCTTCTGGAATGAAGTGTTGAAGTGAAGTATCCAGAAATCGTCGACCTGAGAATTTGTTTCGTCAAGCTGAGAACCTTGAATTCATCGACTAGAGATGATTCTGGACTTAGGAAACTGAGAGGCTTCTGGATTAATAAGTTGAAGTACTGAATCCAGAAATCGTCGACCAGAGAACTAAGTTCGTCGACTGGAGTCTAGAGAATAAAGTCTGGACTTGGAATGCTGAAGGTAGAGTCCAAAGATCGTCAACCTAAGAATCAAGTTCATCGAGCTCAGCTCAGAGAATTTTCTTTGAGATCGTCTAGCTAAGCATGACAATCGTCGACCTGAGTTCGACGAACGTCGAACTCATTTTACTGAGTCTTTGGAAATTTTCTTAGTCTTGAGTCTCTGGCAGTTTGATGATGGCTGATCCATGAGATGTTGATACTAAGGACTTGGCCTAGACTCTAGGACACAACTATGACCCTGGCTATACAAGATGGGTCACAAGATCCTAACTTAGTGAACCTAGCCCAAATCAAACTAGGGATCCAACAAAAGGGACCCATGCTTTCGCATAATTCTGTCATGGCCCCAGACTTGAACTCTGTTCCATTGTCACTTCTGATTTTGACTACGGAATAATTATATTTATTATGGACTTGCCTGACTAAATTAGTGGAGATTTCAAAGGTATCTGACTTGTGTTTCAGAAAGAACACCCACGCAAAGCGCGAGTAATCATCGACAATAACCAATTTATAATCCTTACCTGCCAAACTTCTAACTTGCAGTGCACCGAACAAGTCCATATGAAGTAGATGTAAACATTTATTAGAATCTTTGCCAATAACACTTTTAAAGGTAGCCCTTGTTTGCTTGTTATTTACATATATGTGACAAGGTCTATCTTTAGCGTACTTGACATTTGGGGCATCACGTACTAAATTCAGAGAAAATAATTTATTAATAGTTTTGAAATTAATATGTGCTAGTCTCTTATGCCATTGTTCACCAAGAGACGAACTATCTTTTGCCATAAAACACACTGGTGTAGAAGAGTCTATACAAATAAAATTCAAACAAAATATGTTTCTGCTTCAAGTACCTGATAGAATCATTTCCATATTGTCAACCGATTTTATCAAGGACTTGTAAGCATGGAATTCAACAATATATCCTTTATCGCAGAGTTGGCTTATGCTTATGAAATTGTGTTCCAATCGTTCAACATAAGCCACATCTGAGAAGGATACTCTACCGTTAGAGATCATACCATAGACTTTACTAATTCCTCGGTCTGAACCTCCAAAGATGACCTTTGGCCCGTTCAAGACTGTAGAATAGTTCTGAAGAAGGCTTTTTGTCCCAGTCATGTGCCGAGAGCATCCACTGTCCAAATACCAGATAAGAGTTTTGTTGGACTTTGGACATACCTGCAATTGCAAATCAATTTGCCTTAGGAACCCAAACACGAGTAAGAATACTCCCCATACGAGTATTAGCATTATGAGTGGTCTTTCTCATATTGCCAACTTGAGTAGTTGCCAAATTCCTGGAATTAAACCAGCAGTCAATGACAAAGTGACAAATTTTTCCACAGCACCAACAGTCAAACATGTTGTATTTGTGCCTGAAAATCTACTGCTTGACCTTTTGAGATGGTGGTCTAGCAGGGGCAGCATTCTTTGAGGAAGAAGCTTCATGGTGATGGCAATCACATGATTTTTTTCTCCTTCAGAGGCTTTTCTACAATGGGCTTTATCTTTGGTGCCTTCTTAATGTTATGACCATGATTATAAGGGTCATAGCTCTGAAGAATGATTTCTTCATAAGGTGCCTTAAAGACACTCTCATCAAAGTTTTTGGGACGAGTCCATCCTTGGTATCGAGACTTGGGCTCTACATAAGTAGGCCTAGCAAAGTGACCGTAGGACGAGTCGAGATCAAACTCGTTTGTTGGAAAAATGACCTCCTTGAAAGAAGTCTGATCTTGAAGGGCTTTCCCTTTTTCTTTGTCCAAAGCCTTCTTGGCCGCCTTATTCTTTCTCTGAGCCTTATTCCTCCTAGAAGATTTACTAGGAGCTTCAACATGGCCTAGCCCAGCACCCTTGGCCTTAGCTGAGAATTCAGTAATGAAAGGAAGGACAGTCTTAGGCTTTGAGAAACATTCAACAAGTTTCTTTTCTGCTTCAAGTTATGCTTCCAGTTCTTTTATTATTTTGTCCTTAAGGTCTAGGTGCTCGAGAGCCTTGTTATATTCTTCATTGGCAACATTGAAGTTTTCTCTGAGTGAGTCGGTCTTAGCGACTTCCTCTCTCAAAGTGCTCTCCTTAGCCTTTAGAGACTTTATCTCTTTAGCTTGAGCTATCACTACTCGTCGACATTTGTCGTAAGCCTTGATCAACTCCTTGTATTGGGCCATGAGTTCAAACTCATCGTTAGAAGAACTGTCCTCAAGATCATGTTCAGAAACATCAGATTCAGAGAGCAGAGTATGATAATTCACCTTCCTAGTGAACTAGGGTTCTTGTTCATCATCAATCTGAGCCATAAACCCGAAGTAGGCTTCTTCTTCTTCACTCGACTCAAATGAGTCAGAGTCGCTAAGAGTCTTGCCCTTCTTGGCTCTTAGGCACTTTTATGTTCACTTCTTATTGTATGAGGATTTCTTTTCCTCTCTCTTTCCACCCTCCTTCTTCTTGTGGGGACAATCAGTAATGACATGACCTAGCTTATTATAGCAATAACAAACGATGTTAGTAGAAATATGTTTGTTCGATTTAGTAGTATATCTCTCATGGCTTCTTGTGCCTTTTCTATGTCGATCGCCATCACGGCGTGATCTTCTGTAATAGGCATTCTTGCCTTTCTATAGCTTCTTTTTGTTCAAGAATTTCTTGAACTATCTTGAGAGTAGTGAGAACTCTCCTTCAGATAGTTCTGAGCCTGAGGTACTTGTCTCCGAGGTTTATTCTTCACTTACTTCTTGTGTTGGGGCAGGAGAGGCAGCCTTGGACTTCCTTGAGGTGTCTGCCTTGAGAGCAACAGACTTCTCCTTGGATGAGGACTTGTTCTTCTCTTCTTCAACTTTTCATGAATTAATTTGTAGCTCATATGACATAAGATTTCTGAAGATATTCTGCGGGTCTATCTCAGCTAGCTTTCCAAATTCCTGAATGGCACAAACCTTGTTATCCCATTCCTTAGTTAGGGATCTCAAGAACTTATCATTCAGTTCTACGTTGGTGAAGACTCGACCGTATACTCTTAGGTCATTCACTATCTTGAAGAAGTTTTCAAACGTATCTGTAATGGTATCCTTAGGTCCTTGTCGGAAGGCTTCATATTTCTAATTAAGAAGGGATCTTATATCATCCCTAACCTCTTCTGTGCACTCCATCAAAGTGACGAAGGACGGCCACATTTCCTTAGTAGACTGGCAGTGGATCAGGTTCTGCAATATGGAGTCATCAACTGCACTTGCTATAATATTCTTGGCCTTCTTGTCTAAAGACACAAGTGCAATATCATCTTTGTCGAGATCCATCAATTTCTTAGGAACCTTCTTTGTTTGATCTATAGTGTAGACGGTCATCGGAACGTAAGGACCTTATTCAACAATCATAAAGATCCTTGGATCTACAACTTCCATGAAAAATCTAATCCTCTCTTCCCACATGGGAAAGTTGTTCTTAGTACAAAAGGGAAGCTTAGAAAAATATTTGGCCTTGTCCATGCTTGAATAACTCAGAAGACAACTCAGATCAGATCTGATCAAGGTGTTAACCTTTTAATGATACCTCGCTTTGATACCAATTGAAAGTGTTCAGTTGTCTACCTAAATCACCTAGAGGGGGTGAATCGGTGAGTTGTGCATCTTTTACAGAATAAAAAAATTTAGCGATCTATGCACAAAAATCTACCAAGCATTCATAGACGACTAGAGATTTATAGTGGTTCCCCAACCTTGGGTACATCCACTTTCCACTCACCGATCTATCAAAGCACTAGACTCGGCTACTCCACTATCTCGGATTGAAACCAATCCTACGCCTCAGAACAAAGTTCCTACAACTCAATCCATAACACAGATCTACACTCGGAAGATCAAAACTTCCTACAACTCGGAGAACAAAGCTCTTACACTCGGAGAGTAATCTCCTACAAGAATAAATTGAGAAAATTAAATACAAACAATATATCTTTCTCAGACTTGGAGATTTTGGCCAAGGTCTTCTTCTTGAACTTTGCAGCTTTATCAAAAATTGTTGAAGAAGATGCTCGGCTAGATCTGGATCTAAAACTTCTTAACTCACCAAATCAAAGAGAAAATCTGTAGATGGAAGAGTTTCTTGATCTACAAGTCAACCTTTCTAAATCGTCCTGGATCGACAACCCTTGGCGATGAAGAAAATGAGCAGCGGGGGCATCCAATTTAGGAAAGAGAAATTGGCTGATTCAGAATTCTTAGAATGCTTCGTTAACCCGCTTAGGGTTAGTCGAATTGACAAGACCTTATATAAGATCTCCCTAACGGTCATAATTAGCATTAATGACGTCCACGTGGACCAATCACGTCGAGGCATTTGAAAATCCCGTCAGTTCTGGACTTAGCAAATTTTCTGAAAAATTTATCTGCATTACTCGAGTGAAGAAGAAGTTACTCGAGTACTACTTCAGGTTCTCGAGAAGAAGTTGTTCAAGGAATTCAAAACAAAAAACTATAATCACACGAGTGGAATGAAGATTTACTCGAGTGCCAGAAATGTTACTTGAGGTGTGGAAGGATTACTCGAAAGGTAGAAGTGAACTACTCGAGAGGTAGAAGTGAACTACTTAAGAGGTAGAAGTGAACTACTCGTGAGACGGACTTAGAAAAATTCTGGGAGTTTAAAAATCAATTACTCAAGTATTTGATCCAGACAACTTGAGAAGTAAGCAGACTTCTCGAGTACATAAACTAGACTACTCGAGTGAGGTAAATTGAACACGAGAACATTACTTCTGTAACTCGAGACAACTGGTTCAACTACTCGAGTGGTGGACTTGACTACTCGAGTAAAGTACTTAGAATATTTTCTGAGAGGAAAAACTATTAACTCGAGAAAGAGAAGAAGTCTACCCGAGTAATGGACTTGCCCACTCGAGAGCTATGTTCAGACTACTTGAGAACCATTTCCCTTACTCGAATTCAGACAGACTTACTCGAGTATTTACTATGGGTTCAACTCTTGTACTTAAACTTCTACTCGAGTGAAATACTTAGAAAAATTGAGTTTATGAGAACTTTTCCTTTCTTCAATAAAATCAGCAACACGTCTTTCTCCAACACTCCTAGTGCTTGAAAAATGAAGTGTATCCCAATAGAGAGGCTACACATGAGTCAACACCGTGGATCACACAATGAGGGATTACATTATATGGTCCTGCATTTGGTGACCCATTGTAGACTGACATTGGTCTACACTTGACAATTATGTCCTGCAAACACATAACTCAAACAATACATCAAATACAACTTAATTCTTCTTAGTTCAAGGGTGACTTCACCAAATCTAGGTTATTGTGGATACAATACCAACAATCTACGCCTATTTTTAGAAGTCAAAACCCTCTACGCTAAGTTGAATTATAAAGACAAATAAAGAGCTAGATGTGCAAGATAGAAAACATAGTAATAAACATAAGGATTATAAGCAAAGAGTAGATAATCAAAATTAAGGATGTACATGAATAGAATTGTCCAAGAATCATTTCTACATAATTCATATCCACACTCTCATAACTTTATTCAGTCTTAAGCTTGATGTTGTTATTGTTGTTATTGTCTATCCTTCTTTTCTTGTTTTCTCCTTTGATAGCTTAAAGGCTTTGGATAGTACTTGGGAGGTTTTGGAGGAGCAGCAGGATTGTTTCTTCCATGTTCTCTATCATATAGTCTTCTGTTCATCATAGACTTCTCATACAAGTCCTATTCTTGGGAGATGTAGTGATCATGTCTATTTTCACTAAAGTCCAAGACTAACTTTAGAGTATCTAGGATAACGGACTTTGATATAGGGCTCCAGATCTCTACAAACTCAGGAGCTTTCCTTTTCTCTATATCTGGAATAGGAATGGATCTACTGGTAGAGGCTCCATCACCATACTTCCTTTTCTTTGTAATGTGAATTTCAGGAGGATCTTGTTGAAATATATCTGCTGGATCGGATTCCCAAACCTGAGAATAAGATTCTGGAGGAGGGGCTTCAAAGCCTTCAGGTCTTGGAGAGAAGGTAGGCTGAGGAACTGGAGCTGGGGCTGTGGGATTCAAATGATGAGTAATAATGTTTGGATCTGCTTGAAAATCATGGAATATCTGGTTGTGCATCCATACAGCTGTATCATACGTATGGAATTTTACACTGTGAATTTGATTTTGCACATCATCATGAATTTCCTTAAGCTTTTTTTCCCAGAGGGATTGTTTGGCAGCATCTGAATTCTCTAAGTATTCTTTGACTAGATTCTCCCCCTTTATGACTTCTACAGTTAGAGTATTGATAGCATCTACCTTGAAGGTACCTACTTCTTCATAGATCTTGAATGTGTGAGCTTGAGCTGACTTTTCTAACTGTATTTGGTTATTTGTAATAGTAAAAGCTTGTTCCATTACATGACCAACACTGGTGATTCTGTGGTCCAGAGCTTTTCCACCTATCATGAATAGTTGTCTTAATTCATCTGTATTGTGCTGAATTTCAGCAAATCCTCTGCTCATCTCCTTTTCAAGAGCAGTGACTTTATCTTGAACAACTTTGAGAGAGTCATCAAAGTACTTTTTTTAATCTAGCAACATTTGTTCAATCTTACCTATAATATCATTTGCAGCAGGAGGTGGAGTAGCAGTAGAAGGAACTGGATGAGGTGGAGGAGGAGGAGAGGACCATGGAATAACTTCTTCAATAATGACAGAGATCTGAGCTCTGGTAGTATGAATCAGGGCATCTCCTTCTTCAGTGATGATGGTGGGGATAGTGATGTCCAGGCTCTTCAAAGGAGCTTCCACTGGTTCTGGGGACTGTTCCTTCTCATCAGAAATTAATATAGTCTCAACCTGCTCTTTGTCAGTAGTAGAAGAGTGGTGGACAGGGGATACAAAAGATGGAGTATGAGTAGGTAAAGGTACTGGTGTTGGTTGCTTTGATGGTTCAGTAGGTTGTTCTGATTGGAGTGGAGGAAGAGGTTCATCAATACTTGACTCTTCAATCATTTGATTGATGGCTTCTTCTGTAGAAAGAATGGTGTCTTGTACCTGAGCATCTGAGGGTGTTTCTTTAGGAGTGGTTGAAGGGAGAGAAGTAATAGGTGGAGTAGGTACTCTATATTCCGGAATAGAAGTAGCAGGCTCCCCCTCAATAACTACACTAGATGTGCCGGCAATGTGAGGTGGAGAGGGAGATGGGGTCCTGTCCTCTACAGCAGGATGGTCATGGGCTCTAGAAGACTAGGCAGGATTCAGTAGTTTCAATTCCCATCTCCGAATAGAGGAAATGGATACTTTCTTCATGTAGTGTAGTGTTGTACCTTTGGAGAAATTGAAAAATTCAGGATTGATCTCATGCAACATCAAAGAGATGATCCTGGCATAGTTTGGAGCCTTGATGCTCTCCCATATCTTGTCAAGAATCAACATACCAAATTGAAATTTCTTTCTGTAGATGATGGCTGTCATGATGTCAAACAAATTAAGAGAAATGTATCTTATAGAACTGTTCTTGCATAGTAGAATCTTTCCAATGATATCCACCAGGAACTTGCTTTCTGGATTGAGGTTTGCTCGACGAATGGTAAGAACTTTTGGTGAGAGGCCACAAAACATGCAAGCCCTGTCAGAATCTTCATGACTTAGATATTCTTCTTTATCGACAACATGTAGTCGAAGAAGGTTGGAGACAGTTGTTTTGGGAGTTTAATCTTGATACCCTTGACTGTGGACTTGACGACCTTGACATTTCTTCTTACCTTGATGTTTGCAAAGAACTCTTCGACCTCTGGAAATAGGATTTTGCACGGTTGCTGAAGAACGAACGTCAACCGGCGGTGTCGTGGAGAATAAGTAGATTCCTGAAATCGTCGAACAATTTGGCAATACCATCGGTAACGAGTTCAGAACTGATTCCAATCTTTGACGGTGGTGGCATGATTCATAGAGTTGAGAAAATTTGGTGCGGGCAAGAAGACAGCACGGGCTCTGCATTAGTCGGCGGAAGAAGAACAGATTTTCTCTTTTTCTCGAGTGAAAGGGTTTTGAATTCGTGTAGAAAGTAAATTCGGACTTTTCCTATTTATATAACCCTAATTTATTGATGATTAAGAAGGAAATTAAGCTAACATACCTTTTAAAGTGGCGGTATAAGCCTCGGGTTATGAATAAAGAAATTTGAATAGAAGTGAGAAAAAGTCTTCCTGATACTTGAGGGGACCGGCAGTACTCGAGTGAAATAATGACAGTAATCGAGTGATGTCTTCATTCTTCTTGAGTTGGAACTTAAGTACTCGAGTAGTGTTACTCGAGTGACTTGCGGAGTACTCGAGTGGTCTGAAGAAGTACTCGACTAGTATTTATTTTACTCGAGTCATTAAGTCAGAATTTGAGAAATTTCAAATTTTGATGCATTCTTTGATCTCTGAGCTATGTTGTGAGTCTACCTTCTCTATTCTTCCTTGTTGAGCATTCTAAGTTCTGTTTTGAATAACGAGAACTTGGCCTCGTCCAGCAGCTTCGTGAATATGTCTGCAATCTGCCTGTCTATTGGGACATATTGTAAATCAATGTCCCTATGCTCCACAGGCTCCCGGATGAAGTGGTACCGCAGCTCTATGTGCTTTGTACGGCTGTGGGAGACTAGGTTGTTGGCTATTACAATCGCACTGGAGGAGTCGTAAAATAAAGGGATGTTTTGGACTTTGAGATTATAATCTTCCAGCTGATTCTTTATCCATAGCAACTGTGCACAACAGCTGCGTGCAGAGATATACTCTGACTCGGCTGTTGAGATTGCAACACATTTCTGCTTCTTACTACTCCATAAATGAGCCTTCTTCTAAGGAATTGGCAAGTCCCGGAAGTGCCCTTCCTGTCGTCTTTGCTACCTGCAAAATCTACATCTAAAAAACCAATTAGCTCGCTATCATTACTTCTTGTGTACCATAAGCCAAGATTTGGTGTACCTTTAAGGTATCTCAAAATCCTCTTTGCAGCAGCGTAGTAAGATTCCTTAGAGTTCACTTGAAATCTAGCACATACACATGTTGAGAACATTATGTCTGGTCTACTGGCAGTAAGGTAGAGCAAGGATCCAATTATGCTTCTGTACTTAGTTTCATCAAAAGGTTTCCCTTTCTCATCCTTGTCCAGATACACAGCTGAACCCATTGGAGTCCTCATAGAGGTTGCGTTCTCCATTCCGAATGTCTTAATTAGCTCTTTGGTGAACTTAGTCTGCGAGATGAAAATTCCATCTTCAGATTGTTTCACCTGAAGCCCTAAGAAATACTTCAGCTCGCCCATACTGCTAATTTCAAACTTACAGTGCATAAGTTTTGAAAACTTCTTGCAGAGGTTGTCGTCGGTAGAGCCAAAAATAATGTCGTCGACATAGATTTGCACTAACAAAATATTGCCTTTTATTTCCCGAAGAAATAATGTCTTATCTATCTTTCCCCTTGTGAACTTGTTCTCAAGAAGAAAGGTAGACATCGTCTCATACCAAGCTCGAGGAGCTTGTTTTAAACCATATAAAGCTTTAGATAATAGAAAAACATAATAAGAAATGATAGAGTCAACGAAACCTAGAGGTTGTTCCACATACACCTCTTCCTTTATGTCACCATTAAGGAAGACTGACTTCACATCCATCTGATAGATAGTGAAGCCCTTAAGAGCGGCATATGCTAGGAATAACCTGATTGCCTCCAGCCATGCCACTGGAGCGTACGTCTGCTCAAAGTCGATTCCTTCTTCTTGACGATATCCTTTGGCGACGAGTCTGGCCTTGTTCTTTATAATCGTTCCATCCTCGTCCATCTTGTTCCTGTAGACCCACTTTATCCCAATTACATTCTTACCTTTGTGTCTTGGAACAAGTTTCCAGACTTGATAATGCTTGAACTGATTTAGTTCTTCTTCCATTGGCATTATCCAAGATGTGTCTGAGTTTGCTTCCTCAAACTTCTTTGGTTCAACCTGTGAGAGAAACCTTAACTAGAGATTCTCATTAGTTGTACCTCTACAAGTTCTGACACCATCCCAGGGATCTCCTATGATTTGGTCCATTGGGTGATCCTTCAGATGTCTGAGCTCTAAAGTTCCTGCATCTGGAACTTCTTCTTCAATCATCGAAGTGACTTCATCAACTTGGATGATTTCTTCATCTTAATCATCACCCTCTCCAATCGGGGTTGGAGTGGTGATCTTGATGAACTTTTCACCTTTTTCTTCAGTCGTCTCATCCAAGTTCAGTTCTTTTATCTTTGAACCTGCATCTTCAATGAACATACTAGAAGAGTTGCTTTGAAGCATGCTCGTCTCGTCAAATACAACATGTATGGATTCTTCTACGACTAGAGTTTTTCTATTAAATATCTTGTATGCCTTACTATGGCTACTATACTGTACAAAAATACATTCAAAACTCTTTTCGCTAAATTTGGTAGTGTGATACTTCCCATTATTAAGGACGAAGCACTTACATCCAAAAATTCTAAAGTATGACACAGTATGAGACAGTTGAATGAAATATGAGCAATAATGATCATAAAGTGTATTGCACGTGCTGGAAAACTAGCCCGGATTAGTCCGAAAACACTATAAATACGAACTCATCATGATGGAGAGCAGGTGATGGATATAATTTAGGATAAATAAATTTCCCAAATTCTACGAGCTATAGGAAAGAGCATTTATCGTTCATAGTATAGGATATTCTAAAATAAAATATCAAGTGTCATATTATTCTGGGTCTGCTGATTACTTCTACTTATGCAAATTAATATTATTTTATAGGAAAATAAATGTGTGATTTGCAAAAACAAGGAAAAAATGCAATTAAACTAATTGAGAGAAAAACTAGCACTTGATTTAGAATCTCCTTAGATAAAATGAACATTGATTAAAAGATTAAAGTACAATCTCTAATAATTTGTCTTCAACCGTGGAGGTTCCCAAACTATATTAACGCCCCTCTCGGGAAAACTGCTTACGTCTAACCTTAGGTGGCACGAATAAGACCCCTCGGCCCGTCGAACCCTCTAAGCTTGCTTTAGGCGGTGAACCCCATTATTGGGTTTAACCCAAATCCATAAGTTTTGGGTTGTCCTCTATTGAGGATTGCTTGACAAGTCCTTTTGACTTTGAGCGATCGTCCCATATCCAAAACCCCTCGGTAAAATCTAGGATACAGAACTAGGATTGAAGACTAAGTAACGATATGTTTAGTGATCTACCCGTATCCACAACCTCTCGGTAAAATCTAAGATACGAATCTAAAATCTAGCTTGCTCCACTAGAATTTGAAAAAAATAAAAGCAAAGACAACCTGAAGTAAATTAAAGTAGAGAGCTTGCTACATGATTGAAATAAAACCAAATTCATTTTATTCCAAAGTTCATCATAATCAAGTGCTAAAGGAAATTTATCTACTAATCATGATGATGGAATTAAATAAAAGAGGTAGAGATACACGATTTCAAGAGAAAAGATTACTTGGATTAAAATTACTAAAGATAAAGATTAAAATACGAAAAGGAAAATGTAGAAAAGAAATACAAAAATACTAAAAATAAACTCCAAAATCTAACTAGATCTGCCTCTCTCATCTCCTGGTCTTGTCTAGAATTTATAGTTAAGATTGTTGATGAGCCACGCCCATAGGTCACACTTGTGACCTGGGGCGTGTTAGGTACGGAACCGATGTCTTGAAAGCTCTGGAAAGTTCGGGAAAAACAACCAAAATCTATAAATTTGTGGGTCACGCCCCTAGGACACGCCCATGACCTCAGGCAAGTCTTGACTGTTTCTGAAAATGGCGCCAACATGAAATGGTGGGAGTTAATCTGGAGGTTGTAGAAGAGGTCACTCCCTAGGTCACGCCCATGACCTAGGGCGTGTGAGCTGGAATGGTTTGTGATGGAAACTATCTTCTTGATGGCTGAGTCACGCCCACTGAGCTGGTTGTCATGCCAATAGGTCATGTATGTGACCTAAAGGTCACTCCTGTGACTGGTGGGCGTGTACTTTTAATCTGATGTGTCAATATATTTTGAATTCTGGATAGTTGTCACGCCATGTCTGGAGTCACACCCCATGTCACGCTTGTAACTTGGGGGCGTGTGTAACACCCCAAATTTGACAGCAAAACTTTTGGTCACCATCGTCGGGCGATGATGGGTATCGCCGGCGGCGAAACCAATAGCACTCGATGTTGTAAAGCATTGAGTGAGCTCAACACACTCGACGCCTTTCGACAAATAGTTGAGTAAAAAATTATCTCTTGGCGATAGTGAGTATCGCGCTGCGGAATCCCCAGCTCTCAATGATCTTGACGCCATAAAGAATTGAGTGAACCCAACGCACTCGACTCCATAAAGAGTTGAGTGAGCTATTGGAATGGCGACAGTGGATATCGCTAGGTGATAATACCCCGTATGTGTGGACACGTGTCAGGTGGTCGGGCAGCGGCCGAAGAGCAGTGGTTGACGGGGTCAAAGCAGCTATCGACGATATCGCCCAAGTGATAGCGGATTTCTCCTTGCGATAGCGTTAATTTTGACATTTCAACCGAACTCATGGCCATTGCTCCCTATTGATGATATGATCTCATGGCTGGGATTAATCCCAAGGCTACTTATGCAGAGCAGTAGAGGAATGATAATTCATTCCCTTCTTCTTACTCTCTCCTGCTTTAATCCAAGATCTTGAGAGAAAGAGCTAAGGGTATGAGCTAAGGGCTGGAGCTGAGCTTTAAAAAGCTTGGTAAAGGAGATCCAGTGATTGGAATCAAAATCCGAGGCTTGGTCCGTGAAGTTGAAAGAGAGGTGTTCCTTTCCAACTGGACAAAAAGCTTCACCATGGATCCCAAACGGATTACGAGGGTAACAATTTTCTCCTTGGACAAGTGAAGTCCTCAATTTGCAGACGTGTATGGAACCCCTCACCAAAAGATGGAGAATGGGTGGTTTCCAGTGGGTCGATCGTTGTGATCCCTGATTATATATGCATATAGATCCGAAAATTTGCATTTTGGAATAGGCATGCTGTGTGAAGCCCATTAGGACAGGTTGTTCTGGATTAGTGATGTTTTATTTTGCATGTCAGAGAAGACTCCGCGTATAAATAAGTATTTTATCGGGTTTGTAAGTTATGCCTGTGAAATGGGAGTAGCAGGAAGTACTGGAGATGCTTTCTAGGAAAATAGCCAAGAAATTCCACAGTTTGCAAAATTGTTTGATATTGCCGGGCGGCAGTGAGTATCACAAGCGATAGCTCCCAGTGAGCTATGTTTGTGAGGCATGTCTCAGGGAGACCTGGGGGTCATTGTATGAAAAGTTGAGAGGTTGTAGTGCCCAGCTATGGTTGCCATGAGTGCCAGCGTATTTTGATATGAAGCCTAGCTAGTGATGACAGTGGGTCTTGCATGTGTGTTGAGCCATAGAGGCCAACTATTATGGCTATGTGAGATGTATCAAAGATATGAGCCTATAGTGCCCATCTCTAAAGGCCATTGAGCAGAACAGGAAAGGGGAGGTCCACCTGCATCTTGTTTATTATCCTTGATTGCTTCGACTGTCAGAATTAGCATGGCGATCTGAGCAACGGGAAGTGACTGAACTATACCTGCATTATGTTTATCTTAATTATATTGCATAAAGTAATTGGTTGTCGTCGATGGCATAATGAGAGTCTTAGGCCTAGGGCCAAAAAGACTAAAATGCTCAAGAATGAACCATTATGTCTAGGACCTGTGAACGAGAGGTGGTATCCGGGAAGACCGGTTGTAACGCCCCTGATTTTTCAGTGTTTATTTTAATTCCTGTAGTGATGTATTTTTGACATCAAGGGGTTACGTTGATGAGTAATTAGCGGGTGTCTTTTGTTGGAGCATAGTTTTGCTCTGTGGGTTTTCTTGTATGGTTGGTTTTGGTTTGGTTGTGCACCTTCCCTCGCGAGCCGAGTCTGCTTTGGTAACTCGGTGGAGCTTTTTAAAGGGATGTGGTGGCGTTTTATCTTCGGGTGATGTTTTACCCGGGTTTGCTTTGTTGGACTTTGATTTCGACTTCGTCGTTGGATTCTTAGCAACGGGATTTAGCTACGGTGCGATTTTCTTAAGATTCCGAGTTGGTTTGGATTTCGGGTTATTTTGGGATTATTTATTATTATTTACTATATAATATTATAATTATTTGTATATAATTATATATATATATATATATATATATATATATATATATCAGGTTATAAAGGGTGGCGTCAAAACCATATTCATCGTCTTCCCTACCCGAGTCGTTGTCCGTTTCGCGAAAGGAGTTCGGCGTCCTATATGCTTTCGGCCGGCAATTTCTAGCGATTCGGAGGTCGGTTTTGTCCATAGATTAGAGATTTGGAAAGCTCTCGCTGAGGTCTACGTGATCGTGGCAATCTTTACCAGTTTCCCAGATTTTTAGGTGTTACGATTTGTGGTTTTGACCTCCTTCTTCCCCCAAAAGTTTCAGGAAGCGCTGCTTAGGGCTTTTTGCAGCCGATCCTTGTCGCGGAGCGACGAATTTTCGGAGTTTTGAGGCAAGTGGAGATTTTCTTCTTGTAATCATTTCTTGCTTTCCATTTTGTTCATTTCTTCTCCTTAAAAGGTAAGAATAGTATAGGGCTTAGTCTTGAAAGAACCCTTAGAGTAGTGTAAGTTATCGGCCAAGAATTTGTCGAGCATGGTGTACAACTTAAGGAAAATTCGCCAAATATAGGGGTAGTAAACCATCAGGAATTCGTCGAATAAAAGGACTTAGATTAGGTGAAAATCTGTCGCGTAACGTAGTAAACTTTGCCTAGTAATGTAGCCAAATTCATCGAGTATAGGCTAATTAGCTTAAGACTATTTTGTCGAGTAAGTGAAAGATAAACCTATGGGTAGTTAATCACGTAGAGGGAGGGTGAATAGGTGTCTTTTAAATTTCTTAGTCACTTAGATTAACTGTTCAGCAAAATATTAAACAGAAATATTCACAGTATATAGCACAAGCAGTCCACTGAACACAACACAAGCAATTCACAGGACACATCACAATCAATCCACACTACACAAAAATTTTTTAGTGGTTCCCCTATCTAGGGTACATCCACTTTTTCCCTTCTTCCTCACTAGTAATGTGCTAGATAAGGTTATATCTCCTCATCTTCAACTCAGATCAAAAGATCTTACATGCTCAGTTTTTATTAAGAAACCTACACTCAGACCAACTGGTCCTACCTTTGAGATTCACCCAATCTCCTACCTCAGGTCCCTCAAGAACCTTACCTCTGCCTTTATAACACAGGCTTACACCTCAGTGATCCCACTCAAATCACCTACCTTAGGTCCTTCAAGAACCCTACCTCGGCGTTTATAAATTAGGCTTACAACTCAGAGAATAACTCTCCTACCCACTCAGATCTCAAAAAGATCTTACAAAAATTAAGAGGTAAATATAATCAGAAAATAACAAATCTGTAATCTGACTTATCTGAGAATTCAGATTCTTCAATTTCAGCAGCAAAGAATAAATTCTTGATGAATAGACTGGGCTGAAAAGATACTTCCCTAGATCTACAATCTTCTAGATAATCGGCTTGATTTCCTTGAAGAATTTGTATAACAAATCCACTTTAATCTTATGATCAACTTAATGAAAGGATCTGGAGATTTTTTTGAAGACCTTCGACTTCCTTCTTCTCCTTGGAGTTGTCGTCCTTTTTAGACTTGGAAGAAATTACAATGAGAGAATTTATTTTTCTGATTATTAAATTCTATTTAGACAACGCCTCTATTTATAGCCTTCTCGGATTGCTGATTTTTGATTGATGACATCAGCATGTGATATCATACTTCAAATTTTCCTTTAAACTGTTTCTGTTGAGATATCTCGTTACTGTAGCTGATGTGACATTTCTGACTTGTCTTGACACTTCTGTGTTGACTCTACACATCTTTAGAAATATAAGTGTCGAGATGTCCAAAGTGTCCGACACAATATTTCTTAAGTGTTCTTAGAAGGTATCGAGACATCTTAGCAGTCTCGACACAATTTTACTTGGAAGAATTTTCAGTCTGAACTTGAAGTTGCCGAGATAGTTGACTTGTCTCAACACAACTATCATCTGTGTCGACATCTTTAAATCTGCACTGTGTCGAGACAGTTGACTTGTATCGACAAAATTGTTTGCCGGGTGTAGACACTTTTATACATGCTTTAATTATGCACTATGTCAAGACAGTTGAATTATCTCGACACTCCAGTCTGCCGGTGTTGACACTTGATTAAGTCTAGGCTTCAGACTTCGTTGTGTCGAGATAGTTGTATTATCTCGATACAGCTATCTTAAGCTTTATAATGTCGAGATATTTGACTTGTCTCGACACTACTGACTTCATCTTCAAGGTGTCGAGATAACTGACTTGTCCCAACACAGCTATCTTGAAACTTCAATGTGTCGAGATAAATGACTTATCTCGATACTGCTGACTTATTCTTCAAGGTGTTGAGTTAACTGACTTGTCTCGACACTGTTTCTGCAAAGGTGTCGGCGTAGTTGAAGTGTGTCGACACTTTTGTGCTTTGCCATTTTTTGCACTACAAGTTGCTAGATGTTGATTGTGCTGACTTTACTCAGCATTTTACTGACTTCACTCGACGCACTTGTACTTATACAATTTCATTCACTTTCTAGTCATCATCTTTGAGTCCACCTATCAATATAACTTGGACCACCTGTCCAATCAATATGTCATAAGCAACCTGCATGCATAAACTGAAACATACATCAAATACAAACATGTGTATATCATTGAGTTGAAAGGGCTTCTTCAAATCAAGTACATTGTTTCCAATGTACCCAACAATCTCCCCCTATTTGGAGAAGTCATAACCCCAATTCAATGATATACACTACAATACCAAAATATAACAATTCAGATGTATATGAAAAGTGTTGAACAAAGTTATAAGGAACATCAATGATAATACAAGTAGAATAGATTGCACCGAACTTTTTCATTACAACTTGTTAAAAGATTACACTTTATAGTTTTTTTATTTTTTTTGTAATGTTCTTAAAACAAAATTACATAATACCTAGAAACAAAAATTTTCTAAGATTGCTCTGGCTCTTTGATGACAATATCTTTTCCTGAGAGTATTTTAGCTTTGACTTCAGGAACCTTATCATCAGCCACTTTCTCCTATCCCTTGGTATTCTTGGATTTAGAAATCTCTTCTTGCTTGATACTTTGCCTTTCAAGATTATGAAAGGACTCAGGAAAATATTTACTAGGCTCAATAGAATCAGTTGGGATCTTCCCTGCCTTCAGATCATTTCTAAATTTATGGATGATCTCTTGCTGCTTTATTTGCTTGACCCACTCTTGTTCTGAATACCATTTACCCCTGTCAGCTGTGTTATTATTGACTCTTTTCCATGCAGTGAGTATAATCGATCTAGAAGTTGGATTTCACTGCTAAAAATCTGGCCTAACTTCATCATATTCCCTGAATCTTTTCTTAGATAGTTGAGCATCTTTCTCTTTAAGAAATGCAGAAGTAGTCATCTCCACCTCCTCACATAATATATTTTGAATTTGTGGTGGAAGACTGTGCATGGATTGGACAGTAGTATGAATGGCCTCAAAATAAGCTGGTTGGCAACCAGACTCAGCAGTTTGATCTTCATCATACCATATGGGAGGATGGCCTAGAGTTTCTTTGATGCTATTTGATGTCCAAATACCATGCTCTGATCTTGCCTTTATCATTACTCTCTCCCCCTTTATGACTTCTCTTTCTATATGATCTCTTAAGTCATTCTTGTGAAATCTTACCTAACCATATATATAATTAATTCCTGAGGACAAAAGATTCATAACTTTGAGCAGATGTTCATCCAATTATTTGCCAGATGCCTTGACTTCCTTAGTCACAGAGTCTGCATGTTTAGATAGTTGAGATTCAACATCCTTAGAGGTAGAGGTTATCTTGGTATCCAAAGCTGTAGTTTGCTCTGCTAGCTTGACCAGTTAAGCATCATTAATTACATTCATGTTTCCATTCATTCATTTTTGATTCTTAAGTACATAGCCTTGTTTAAAAGTTGTTTCATCTTGAGTCTTCTTTGACTCCTCCTGTTGTTTTATCAATGTACACTATAGCATTAGATCCCCTATGGAAGAAATCAGTCATATCTTTCTTCAACAGATTTACTTCAAATTTAATGGATTTGATATTTTGTGCAAGCTGAAACTACAACTCCTTATTATTTTCATCTACATAATTTTCCAATTTATTTCTCTGCTGATCTAGCATTATCTGTAGTTGAACCAGAAGTGAGCTTGAATCCATTGCAGGAGTAGGTGTAGTTCCAGACTGTATTATCTTTTTATAGCTCCTACTTCTCTTCTTGAGTTCAGTCAATTTTCTTTTCTTTATTTGAGAGGCTTCTTACTCCTCAGATTTTGTAGAACTAACTACTTCTGAAAGTGTTCAGTTGTCTACCTAAATCACCTAGAGGGGGTGAATAGGTGAGTTGTGCGTCTTTTTGCGGAATAAAAATTTAGAGAACTATGCACACAATTATCAACCAAGCAATCACAGACTACAAAAGATTTTTAGTGGTTCCCCAACCTTGGGTACATCCACTTTCCCTCACCGATCTAGCAACGCACTAGACTCGGCTACTCCACTATCTCGGATTGAAAATCAATCATATGCCTCGGAACAAAGTTCCTACAATTTCGATCCACAACACGGATCTACACTCGGAAGATAAAAAACTTCTTATAACTCGGAGACAAAAAAAGCTCCTACACTCGGAGAGAAACCTCCTACAAGAATGAAATTGAGAGTATATGAAAATACAAATAGTAAAACTTTCTCAGATCTGGAAACAGTCTGCCTGAATCATCTTCTTTGATCATTGCAGCTTTGTCAGAATAGGTTGAAGAATAATCTAGGCAAGAACTAGATCTGTAATTCTTTGGACACACAGGATTTGAGAGATGATGAAGAATGAAAAACAATCTCGATTTGTGGGTCTTCTTGATCTGAATCTTCTGGATCGAAAACCCTAGCCAATTATGCGCGATGAAGATCGGCGGCGGCGGCTTCCGTTTTTAGACAGAGAGAATGGGATTCAGAATACTTAGAATAATTCTTGACATCACTTCTTAAGGTTAGTCGGTTTTGACAAGACCTTATATAAGATCTCCCTAACGGTCATAATTATCCTTAATGACGTACGCGAAGACCAATCACGTCAAGGCTATATGAAATTTCCGTCAAATTTGGACTTAGCAAATTTCTGAAAAGATGGACTGAAATACTCGAGAGAACTATTACCTACTCGAGTACTATTCTAATTACTCGAGAGAATGGAAGAAGATTACTCGAGTAAATAAGTTGGAGAAAAATCCAGAAATAGTGAGTAACTACTCGAGTACACAAAGACTTACTCGTGTGCTAATATAGTTACTTGAGATGTGGAGTTGAACTACTCGAGCACAAGAAGTACTACTCAAGAGAATAGAAATTAACTACTCGAGAGGTAAAAGGAATACTCGAATCAAAGACTTAGAATAATTTCTGATAGAAGAATCTAGGTTACTTGAGTAGTGGAACTAGACTACTCCAGAGGACATAAACTACTCGAGTATATGGATATTACTACTCGAGTAATGGACATAGAAAAACTCTGAGGGATGAAAAACTCATCACTCGAGTATTTAAACTGGACTACTCGAGTAGTAGATGAACTACTCAAGTACACGAACTTGACTACTCGAGTGAAGTAAAATAACACAAAGTCTTGTCTTCTGTAAGTCGAGACAAAAGACTAATCTACTCGAGTACTAATATGACTACTCGAGTAAATGACTTAGAAAATTTTTCAGACAAGAAATTCTATTAACTCGAGAATAAGAGATGATCTACTCGAGTAATTGACTTGGCTACTCGAGAGCTATAATTTGACTACTCGAGAGCTAATTCTCTTAATCGAGTACAGATAGAGCAACTCGAGTATTAACTAAGTGTTTCACTCGAGTATATAAGTAACTACTCGAGTAAAATACTTAGCAAAAGTTTCTTCAACAGAATTTTCTTCTTCAATAAATTCAGCAAAAAGTCTTTCTCCAATCAGTCCTAGTGCTTGAAAATGAAGTGTATTCCAATAGAGAGGCTACACATGAGTCAACACCATGGATCAGACAATGAGGGATTACATTGTATGGTCCTGTGTTTGGTGACCCATTGTAGACTGACATTGTTCTACACTTGGCAATATAATTCTGCAAACACACAACTCAAACAAAACATCAAATAAAACTTAATTCATCTTATTTCAAGGGTGACTTCACCAAATCTGGGTAAATGTGGATACAATACCCAACAATCTCTCCCTATTTGTAGAAGTCGGAACCCTTTTCACTAAGGTGAATTATATAGACATAAAAAGAGCTAGATATGCAGTAGAGAAAGCAGTGTAAGCAAGCATAAGAATATAATTAAAGGGTATATGATCAAAATTAAGAATTATATAAACATGATTGTCCAAAACATCACTTCTACACAGATCATTTCCATATTCTCATAATCCTCTATACTTAGACTTGATGGTGTTGCTTGTATTTCTTCTCTTGTTGTCTTCTTTGGTAGCTGTAGGGCTTGGGATAGTACTTTGGAGGCTTTGGAGGAGTAGCAGGGTTGTTCCTTCCAAATTCTCTACCATAAAGCCTTCTCTTTATTATTGACTTTTCAAACAATTCCCATTCATGAGAGTTGTAATGATCATTCCTGTTTTCATTGAAGTCCATGACAAGCTTTAGAGTATGTAGAATGAGGGACTTTGAAGTTGGAGACCAGATCTCTGAAAACTCCGGAGCTTTTCTCTTTTCTGTATCTGGAACTGGGATTGACCTGCTAACTGAGGCACCATCACCATACTTTCTCTTCTTCTTTGAGGTGTTGATCTCAGGAGGAGTTGGAAGAATATGTCTACTGGGTATGCCTCCCAAACCTGAGCATACGAATCTGCAGGAGGACCTTCACAGCCTTCAGGTTTAGGAGAGAGGGAAGGCTTTTGAGCTTGAGCTGGAGTAGTAGTAGCTAAGGGGTTCAGATGGTGAGGAATGATGTTTGGATCAGCTGGAAAGTCAGGAAGAATCTGATTATGCATCCAGACTACTGTATCATAGGTATAAAACTTTACACTTTAAATCTAGCCTAGCACATCATCATGAATCTCTTTCATCTTAGCTTCCCATTGAGTCTGCTTGATTGCATCTGATTTCTCAAGATATTCCTTGAGTAAACTCTCCCCCTTTCTGACTTCTACAGTCAGTTTATTGATGACATCATCTTTTAATGTCCAAACTTCTTCATAGATCTTCATTTTGGTTGCTTCTGCTCTCTTATCGAATTCAATCTGGTTGTTGCCAAGAGTTACACCTTGCTCCATGACCTGACCAACACTAGTGATAGTGTGATCTAGAGCTTTGCCACCAATCTGGAATAGATTTCTGAGTTGATCTGTGGTGTAATGAATCTTAGCAAATCCCCTGCTCATCTCTTTCTCTAGAGTGGCTACTTTCTCAGTGACAGCCTTGAAGGAATCATCAAAATACTTCCTTTGTTCTTGTAGCAGATGTACAAACTGACCCAAAAGATCATTGGCAACAGTAGATGTAGAAGGAACTGGAGGAGGAGGAGTAAACCATGGAACAATTTCTTCAATTACTAAAGAGCTCTCAGCTCTGGTAGTACGAATCATGGCATCCCCTTCATCAGTGACTATGGGGATGGTGAAGTCCAGGTTCCTCAATGGAGCTTCAACTGGTTCAGGTGAATGGTCTGGCTCATTAGAGAGAAAAATAGTGTCATCCTACTTTAGGTTAGCATCAGGAGACTGGATGGGAGATGATGGAGTATGTCTTGGATATGGTACTGGAATGGATTGCTTGGAAATTTTAGTAGTTTGTTCTTTTGGAAGGGGAGGAAGAGGTTCATCAGCAGTCAATTCCTCAATCATTTCATTGATTGCTGCTTCAGTGGATATAAGGGTTTCTGTTGGTACTTTTGATGGAACTTCTTCAAGTGTAGGAGGTGGAGGAGAGGTAACAACTGGAGGGGTAGGAATTCTGACTGAAACAGAAGGAGCAGGCTCCCCCTCAATAGGTGCACCAAAGGAGCTGTCAACTTGAAGTGGAGTGGGATATGGGGTCCTGTCCTCTGTAGCTGGAAGGTCTTGAGCTTTGGCAGCTTGAATTGGGTTCAATAGCTTCAAGTCCCATCTCTGAATGGATGAGATGGAGACTCTCTGCATGTGATGGCGAACAGTCCCTTTGGAGAAGTTGAATACCTCAGGATTAATCTCATGGAGGAGGAGAGAAATAATCCTAGCATAACTTGGAGTCTTTATGCTGTCCTTTATCTTATCCAGAATCAACATCCCAAACGGATACCTTTTCCTGTAGACAATGGCTTGCATGATGTCAAACATATTAAGTGAAATATCCCTGATAGAGCTTGTCTTGCATAGAAGTATCTTCCCAATGATGTCCACCAAGAGCTTTCCTTCTGGATTCAATTTAGACCTTTTGATGGTGAGTGCATCTGGAGAAACTCCACAAAACATGCAAGTCCTGTCAGATTCGTCAGGACCAAGGTCGTTTTCTTCATCAACGACTGGTAGTCGAAGAAGTGTAGAAACAGAGGTCTTGGTTACTTTGATCTTGATTCCTTTAACCTTGGACTTCAGAACTGTCCCATTCCTCTTGACTTTGACGTTCTAGAAAAACTCTTCAACTTCTGGAAAACGAACCTCACATGGCTGCTGAAGAATGAATATAAGGCCGGCGGTATCGAGGAGAATCAAGAGATTGCGAAAATCATCTGAGATGTCGGCAATTTTGGCGGCAACAAGTTCTGAACCGATTCCAATCTTAGAAGAGAGCGCCATGATCCAGAGATTTGGGAAAAATCTTCCGGCGGGGAAGAACAAGATGCGGGCTCTGCAACTTTCGGCGGAAGATGAATCATCTGCCGGCTTACTCGAGAGAATGGAGTTTGATTCGTGTAGAAAATAAATTACGGACTTTTCGATTTATATAACCCTAATTTATCTCTAATTATGAAATAAATAAAGCAAGCATACCTTGGAATTGGCGGCATAAGCCTCGGATTGCGAATAACAAAATTTGAATCAAGGTAGAAAATATGACTTCCTGATACTCGAGATAATCGATAGTACTCGAGTGAAGATATAGAAGTACTCGAGTGAGAAAACTGGAAGTACTCAAGTAATATCTTGGAAGTACTCGAGTAGGGATATAGAAGTACTCGAGTGAAACTTTAGTAATTGAGTAGGTCTTTCGACTACTCGAGTAGCTTACTCGAGTAGCTGAATAAGTACACAAGTAGGTCAAGCAGGTACTCGAGTAGGTTACTTCTTACTCGAGTCAAAAAGTTAGAAATTTGAAAAATTCCAACTTCTGACTGATTCTTGATCTTTGAGCCTTCTTGTGAGTCCACCTTCTCTAATCTTCTTTGTTGAGCATTCCAAGTTCTATTTTGAAGAACGAGAACTTGGTCTCGTCCAGCGGCTTCGTGAAAATATCTACAATCTGCATGTCTGTAGAGACATACTACAGATCTATGTCCCCATGCTCTACATGCTCCCGGATGAAGTGATACCTCAGCTCTATGTGCTTTGTCTGGTTGTGCGAGACTGGGTTGTTTGCTATTGCAATTGAGCTAGAAGAGTCGCAAAATAATGGAATGTTCTGAAACTTCATATTGTAGTCTTCAAATTGATTCTTTATCCATAGCAGTTGTGCACAACAACTGCCTGCATAGATATACTCTGACTCAGCTGTTGAGATTGCAACATAGTTCTTCTTCTTACTACTCCAGGAAATGAGCCTTCTTCTAAGAAATTGGCAAGTCCCGGAAGTGCTTTTCCTGTCGTCTTTGCTACATGCAAAATCTGCATCTGAAAAACCAATTAGCTCGCTATCATTACTTCTTGGGTACCATAAGCCAAGATTTGGTGTACCTTTAAGGTATCTAAAAATCTGCTTTGCAGCAGCGTAGTGAGATTCTTTAGAGTTCACTTAAAATCTAGCACATACACATGTTGAGAATATTATATACGGTCTACTAGCAGTAAGGTAGAGCAAGGATCCAATTATACTTATGTACTTGGTTTCATCAAAAGGTTTCCCTTTCTCATACTTGTCCAAAGACACAGTTGAACCCATTGGAGTCCTCATAGAGGTTGTGTTCTCCATTCCGAATTTCTTAATTATCTGTTTGGTGAACTTAGTCTGCGTGATGAAAATTTCATCTTCAAATTGTTTCACCTTAAGCCCTAAGAAATACTTCAGCTCGCACATACTGCACATTTCAAACTTCCCTTGAATAAGTTTAGAAAACTTCTTGCAGAGGTTGTCGTCAGTAGAGCCAAAAATAATGTCGTCGACATAGATTTGCAATACCAAAATCTTTCCTTTTATTTTCCTAAGAAATAATGTCTTATCTATCTTTCCCATTGTGAACTTGTTCTCAAGAAGAAAGCTAGATAACGTCTCATTGGTGTGTTGAATGACTATCAACCCAAAAAGGCATGTGTACCTATCGAATTATAGTACCAAGGTCGTATTAAAACTTGGGGCTGTCAATTATTATTACTCATGCTTCTACTATTATCCTACCGTACGATTGTTGGGTGCTTTGAGGAATTTTAAATTAAACTAAAGATGATATTAAAACGAAAACTTTAGATAAAAAGATAGCATTCGATCAATGATTCACCATGAAAAGACATAAGAAGGATAAAAATTTAAAGTTTTATAATTGCAAATCGTTCTCGACCGTGATGGATCCTAAAATAAGAAATAATCTCGCTAGAGCATTAAATCTCCTAACTTCTAGACGTTTTGACCGAAATCTCTTTTCAAATCAAAAGGCCTAAACTTGCATTATCGAAGTGACCCGCACTATTGGATTTGACTCCAATCCAGAGGATTTATGTCGGCCTATCTCTAGGATTGCGTGCAACTCCTTCCTTCTTTGAGTGATCTTTCAAATCAACGAGTCTCTCTACCACTATGAAATGAGATCAAATTGCCTACTACCGTATACCGGAAATACAGAGTCGACACGAGATAAATCAAAGAAGGATCGAGAAAAAAATTTAGCAAAAAAAAACTAAGAAGCAAAGAAAAATCTCATCTCAATTCTTGGATCCTCATGATCAAATGCTAAAGAAAATTAGCCACGCATATTCAAGAAGGGAACCATGATAAAATAGAGGAATTTCATTTTCATTGCTTGATAAAAAAGAGGAGTAGAAAATAGCAATAGGAGAGACAATAAAAAGAACTTAACACTAATAAAAGAAAAGAGCACAATGAAAAGGATTATACTAAAAAAAGAACTTTAACAATAAGAAAAGAAAAGAACTCTCATGCACTAGCAATCTCACTTGCTCTCCAAATTCCAACTTCTCTAAAGCTTGAGGCAAGTGCTCCTTATATAGGTGAGGGGGATGGTTCTAGAGGGAAGTGGAGATGAAGGTGGAAAAGGGAGTGGCCGGCCATGCATGGTGGAAGATGCATGAATGGAATTTAATGAGGGGGAGAGAGAAGGAGAGGTTCAATGTATTTTATTTAAGGGAATAGAAAAATAGAAAAATAGAAAATAGAAGGGGGATGAATGAGGAATGAAGAGAAGATAAAATAATAAAGGTGAGAGAGAGGGGGGAAGGCCGGCCATGTATTGAATGGAGAGCCATGCAAAGGTGGCTGGATGCATGGCTCACAGTTTTGGGATGCATTATGGAGGAGGGCCGGCTGCACTTGAGTAAAGGGCTCGGGTTCAACATGTGGGCTGCATCATGTTACATAAATGAAGTGGGTTGCATGGTGGGGCTGCATCAAGGGCTGGAGCTTGCACTTCAAGGCTCGGGTTGCATCAATGAAGTGGGCTGGCTACACTTGGAGGGCTCGGGCTACACCAATGAAGTGGGCTGGATAAAGTGTCCTGGCTGCACTTATGTAAAGGGCTTGGGTTCACCATGTGGGATGCATGGTGGAGGGCTTTACTTGTGCTTGGGCTACAAACAAAAAAAAGTAGAACATAATATTAGTTATGTTTATAACATATTAAAATATAACATCAAAAATAAAATATTAAAGCATAACAAACCTAGAATACATAAAAAATATAATTAAACCTAGGAATTGTTTTGCTAAACTAACCCAAAAACTGATGACTAATGTTAACCCCGAAATCGGCGATCCTTCCCAAGGGAGCCAGCTCGCTCGTCGCAGCCTGCCCCGGGTTCCTCCTGGAGGCCGTGATCCCCTAGGTTGGGCGGACAGAATTTTCTATCCGCTCAGGCCGCGCGGCCTGCGCGGTCTCAGCGGTCTGTCCACCCAGGCCGCGCGCCTTCACTTGGTCGGCAGGGTCCGCGGACTGCTTTCGTAGTCCGCCTCTACAAGCCGCCCCCTTTTCAGCTTAACCGCAAGGTTGTTTCGGCGGGTATTTCTCTGTCGGACTCAACTTCCTATCCGCCCAGGCCGGCTTCAGGTCGCGTTCCTCTTCAGCTTAATCGCAGCTGTCTCAACAGATGCTCCTTTGCCGGACTCGGACTCCTATCCGCTCAGGCCGGCAGCAGGTCGCACATCCCTTAACCCAGCAACACGGACAGCTGACTCCTCCAGCTCCACTGCAGGGCGCGGACTCCAACTCTAGCTTCCCGCTAAGACCAGTAACCTCAAAATCCCTTATGAGCTAGGCGAACTCGAAGTGTGATCAAGACTTCCAGTCCGCCTCCATTGGTGAACCCCAACAGCCTCAACAGCCAGGCTTTCCATCTCCAACATATGCGGACTCAACTTCGCAGCAGTCGCGGACTCGGCGCACTCGGCGGACTCTCTTCGCAGTCCGCTACTCCCTTTGCCAGCACCGGCTTCTTGGAAGCAACAGTGTCTATTCCTTTCACAACCCGCATTTTCTCAACGAAGAAATCGTATCAGAGCAAGAGAAAACACGTGTCGTGATGCCACGTCGTGCAGGGGATAACTGCACACGCTCAGGCAAAACTCCAGACCTTTGTTTTTAAGGAAAATCGTTGATTAATTATGAAAGAAAACCAGTTATGTTGAAAGGCCGCATCCCTCGGCACGGTGGATCAGCTAGTCCACAAATAAAAGTATATTTTTACGCAGCGGAAAATACTTTGGTTCAATTAAGTTGACACCCTAAACGAGCATAAGTGTCCCCGAGGGACGACTCATGGTATGCACGACTCTAAGGTGAATATAGTAAGTATGAAAAATAGTGTTTTTACGCTAAGGAAGAATAGTGTCTTTGTTTTATAAATATGTTATGCATGAGGTACATATAATAATGCTTTTAGGGTTTAAAAATATCTAACATGCAACCTAGCATAAATCCTTCCCAGGAGCAAGTAAACAACCACATATAGGCAAACAAAATAGCAGTTTAAGTTCATACCAACATCGCAAGAAGCCACCAGTGGGCGTCAACAACCTGACACGAACCCACTGGTGAGTATGTATGTCTATACAGAAAGGTAAAGAACTACCTCACAGAAATCGGGGATCAGCTAACTCAGCTACCCAAGAGGCTACCGACAAGCCCCTCCAAAAGAACTAGCCGCTGAACTGGCTACCACCTGGACCTGAGGCATTCAAGAAAAAAGAACACCTTAGCAAGAAAACAATCAAAAGGTATATAGAGCATTAGATTTATGAACAAATAAGAAGGGTTTACCAATCCCGGCAACAACTGCTATAAGCAAAAGAAAGGGGATGACAGTAAGAAAAGAGTACTGTCTAAAGCACAGCAGAGCACACCAAGTGCGAGCAATAAAACCAATATGCCCTACCAAAAGAGTCTGCAACAGCATCAAGACATATACATATGCCACAAGAAGAAGCCATAAAAGGGAAAGGAACTAACAGTCCTAACACGCGGGGTATGGCAGATGTCAAAACATGGATCTGAATACATAACCAAAACCAGATCCATAAAGGGCTAAGGGGTCAAACAGTGGCAGCACTAGGGTCCCACACACGCCAACCTAAACCGGGGCAAAAGCCAGTGGCCACAGCTCTCCACATAAAACCACCCCTCCAGAGGCCACCAAAACTCCACCACCTGCCACAACCCAAGAGTCGGCGTGCAAAAAAAAAATTAGCCGAACACCCAATACCCCCCCCCCCCTTAGGGAAAAGTCACACTAACAATCCTAAAGAGACACACGAACCCAAGGCAAACACGTCGGGTCCAACCGACTCGGCCTTGCACGCCTAACCCGAACCAACCTCGAGTCTTACCTGACCCAAAACCAGTGCAGCAACCAGTGTCGACACGATATGTCGACACCACAACAGGCCGATGTCGACACAAGGTGTCGACACTACCGCGGCTGGTGTCGACACCCCGACTGGCCGGTGTCGACACCAAGTTTCGACACTACCGCGGCCGGTGTCGACACAAAGTTTCGACACCCCGACTGGCCGGTGTCGACACTAAGTGTCGACACTACCGCGGCCGGTGTCGACACAAAGTGTCGACACTACCGCGGCCGGTGTCGACACAAAGTGTCGACACCCCGACTGGCCGGTGTCGACACCAAGTGTTGACACCACCGCGGCCGGTGTCGACACAAAGTGTCGACACCCCGACTGGCCGGTGTCTACACCAAGTGTCGACACTACCGCGGCCGGTGTCGACACCAAGTGTCGACACCTCGACTGGCCGGTGTCGACACCAAGTGTCGACACTACCGCGGCCGGTGTCCACACAAAGTGTCGATACCCCGACTGGCCGGTGTCGACAACAAGTGTCGACACCCCGACTGGCCGGTGTTGACACCAAGTGTCGACACTACCGCGGCCGTTGTCGACACAAAGTGTTGACACTACCGCGGCCGGTGTCGACACAAAAGTGTCGACACCCCGACTCGCTACCGACGCCAGACCCAGCCACCGACCAAAACGAGAGCCAGTCCTCTCTCTAGAATTTCATCATCCATTGGCAATAGCAACTACTCTGTAACACCCCCATCCGTCGCATGGCATATAACAGAAGGTCCAGCTGGAACCCGACGCCATATACCACAGACAGTCGGAAGGGTTACTAAATGAATAAATCAAACCAACCAATTAATACTACACGTCCTAAACACAGAGCATTCTAGCGGAAGATTTTAAAGTTGAAGAACCCAAACTTAAATCCATCAAATATGAATGTCCACATTTACAACTACAAGAACGAACCCCAAATACACTGAAACAGGTACATGGCCTTATGGCCTTACAAATGTTCATAAATATAACATGTCTTACATACATCGGCTCGCAGGCCGGCCACACATGAGAAATGTAAAAACAACTATTCTACGGCCTTCTAGGGCCAGCACAGCAACATGGGCTCCAGCCCGCTATTTGGCGCTCGGCTCCGCAGCACCTGCAAGCACATACCAGCCGCACGGTGGCAAATAAAGCAACGGTCAGCTAAAAGCCGACCAAATTATAACGACCCCGCCCCTTACTCGGGACGGCGGTGCTCTTTCCCTGCAAAACATTAGCCCAACAATATATATATCGCAGTTATAATTCGCCACAGGTGTAGGCTCGCACGGCCAAACACCCCGTGCACTCAGGGCACATTCATGGTGAACCCTGACAAATCAGTGCATTCACCACCATCCCTAGGATGGCAACAACATGTGAGCATTTAGCCTTTCTGACCACCGTCTAAGGCTCCGACTATGCCAACGGCCAGTCCCCGTCTTCGGGTCTCTCGCACCGAACCACATAGCCTAGGTCCAATTCCACTTGCCCGTTGCTCACGCCGCATGTCCAATTTAAGGAACTTTGCGCGGGCCAAGCTTCTCTCGGATCCCAAATTTCCCAAAACAATCTCATAACCCAGTTATGATCAAGGCCGGTTCCCAGACCGCCAAGTTAGCAGAACACGTTTCCGCTCAGTTTTCCGGGTGCGCCTTGAAGCTAACCTTCAAGGATCCCTGCTGCAATCTACCGCGTAGAAACCCGAAAAATCCAAAGCACGGAGTCTTCTCCGGCAAAACCATATCAAATGCAACATCACCGATCCAGACAAAACACGTCCGGGTAGGCTTCACACACAATGCCTATGCCCGTACTTACGATTCCGGGCTCTACATGCAACACAAGGGGGACTATTCCCGTCAACCCCAAGGAACGCCACGCACTCACCGCATACTCGCGGGAGCGGGATTCCTTATGCAGAAAGAAAGAGATTCAAGCGCTCGAGTTGAGAATCGTTACCCTTGTAGTCCGTTTTGGCGCCATGGAAAAACTACGCGGTTAGAACTCTTCGCAATGACCTTCCCTCCACGGATCCGCTCTCCGATTTCGAAACGGTGCTCCGATGCTCCGCCGGCGGCCGGAAACCTCCTTCTTCTTCCTCTCCTCTCTCACTTTGGAAGGGGAGAACTTTGGAGAGAAAAATGAGGGAATAACTCCCTATTCCCGGCCTTAACAGAGCAGGATCTCATCTGGGCCATTGGATCCTAATTAAAGAAAATGAACGGCTCGGATCTGCACAAAATTCCCCAGACCTGGGCCGCACACGGCTTGGCACACGGCCGTGTCCAAGGCCGTGTGCCTCGATCCAGGCACGATCGTCGAACTGAGAAATGCACACGGGCCAAGACACGCCCGTGTCTGACCTGACACGCCCGTGTCGGGATCCTCGACACGCCCGTGTTCGTGGGCGTGTCACGTATAACCGCCACGGCAACGGACACGACCCATCAGGACACGGGTAGGGACACGGGTTGGCACACGCCCGTGTCGGATGACACGCCCGTGTCATCCGGCCGTGTTCCTGGCCGTGTCCTTCTCGGGTTGGAAACGGCCAAAAATCACCAGCCAGACACGGCCTTGGACACGCCCGTGTCCTAGGCCGTGTACCCCTACAGGCACCAAAAACTCTTTTTCCGCGACCGACTCGCACACAAAATTCGGGGCGTTACAAATCTCCCCCACTTAAGGAATTTCGTCCCGAAATTAAGCAAAGGTACACGAAAGCTAAATGATACCTGAGTGGAATAACTCGGGGTATTTCTCCAACATAGCTTGCTCTCGCTCCCAAGAAAGCTCCTCACGTCTGCAATTATCCCAACGGACTTTAACCATTCTGACCTCCTTGTTGCGGAGTCGTTTGACCGCAACGTCTTCAATTCGTACTGGTCTGACCCTTGTTGTCAACTCATAATCAACCGGTACCTGATTGTCTGCAACGATCTGTGAAGGCTCTTGCACTGCCTTACGCAACACCGATACGTGGACTACGTCATGCAGCCCACTCAACTCCGTCGACAGCTTCAACCTATACGCCGCCTCGCTAACACGCTCCAGGATTTCAAATGGTCCAAGGTATCTCGGACTCAGCTTCTTCAAGCGTCGAACCCGCGATACACCCTTGAACGGCTTGATTTTTAAATATACCATGTCGCCAACGTTGAACTCCACATTTCTATGTTTGGCATTGTAGTACTTTGACTGTCTATCCTGAGCTATCTTCAGCCTTTCCTGGATTGTCCATATCATTGAAGTGGCATCTTCCACCGCTTGACGTTTATACAACTTTGATTCGCCTGCCTCCAACCAAGACAACGGCGTACGACACTTCCTCCCGCACAAAGCTTTGAAAGGCGCCATTCCAATGCTTGCCTGAAAACTATTGTTGTAAGCAAACTCCACCATGTACAAGTGATCCTCCCAATTCTTCCCGAAATCTAGGACGTACATGCGAAGCATGTCCTCCATAGTCCTGTTGACTCTCTCGGTTTGGCCATCTGTCTGCGGGTGAAAGGCTGTGCTGAACTTTAGTTTAGTACCCAACAGACCATGCACCAACCTCCAGTCATTTGACGTGAAGCGTCCATAACGATCACTAACAATACTGCGAGGCACACCATGCAGTCGTACAATATTATCCACGTAGAGTTTGGCTAACTTTTCTACTGGATCTTCCTTTCTCATTGGGATAAAGTGCGACACCTTTGTCAATCTATCTACGACCACCCAAATGGCGTCATTTCCTTTCTGCGACTTCGGCAAACCGTGCACAAAATCCATAGATATATCGTCAAACTTCCATTCTGGGATAGGAAGGGATTTCAAGAAACCTCCGGGCTTCTGGCATTCCGCCTTCACTAATGCACAAGTACGACACTTGGCCACATAAAGTGCCACATCCTTCTTCAAACCCGGCCACCAGAATAATTTCTTCATGTCTCTATACATTTTCGTGCTTCCCGGGTGGATTGAGTACTTGGTATGATGAGCCTCATACATTAACTCCTCCCGAATATTATCCGCACTAGGAACGCATAGATGACCGTCCTTTCTTAGCAACCCGTCTTCAACCACAAACTGGGAATTTGACCCATCCAAAGATTCATCCAAGATTTGCTTCATGCTGCTATCCTGAACCAAAGCCCTCCGAACTCTATCCGCTAGGTCACACTGCACCTCTGTCCAAAACAGTTTTGCCTCGACACTAGACTGCTTGTCAACGCAAGATATCTCCAATGCCTCCAGCTCTTGGACCAATCTCTTATCATGCACTGATAACCAATTGGCTTGTGCGGGAATCTTACGACTCAACGCATCCACCACTGCATTTCCCTTCCCAGGCACATAGTGTATCTTGAAGGTGTAGTCCCCTAAGATCTCCATCCACCTCCTCTACCTCATGTTCAGATCCTTTTGGTCCAATAGGTACTTCAAACTCTTATGATCGGTGTAAATATCGACCTTCACACCGTACAGATAGTGCCTCCAAAGCTTTAGAGCAAAAATCACGGCCTCTAACTCTAAGTCGTGGACCGGATAATTCCTCTCGTGAACCTTAAGCTATCACTCTCCCATGCTGTAGCAGAACACAGCCCAAACCACTGCCTGAAGCATCACTATCAATCTCGAACCCTTCGGTACCACTTGGCGAACATAAAATAGGCGCCGTGGTCAACCGCCTCTTCAATTCTTCAAAAGCCTGTTCGCACTCCGGAGACCACACAAACTTCTGATCCTTTCTTGTCAACGTCGTGAGTGGTAGTGCTATCCGCGAGAAGTTCTCTACGAAGCGCCTGTAGTAGCCAGCAAGTCCCAGAAAACTCCGGACCTCTGCCACCGTAGTCAAAGTAGGCCACTCCCGTATCGCCACTATCTTCGCCGGATCCACAGCTATTCCTTCTCCACTGACAACATGACCAAGGAACGCTATCGAGGATAACCAGAATTCACACTTGGAGAACTTTGCATATAACTGACTTTTCCTCAATGTTTCCAACACCATGTGTAAATGCTTGTAGTGATCCTCCTCGCACCGCGAATATACCAGGATATCATCAATAAATACTATCACGAACTGATCCAAGTATTCTCTGAACGTCCTATTCATCAGATCCATAAACACGGATGGAGCATTCGTCAACCCAAACGGCATAACCGTGAACTCGTAATGCCCAAACCGCGTACTGAATGCTGTCTTTGGAATGTCGCTCTCCCTTATCCTCAACTGATAGTAACCAGACTTCAAATCTAACTTCGAATCTACAGTTGACCCAACCAACTGATCAAATAGATCGTCAATCCTCGGGATTGGATATTTGTTCTTCTCCGTAAGTTTGTTCAATTCCCGATAATCGATATAAATCTGCAAGCTCCCATCTTTCTTCTTAACAAAGAGAACTGGTGCGCTCCAAGGCGACGAACTTGGACGCACATACCCTTGCTCTAGCAACTCCTGCAGTTGCACCTTCAACTCTGCCTTTTCTCTTGGGGCTATCCGATAGGGGGAGCATGACACCGGTTTGGCACCCGGTACCAGCTCTATAGTAAAGTCTATCTCCCACTGAGGAGGGGCTCCTGGGAGATCATCTGGAAACACATCAGGATATTCGGACACAACTGGGATGTTGCCCAAACTAGGTTTAGGCGTCGAAGTCTACACTAGAGTGACATACAGTTCTGCCCCAGACCGAACTGCCGGGAACACCTGAAGGGCTGACATCAAAATCTTACCCGACCCCTTCATGCCCGCGAAAGTCACCTCATGACTAGCTCTCAACTGACCCACTAGCAACTTCGATCAACGTATGTCTGCTGCTCCGAGAGCCTGACCATGCTAAAGATCACGTTGAACTCTCCTAGCGGTAGAAACAACGCCTGCAAATCAAACTTTTGACTCACAATCCATACCTAAACGCAACAGATTCCATCTGCGCGCATCGAGCACTACTAGTCAACAACACATCCATTAAGACTTTTGCCATCGGAAGATATATTCCGACACGTAATACAATTCCTTTGGGCAAACGGAGACACAAAGCCCCCTTTAACGAACGGTGCTCGCGCCGGATAAACGAAATTCAGAACAACGCTTAGCACAAGCGGTTCTAGGTTAACATGCACAAAGACTACAAGTGTCTAAAGCTAAACGCTAGAATTTTAAACCTTACCTGTCACCACGTCTGCTTGCTTTCTGTCCTCTTGCTGACCAAGCTTGTACCCTTCAGACTTCCTTTCGGACTTTGCACGTCCACTCCAACACTCACGTGCAAAATGTCCCACTTTTTCGCAGATATAGCAAGCTCTTGGGACTCGACTTGTAGTTGCTCCCGACGCACCAGAAGAAGGGGCTGAGTTCGAAGTCTTCAGCTTCTTATTCCAACTGCGGACATCGGACTTTGAACTTGGCCCTTTGAACTGTGGTTTCTTAGTACCAGAGTCCTCACCTGCTCCTGACATAGCTTCCTTAATCTTCTGAGCACCATCCCAACATTCTCGGGCAAAGTGTCCTTTCTTTCCACAAGTATGACAGTTGTAAGAAACCTTGCTAGTCGATGATCTAACCTTCTTCTTCAGCATTTTGCAAGATGCACCCCTCATAGGAATTGCAGAGTTCGATACCCTACTCACTGGTATCTGGTGAATTTTTCCCATTTCCACTTCCAAAGATCTGGCCGACTCTACCAAGGCTCGGAATCCCATTAGTTTTGGTCCTAGAAGTGGAATTCGCAGTTCGTCACGTAGACCACTATAGAATCTATCGACTATAGACCTCTCGTTCTCCAACTCAAAGCATGGGTAGCAGCTTATCAAAAGGAATGCCTGCAAATACTCATCAACTGAGTGCGTACCCTGCACCAAGCACATATTCAACGGCTGACCTGATGGCCTCCTAAATGTCATTTGATTCAACACACCACCCGACATTGAAGTCATCTCGGGGACAAGAGGTTGCACATTGCTTCCTTGCTGTGCACTAGTCATAGCGAGCACCACTTCAACGATCCTTCTTATGGTTTCTAACGAAAGAGGGGTATCAAGCGCTCCACTGGGTGCACTATAATCCTCAGAAACCAGATGTTCTGTCGGCTCTACGCCACTCCCGGTCACCTATAGTCATACAAAACACCAATAAGTGACCAAACAAAATTGCAAAAAGCAATTATAGGAACGCGCAGGTTCCTCAACCATGAGTATTTTTCATTCCTAAGTGGACATTCATGGGTTCTTTTTAATGTTATAACGATGACGCACACATGTGCTCACCACCCCTTAAAAGAATTCGCCCACGAATTCATTTAAGCATGACCGTAACCAGAAGTCTGATACCAAATTGTAACACCCCCATCCGTCGCATGGCATATAACAGAAGGTCCAGCTGGAACCCGACGCCATATACCACAGACAGTCGGAAGGGTTACTAAATGAATAAATCAAACCAACCAATTAATACTACACGTCCTAAACACAGAGCATTCTAGCGGAAGATTTTAAAGTTGAAGAACCCAAACTTAAATCCATCAAATATGAATGTCCACATTTACAACTACAAGAACGAACCCCAAATACACTGAAACAGGTACATGGCCTTATGGCCTTACAAATGTTCATAAATATAACATGTCTTACATACATCGGCTCGCAGGCCGGCCACACATGAGAAATGTAAAAACAACTATTCTACGGCCTTCTAGGGCCAGCACAGCAACATGGGCTCCAGCCCGCTATTTGGCGCTCGGCTCCGCAGCACCTGCAAGCACATACCACCGCACGGTGGCAAATAAAGCAACGGTCAGCTAAAAGCCGACCAAATTATAACGACCCCGCCCCTTACTCGGGACGGCGGTGCTCTTTCCCTGCAAAACATTAGCCCAACAATATATATATCGCAATTATAATTCGCCACAGGTGTAGGCTCGCACGGCCAAACACCCCGTGCACTCAGGGCACATTCATGGTGAACCCTGACAAATCAGTGCATTCACCACCATCCCTAGGATGGCAACAACATGTGAGCATTTAGCCTTTCTGACCACCGTCTAAGGCTCCGACTATGCCAACGGCCAGTCCCCGTCTTCGGGTCTCTCGCACCGAACCACATAGCCTAGGTCCAATTCCACTTGCCCGTTGCTCACGCCGCATGTCCAATTTAAGGAACTTTGCGCGGGCCAAGCTTCTCTCGGATCCCAAATTTCCCAAAACAATCTCATAACCCAGTTATGATCAAGGCCGGTTCCCAGACCGCCAAGTTAGCAGAACACGTTTCCGCTCAGTTTTCCGGGTGCGCCTTGAAGCTAACCTTCAAGGATCCCTGCTGCAATCTACCGCGTAGAAACCCGAAAAATCCAAAGCACGGAGTCTTCTCCGGCAAAACCATATCAAATGCAACATCACCGATCCAGACAAAACACGTCCGGGTAGGCTTCACACACAATGCCTATGCCCGTACTTACGATTCCGGGCTCTACATGCAACACAAGGGGGACTATTCCTGTCAACCCCAAGGAACGCCACGCACTCACCGCATACTCGCGGGAGCGGGATTCCTTATGCAGAAAGAAAGAGATTCAAGCGCTCGAGTTGAGAATCGTTACCCTTGTAGTCCGTTTTGGCGCCATGGAAAAACTACGCGGTTAGAACTCTTCGCAATGACCTTCCCTCCACGGATCCGCTCTCCGATTTCGAAACGGTGCTCCGATGCTCCGCCGGCGGCCAGAAACCTCCTTCTTCTTCCTCTCCTCTCTCACTTTGGAAGGGGAGAACTTTGGAGAGAAAAATGAGGGAATAACTCCCTATTCCCGGCCTTAACAGAGCAGGATCTCATCTGGGCCATTGGATCCTAATTAAAGAAAATGAACGGCTCGGATCTGCACAAAATTCCCCAGACCTGGGCCGCACACGGCTTGGCACACGGCCGTGTCCAAGGCCGTGTGCCTCGATCCAGGCACGATCGTCGAACTGAGAAATGCACACGGGCCAAGACACGCCCGTGTCTGACCTGACACGCCCGTGTCGGGATCCTCGACACGCCCGTGTTCGTGGGCGTGTCACGTATAACCGCCACGGCAACGGACACGACCCATCAGGACACGGGTAGGGACACGGGTTGGCACACGCCCGTGTCGGATGACACGCCCGTGTCATCCGGCCGTGTTCCTGGCCGTGTCCTTCTCGGGTTGGAAACGGCCAAAAATCACCAGCCAGACACGGCCTTGGACACGCCCGTGTCCTAGGCCGTGTACCCCTACAGGCACCAAAAACTCTTTTTCCGCGACCGACTCGCACACAAAATTCGGGGCGTTACATACTCGACCTGAACCGTACCAAATCCGTCCCTAATAGACACATCTCTCTGGAGAAACTGAGATTTAACTGGAACTTCTCTACACTAACCACAGTATAATCGGGGACGAACCCTAGCATACACCTAGGATCTAAGCATGAGAGAGATAAAATTTAATCAAGAAGAAAACAAGGATCAGCTATGGAAAGGATGAGGGAACATCACTTGCCTCAATACCGGAAAAGCTTGGTCGACGACTTCCCTCACTCTCGGATCTAGCCGCAGAGCACCAAGCCGAGGAACAGAAAGAATGCAGATCCAGGTGAGAGCAATCCAGATCCACTCTCGAAATCGAATTTCGACCGCTAAATCTCCAGGAATCGGCGTCCGAAGGCTAGGGTAGTTTGGCGGTTCTCTTCCTCTCGTACAGGCGGCAGCTCCTTCCAAAAGAGAAAATGAAAAGAGGCAATGAACCGAGCCCTAATTTCTAACCTAAGGCTATATATAGGCATCAATTTTAATAATAAACAATCAATACATACTAATTACTTACACGCAATATCAAAACGACACGAGACCCGAAACATCTCGGAAATTGATGAAATTCACATCACAGCTAAAAACCCACGCTACGAACACAACTGCGAAGTCGAAATTAGCATTCGACAAACAAAACCCGGGATATCACCACCCGAAGCCAAAAACACAAGCATTCACTAAGAGGCCCAACTGAGTCATCAAACGGACTCCGGATAGCTGGGGAATCTTGCTAACAGGCTACAAACAGGCTACACAAGGAACCCTAAGAGCTAAAACCACGCTCTACAACGGCAAAGAGCCGGAAATACGACATCGTAACACCAGACAAAGATCAAACAAAACACGGAAAAACCGGGGGCGTTACAGCCACTCCCCCTAAAAAAAAGTTTCGCCTCGAAACTTTACTCACAACACTCCTATCAAGAAGGAGAGAGAAAGAGCCAGGAAAGGGCTATATATAAGTAAAACAGAACATACCAGGCACAAGATCAGGGAAACAGATGAGGGTGAGCCTCCCTCATAGCCGACTCCAATTCCCAAGTCGCGCTTTCCACACCCTGATTCCTCCATAAAACTTTAACCATAGGAATAGTCTTCTTCTGCAACGCACGAACTTGAGAATCCAAAATGCGGACAGGCACCTCCACATAAGAAAGATTCGGCTCCAACTGAGGCACAGAATCCAAAACCTGCCTGCCATTCCACACACATTTCCGCAGCTGACTGACGTGGAAGACATCATGCACGCCAGGGAAATTTGCGGGCAAAGCCTGCCTATAAGCTGATATCCCAATCCGCTCAATAATCGGAAACGGCCCCACATACCTCGTGTCCAACTTCCTGTTCCTGCCAAACCGCTTGACTCCGATCAACGGGGAGACCTTTAAGAACACCGAGTCCCCCACAACAAATTCCAAGTCCGATCTACGCCGGTTGGCGTTCTTCTCATATCTCTCCTGGGCTAACCGAAGCTTTTCCCGAATAAGCTTTACAGCGGTTTCCATCTCCTCGAGCGCTTCTGGACCCAACAAAGGTCTCTCGCCAAGCTCAGCCCAAAACAAGGGAGTCCTGCAGCGCCTCCCATACAAAGCTTCAAAAGGAGCCATTTGCAAGCTTTCTTGATAACTGTTGTTATATGTGAATTCCATAAGCCGCAAGCGCTCGTCCCACGCTCCTCCGTGGTCCAGAATATAGCATCGGATCATATCTTCCACAATCTGATTTACTCGCTCCGTCTGACCGTTGGTCTGCGGATGATAAGCTGTGGAGTATCTCAAATCTGTACCCAACCCCTCTTGGAGGCTCTTCCAAAAACGAGACGTGAACCTAGAGTCTCGATCTGATATGATACTTACGGGTACACCATGCAATCTGACAACCTCTTCCAGATACAGCTCGGCTATCTTCCTCATCGGATAATCGATCTTAAATGGTACGAAATGAGCACTCTTCGTCAATATGTCTACGATTACCCAAACTGAATCATGCCCCTTAGGAGATCTCGGTAAGCCTGTAATGAAATCCATCGATATACTCTCCCACTTCCACGTCGGAATCTCCAAGGGAGTCAGCTTGCCACCAGGCCTCCCATGGTCGGCTTTCACACGCCTGCAAGTGTAACACTCAGAAACAAATATGTCTATGTCCCTCTTCATCCCACACCACCAGGTAATCTGCTTTAAATCATAATACATCTTGGTAGACCCTGGATGGTAGGCAACACTAGATCCGTGGGCTTCTCTGCACACCATATCCCGGATATCTCCAACTGCGGGGATGCAAAACCTGCCATGATACTTCAAGGTACCCGCATCATCTATAGAGAAATCTGGTAGTTCACCTTTTTCAGCTCGAAGATACAAATGCAGAAGATCGGGATCATCCTTCTGATGCAGTCTCGTAAGCGCAATCCATGAAGGTTCTGCCACTGCCAAGCTACTCTGCGAATCGGAGCTTCCCACAGAAATGCCCATCAAAAGAAACTCTTCCACTAGACGCTCGGCGGAGAGTTTGAAAATCTTCCTGACTTCTGACTCAGGGCATCGACCACCACTTTAGCCTTGCCCGGATGATACTGGATCTCAACATCGTAGTCGGCCACGTACTCCAACCACCGCCGCTGGCGCAGATTCAATTCTTTCTGAGTGAAGACATACTTCAAACTCTTATGATCCGTGAAAATCTTGCACTGCGCGCCATATAGCAAATGCCTCCACAATTTCAGCGCATAGATCACAGCTGCAAACTCCAGGTCATGCGTAGGGTAATTCCTCTCGTGAGTCTTTAGCTGTCTTGACCCGTACACAATCACCTTCCCGCCCTGCATCAAAATGTAGCCCAGACCGACATGCGACGCAACCACATATATATCATACTCACTACCCTCCGTAGGCAAAGACAAAATTGGAGCCGAACATAGCCTTCTTTTTAGTTCCTCAAAAGCCTTCTCACACTTGCCATCCCATATGAAGGCTACATTCTTCTGCGTCAACTTGGTCAACGGCGCGGACAAGGTAGAGAATCCCTCTACAAATCTTCTATAATAACCAGCCAAACCCAAGAAGCTTCTGATCTCTTTGGGAGTAACAGGTCTCGCCCATTCCATAACAGCAGCGATCTTTTCTGGGTCCACTGATATTCCCTTCTTATTAACCACGTGGCCTAGAAAAGAAACTTGAGGCAACCAAAATTCGCATTTGCTCAGCTTGGCGTATAACTTATGGTTCCTCAGGGTCGCCAAGACTAGACGCAAATGTCGATCATGCTCCTCCGCATCTTTAGAGTACACCAAAACATCGTCTATAAAGACAATCACTAACTTATCTAGGAAATCCTTGAAAACTCTGTTCATCAAATCCATAAAAGCTGAGGGCGCATTAGTCAAACCAAATGATATAACCAAAAACTCAAAATGCCCATGACGAGAGTGGAACGCCGTCCGCGGAACATCTGACTCCCGAATCCTCAACTGGTGATAGCCCGATCGAAGATCAATCTTGGAAAACACGGAGCTACCACGCAGTTGATCAAACAAATCGTCGATTCGCGGCAAAGGGTACCTATTCTTAATAGTAACCTTGTTCAGCTCTCTATAGTCGATGCATAACCTCATCGACCCATCTTTCTTTTTAACGAACAGCACTAGTGCACCCCAAGGCGAATAACTCGGCCTTATGAAACCTTTTGCCAACATCTCATCCAGCTGAATTCGCAACTCTTCCAGCTCTCGCGGGGCCATCCGGTACGGCGCCTTTGCAATAGGACGCGTGCCTGGCTCCAAATCTATAACAAACTCGACATCTCGATCGGGTGGAAGACCGGGAAGATCGTCAGGAAACACATCAGAGAAGTCACACACCACAGGAATCTCTTCCAAACGTGGCACACTAACAACCGACCCTACCAGAGAGACCACACAGGCAAAACAGCCAGAATCAAGCAACTTCCGAGCACGCACCGTAGAAATGATTGGAGACTCCTAGAGAGAATATCCATAAACGCTCCCTGGCTGACCGTTGTCCTTGACGAAGTCCAAGCGCTTACCCTTGCACTGGATAACTGCATCGTACCTTGTCAATCAGTCCATGCCCAAAATAACGTCGAAATCCTCCAGGTCAATCACCTTCAGATCTGCCTTTGCTAGAAAATCTCCCAACAAAATCGGACAATCGAGGACACCCAGGTCCATAACCACAGAGTCACCGGATGGGAACTTAACGCAGAAGGCACCACCAACACGATCCAGGCCCAAACTGAACTGCTCCACGAAAGCTCTAGCCACAAATGAGTGGGTAGCGCCTGAATCGAAGAGAACGCGCGCCCAGCGGTTCTTTACCTTAAATCGTCCTACAAATTGCACACGCATCTAAGACAACAAGCGCTAAAACGAAAACTACAACCAAAAAGGGAACGTAACGAAACGACTGGGCAGGAGTCGAACCTGAGATAACCTGGGTCGAGGTCTTCGCTTTGTTTGCCGAAAGCACATTCAGTTTCCCCTTTCCTTTATCCATTTGCTGAGGCGGTGGCAAAGCCTGGAGGGGAACTGGCTGCAGAACAGGCTGGAGCTGTGGGCACCTTGTCTTGAGATGACCATTCTGCCCACACTGAAAACAGACTTTATCCTTTAACCAGTATCGGGCAACTTCATGCCCCTTCCTCCCACACAAGGCACACACCAAGTCTCCCCTGGAAACACCCTGAATCGCATGCACCTGCTCCTTCCTCTGCGCTCCCAACCTTTTGAAACACTTCTCAAAGGGGTGGCCTGGCCGGCCACAAAAACTACAATCCTCTTTGATCTTCTTTCTCGAGACAACATCAGGTTCCTGAGGGCTCTTCCCTCCACCGGACTTTCGCTTATCCTTCCTCAACTGCTGGCCTCTATTCTTGGCATTCTCAATGGCCTCAACCCTCAAGGCAGCTTCAACCACACCGGCATAACTGACTGCTCCGTAGGCATTCGCTAACTGCTGAATGTCGCTTCTTAGTCCACCCAGAAATCGCTTAACTCGTTCTGCCTCAACACTCACCAGACCAGGAGCAAACCGACTCAACTTACTAAACTCAATCTCATACTCACTAATCGTGAGTTTCCTCTGCTTTAAATGAAGAAAGTCATTCATTAGATGGTCCCGCTCGACTGACGGCAGAAACTTACTTAACAACATCACCTTAAATGACTCCCAAGTACAGCCTGCCACCAAGCTCTCTTTCTCCCTCAGCCACCAATTCTTTGCTAAGCCCTTGAGCTGGTAGTCAGCGAGCATCACTCTCTGATCGTCCGTAATCCCTGAGTAAGAGAACATCTCCTCAATGGTAATCAACCAGTCATCCAAAATCATGAAATCTGCTTGCCCATCATAAGTAGGGGGCCTAAGCTGCTGAAACTGGGATATTGAAAGTCCACCTAGTGTCAACTATCTTCACCTATGGGGGGGAATAGGTGACGTGCAGCGTTTTTGCGGAATTTAAAATTGTACCTGCACAAGAAGACAAAACAGCACAGCACAGAAAGTACACAAGTAATTTATAGTGGTTCCCCGATTTGGGTACATCCACTTCCCCCTTCGACCTATCTCCCAAAAAGGGACGACTCGGTCTCTTCACCAACAGGATTGAAATCCAATCCTTGCACTATCGGAAGGAACCCTTCCACACGTAGGAGTCAACACTCCCACAACACGGGTTGCACCCAACCCTTACAACTAGGAACCAACGTTCCTTTACAACAAAAGTAAAACTAGAATGTACAAGAGATACAAACTACGTTTGGAGACTAGGGTGTCCCTCTTCGTTTGATGACGATCGAAGAGTCCACGACCCTAGATCTCGCTTGGAGAGAATCTCCCCGGAACCGGCGGCGGCAAGATGGGCGGCGGCTTGGTTCACGGGATCGGCGGCGACAACGGTGTGCGGCTGCTGTACTTTGGAGATCCAAACTTCGTAGCAAAGCTAGCAAGGTCTACCAATGGTCACACTAGGATCGGTCGTCTCGATCGATTCGGACGGGGAAGGTTTTCCCGATCAACAAATCGAGAGACAAGGGATCTCTGGTTAGACGCGTGAGACTCTATGCTTGGCTATGCTTCTATCGCCGGGAGATCTGGAGGAAACGACGATCAAACGGCCGGCGATCGACTTGCACGAGCGGCGACGGCGGCGGAGCAGTTTCGCGATTTTAGGTCAAGATCGTCGCTCGGCTTCTTTCTGTATGTCCACTGTTCAAAAATACGCGTGTATTTATACACAAGTATACTCCTAAATGACAGTTGTGGGTCCCACCAGAAGAAACCCTAAAACCGGTTCAAAACCGTGCCAGCGGCAAAGTCCGGTCCAGCGGTTTCCAGAAAATTGTCCAAGGCAAAATCGGCGAGAATCGAAGGTGATTCTCGTCGAATCGGCGAGAATCGAAGGTGATTCTCGTCGATTCGGCAAGAATCAATCGGTAATTCTCGTCGATTTTGACTTAATGACACGCTCTGATTAAGCCAGGTCGAGACGGCGAGAATCAGCCAGTGATTCTCGACGATTCGGCGAGAATCACTAGTGATTCTCGCCGAATCGACGAGAATCACTTGGTGATTCTCGTCGAATATTACTTAGCATCAGAGTTGCTCGCTTTGAAGTAGCTGGATCGAGTCGGCGAGAATCAGCCAAGGATTCTCGACGATTCGGCGAGAATCACTTGGTGATTCTCGTCGATTTACACTTAGACGATTTTTCGTCTTTCCAGCCATGAGGTGCTCCATGACCTATCCTTGCTCCTTGTCTGCTCTTGCATAATCACAGCCCTGTACTTGAAAGTAAGTACACTCCAATAGAGTGAGTACATGTAGGCCAACACACTGATCTGCTCAACGAGGGATTACGTCGCGCAGACCCGTGTATATTGACCTACTGCACCCTGACATTGGTGTGCACTTAGCGTGGAAAAACTGCAAGCACAACTTGAAATATTTTGTCAAATACATTGTCTATTTACCTTAGCTTATCCAGGGGCTTCTTCAAATCAGGTACGTTGTGGATACAATACCCAACAATCTCCCCCTATTTGAAGAAGCCTAAACCCTACAAGCTAAGGTGAATAGAGCATATGGGAATGAAAATCATAAACTTGAAATTGAGTTGAGTGAGTTATTCATTACCAATACCTTAGCATTAGCCTTAGCCGAGAGGGTAATCTCCCCCTTTTTGGCTTCTGCAAATCTGGGTCTGTTGCATTTGACCCCGTGCTCCCCCTCAGTTCTTGCACCTGTGCTCTCACTTGAGTTCCTGGCAGAGGCTCCCCCTAGATGAACGAGCCTGGAGCTTCTGTAGTCTTCATCCCTCATAGTTTAGCATCCCCAATTCAGTTTTGAAAAGACTGAACTTTGCCTCGTCTAAGGGCTTTGTGAATATATCTGCAATCTGCTTGTCCGTAGGGACATAACAGAGAGAGATGTCCTTGTTCTCCACGTGCTCCCGAATGAAGTGGTATCGCACTTCAATATGCTTTGTTCTGCTGTGCGATACCGGATTGTTGGCAATTGCAATTGCACTGGAGGAGTCGCAGTACATTGGAACTTCCTTGAACTGAAGGTCGTAGTCGGCTAACTTGTTTCTGATCCATAGGAGTTGTGCGCAACAGCTGCCTGCCGAGATGTACTCAGACTCTGCTGTGGAGGTTGCAACACAATTCTATTTCTTGCTATTCCATGAAATAAGCCTTCGTCCGAGGAATTGACACGTCCCGGAGGTGCTTTTCCTGTCATCCCTACTCCCTGCAAAATCAGCATCTGAAAAACCTATTAGCTCGACATCATTGTTTCTCGGGTACCACAAGCCAAGATTGGGAGTACCTTTAAGGTATCTTAGAATTCGCTTTGCAGCGACATAGTGAGATTCCTTAGTGTTCACCTGATATCTGGCACAGACACATGTGGAGAACATGATATCCGGTTTACTGGCAGTAAGGTAGAGCAGGGATCCAATGATGCTTCTGTATTTGGTTTCATCGAAAGGTTTACCTTTCTCATCCTTATCCAGAGACATAGTGGATCCCATTGGAGTCCTCATAGTGGTTGCATTCTCCATACCGAATTTCTTAAGGAGTTCATTTGTGAACTTCGTCTGAGAGATGAAGATTCCATCCTCAGACTGTTTTACTTGAAGTCCCAAGAAATACTTGAGCTCTCCCATACTGCTCATTTCAAACTTTCCTTGCATAAGTTTAGAAAACTTTTTGCAAAGATTGTTGTCCGTTGAGCCGAATATAATGTCATCGACATAGATTTGCACCAGCAAAATCTTGCCTTTGACTTCCCTAAGAAACAATGTTTTATCTATTTTACCTCTAGAGAACTTGTTCTCAAGAAGAAAACTAGATAAAGTCTCATACCAAGCTCGTGGAGCTTGTTTTAAACCATATAGAGCTTTATTGAGAAAATACACATGATTGGGATAAGTAGGATTGACAAAACCTGGGGTTTGAGCGACGTATACTTCCTCTTTCAGGTCTCCGTTCAGGAATGCTGATTTCACATCCATTTGATAGACTGTGAATCCTTTGTGCGAAGCATATGCCAGGAACAGTCTGATTGCCTCGAGTCTTGCCACTGGTGCAAAGGTCTGGTCGAAGTCAATCCCCTCCTCCTGTCTGTAACCTTGAGCCACCAGCCTGGCCTTGTTCTTTATGATGACACCATGTTCATCCAGTTTGTTTCTGAAGATCCACTTGGTGCCAATCACATTCTGCTTGTGTGGTCTGGGAACCAGCGTCCAAACGTTGCATCGTTCGAATTGATGTAGTTCATCTTGCATGGCCAAAATCCATGCCGCGTCTTTGTTCGCCTCGTCGAACTTCTTTGGCTCAACCTGTGACAGGAAGCTAAGATGCAAAACTTCATTAATAGTACCTCTTCGAGTTCTGACACCGACATGAGGATCTCCGATGATCTGATCTCTAGGATGATCCCTCATGTGCCGGAGCTCTAGAAGTCTGGCGTCTGGAGCTTCGACTACTTCTTGGGCTTCTCCTTCTTCTAAGAGATTTGTTCCATTTTGATCTTCAACATTCCCAGATGACGTGGAGGTGGAAACTTTGACGTACTTAGGAGGTTCAACTTTAGCGGTCTCATCGAGATCCAGTTGTTCAAGTTGTGCACCTGCATCTTCAAGAATACCACTGGAAGAATTGCTGTTAAGCAAACTTCCTTCATCAAATACAACATTAATTGATTCTTCTACCACTAGGGTTTTCTTATTGAAGACCCTATATGCCCGACTGTGGGAACTATAGCCCATGAATATGCCTTCGAAGCATTTTTCACCAAATTTAGTACGCGGGTACTTCCCATTATTCAGTACATAGCATCTGCAACCAAAGATCCTCAAGTAGGACATGGTTGGTTTCCTGCCTTTCAGTAGCTCGTAAGGCGTCTTACGATGATGCTTTTTGATCAATGCTCGGTTTTGTACATGACAAGCTGTATTGACCGCCTCTGCCCAGAAGTATTCTGGGAGAGAAGTGTCTGTCAACATTGTCGTGCAAGCTTCAATGAGAGTTCTATTTCTCCTCTCCGCAACTCCATTTTGCTGAGGAGTGCGCGGGGAGGAAAACTCGTGAAAGATACCTTGTTCTTCACAAAACTCTGTCATAGCACCAGATTCGAATTCGGTTCCATGGTCACTTCTGATTTTGACCACTGAGTAGTTAAATTCGTTCTGAATCTGCTTGACAAAGCTAGTGAAGATGTCAAATGTATCTGACTTTCGTTTTAAGAAGAACACCCATGTAAACTGAGAATGATCATCAACTATCACTAGCGTATAGGACTTGCCTCCCAAGCTATGAACTTGCATTGGACCAAACAAGTCCATATGTAGAAGGTAAAGACATCGGGAAGAGTCTTTGTCTACAATGCTCTTAAGGGTAGCCCGAGTCTGTTTGCCCATCTGGCATGCAGGACAGGGGCTATCTTTGATGCACTTGATAACGGGAGCATCCCTTACTAAGTTTTTAGAAAACATCATACTAATTGTTTTGAAATTAATATGTGCCAATCTCTTGTGCCATTGTTCACAAAGAGATGCACTGCATGTTGCCACAAGGCATACGGGGGTAGATGAATCTAAACTGAGAAAATCTAAGCAGAAGATATTTCTGCTCCTAATGCCTGATAATACCGTCTCAGAAGAGGTATGTGAAATTATCAGACATTTATCCTTGCAGAACTTAACGTCATAACCTTTATCACATAACTGACTTACACTGATCAGGTTATGGTTTAACCCTTCAACATAAGCCACATCGGTGATAGAGATTATACCGTTGGAAATCATACCGTAACCTCTGGTGACTCCTCGATCTAACCCTCCAAAGATGACTTTGGGTCCATTCTCGACTGGAGTGTAATCACGCAGCAGCCTTCTTATCCCAGTCATATGCCGGGAGCATCCACTGTTCAAGCACCAGATCGGCGTTTTGGTGGCCTTTGGACATTCATGCAAAACAAAATTAATTTCCCTTAGGAACCCAATCGAACTTGGGTCCTAGATTCCTGGTTAGCATACTCCCCCTCGGTTGGTTAACCTTACGAGTGGTCGGCCTCGCAGTGCTAACATAGGGAGTCTCGTTATATCTCGGGTTAAACCAACAATCCACGGCAAAGTGACCGACTTTGCCACAACACCAACAGTCAAATATGTTGTACCTCTTCCTAGGTTCCAGTCTTACCCTGGGAATGGTGGGTGCAGCCGGGGCCTTGGATCCTGAGGTGGATGCCTCATAGTGATAGCAGTCACATGACTTCTTCACCTTCTGTTTCATTAGTATAACAGGCTTGACTCTTGGTGCCTGCTTTCCATTATGGCCGCTAGAGAATTGGCCATAATTTCCCATGTGGATTTCCTCATAAGGTGCCTTGAGGGCACTCTCACCGAAGTTCCGGGGAAAGGTCCAACCATCATATCGGCTCTTTGGCTTTGCAACCGAGGGCCGGAAATGATGACCAAAGGTTGATTCAAAGTCATGTTGGTTGCAAGGAAAGCTAGGCTTTCTGAACGCAACAGGACTGAGCGGAGCCTTTCCCTTTTCATCAGCAGAGGCCTTCTTGGCGGCCTTATTCTTCCTCTGGTTCCTGTTTCTCCTGGATGAGGAACCAGATACCCCTACATGCCCCAAGCCAGCTCCTTTGGCCTGAGCAGAGAAGGTATCAACTACTGGAAGAACAGTTTTTGGCATAGAGAAGCTCTTGACGATCTTCCTTTCTGCCGTAAGTTGTTCTTCCAACTTGTCGACTTCCTCCTGCTTAAGATCAAGGAGTTTAAGAGACTCTGAATGCTTTGAAGTCAGGTCAAGGTGCTCTTGTCGGAGAGAAATCAAACTGGTGACCTCTTCCCTTAGGGAGACACACTCACCCTTAAGGAATTTCACTTCCTTTTTCTCAGCCTTCAATCTCTTACGGCACTCCTCGAAAGTGTTGAGCAGAAGCTCATACTTCTCGAGGAGCTCCGCTTCACGGGCCGAAAGGCTATCCTCAGGGTCATCATCCTGAGACTCAGGATCAGAGTCAGAGTCGGAGAGAGGGGTGTGAGCTTTTACCTTCCCAGTAAATGGGGGGCATTCTCCTTCTGAGTCGGAGCGACCCACCAGCCCGAAGTAGGCTTCCACATCATCACTGGAGTCTGTGGAATCAGACTCACTCAGTGTCTTTCGCCTTTTGGCGATGTAGCTCCGCTCTTTCTTCTTGTCTCTAGAGGATTTGGGCTCCTCTCCTTTCCCTTTTTCTCTCTTGCCTTGATAGCAGTCGGCCACGACGTGTCCTGGCTTATTGCATCCAAAGCAAATAATATCAGAGGAGCGATGTTTGTTCGATTTAGAAGCATACCTGTCAGAAGAATAATTTTTCTTCTGATGCCTGGAGGAGGAGCCGTCTTTCTTTCTTTGATTCCTCATCTTGAGGAACTTCTTGAATTCTCGGGTGATGAGGGAGAAATCCTCCTCAGACAGCTCTGAGCTGGAGGAGCATGGCTCGGAGTCCTCCTCCTCATCCTTTTTCCTGGTACGGTATGAAACTGCACCCTTGCCTTTTCTGGAGTGAATGGCTTTTAGAGCCACAGTCTTTTCTTTGGCTGCAGCCTTCTCTGCTTCTTCTTCTACTTTCCTGGTGTTCAGTTGAAGCTCATAGGACATCAGCTTCCCGAACAGAATTTGCGGGTCTGTTTCAGCTAGTCTGCCAAACTCTCGGATGGCGCAGATCTTTGTGTCCCATTCCTTAGTAAGGGACCTAAGGAATTTATCATTGAGTTCACCATTAGTGAACACTCTTCCGTATCCTTTGAGGGCATTGACAATCTTGAGGAAGTTCTCGAAGGTGACTCCGATCTCTTCCTTAGGTCCTTGTTTGAAGGCCTCATATTTCTGGTTCAGGAGGGATCTACGATCATCCCTCACTTCATCAGTGCCCTCCATTAGGATGATCAGGCAATGCTAGATCTCCTTTGCTGTCCTGCAGTTGCAGAAGTTCTGCATCATTGAGTCATCAACCGTGCAAACCAGAATGTTCTGCGCCTTCTTGTCAAGTCCCACTAACACCATCTCGTCCTTGTCCATTTCAGAAAGTTTCTTCGGCACTTTCTTGGTAGGATCAATGGTGGAGACCTTAGTGGGGACATAAGGTCCCTCCTCCACGATCATGAAGAGTCGAGGATCAACTGCTTCCATGTAGAACCTGATCCTTTCCTTCCAGATAGGAAAGTTGAGCCTGGTGCACACTGGGATCTTGCCTGTGAACTTGAGCCCGTCCATAGTAGATGTTTGCCTTCTTCTTGACACTAGCGGCAGGATTTTACTCAAGGTGTTAACCTTTTTGATGAGGAACCTGGCTCTGATACCACTTGAAAGTCCACCTAGTGTCAACTATCTTCACCTATGGGGGGGAATAGGTGACGTGCAGCGTGTTTGCGGAATTTAAAATTGTACTTGCACAAGAAGACAAAACAGCACAGCACAGAAAGTACACAAGCAATTTATAGTGGTTCCCCGATTTGGGTACATCCACTTTCCCCCTTCGACCTATCTCCCAACAAGGGATGACTCGGTCTCTTCACCAACAGGATTGAAATCCAATCCTTGCACTATCGGAAGGAACCCTTCCACACGTAGGAGTCAACACTCCCACAACACGGGTTGCACCCAACCCTTACAACTAGGAACCAACGTTCCTTTACAACAAAAGTAAAACTAGAATGTACAAGAGATACAAACTACTTTTGGAGACTAGGGTGTCCCTCTTCGTTTGACGACGATAGAAGAGTCCACAACCCTAGATCTTGCTTGGAGAGAATCTCCCCGGAACCGGCGGCGGCAAGATGGGCGGCGGCTTGGTTCACGGTATCGGCGGCGACAATGGTGTGCGGCTGCTGTACTTTGGAGATCCAAACTTCATAGCAAAGCTAGCAAGGTCTACCAACGGTCACACTAGGATCGGTCGTCTCGATCGATTCGGACGGGAAGGTTTTCCCGATCAACAAATCGAGAGACAAGGGATCTCTGGTTAGACGCGTGAGACTCTATGCTTGGCTATGCTTGTATCGTCGGGAGATCTGGAGGAAACGACGATCAAACGGCCGGCGATCGACTTGCACGAGCGGCGACGGCGGCGGAGCAGTTTCGCGATTTTAGGTCAAGATCGTCGCTCGGCTTCTTTCTGTGTGTCCACTGTTCAAAAATACGCGTGTATTTATACACAAGTATACTCCTAAATGACCGTTGTGGGTCCCACCAGAAGAAACCCTAAAACCGGTTCAAAACCGTGCCAGCGGCAAAGTCCGGTCCAGCGGTTTCCAGAAAATTGTCCAAGGCAAAATCGGCGAGAATCGAAGGTGATTCTCGTCGAATCGGCGAGAATCGAAGGTGATTCTCGTCGATTCGGCGAGAATCAATCGGTGATTCTCGTCGATTTTGACTTAATGACATGCTCTGATTAAGCCAGGTCGAGACGACGAGAATCAGTCAGTGATTCTCTACGATTCGGCGAGAATCACTAGTGATTCTTGCCGAATCGGAGAGAATCACTTGGTGATTCTCGTCGAATATTACTTAGCATCAGAGTTGCTCGCTTTGAAGTAGCTGGATCGAGTCGGCGAGAATCAGCCAAGGATTCTCGACGATTCGGCGAGAATCAAAGATGATTCTCGCCGAATCGGCGAGAATCACTTGGTGATTCTCGTCGATTTACACTTAGACGATTTTTCGTCTTTCCAGCCATGAGGTGCTCCTTGACCCATCCTTGCTCCTTGTCTGCTCTTGCATAATCACATCCCTGTACTTGAAAGTAAGTACACTCCAATAGAGAGAGTACACGTAGGCCAACACACTGATCTGCTCAACGAGGGATTACGTCGCGCAGACCCGTGTATATTGACCTACTGCACCCGGACATTGGTGTGCACTTAGCGTGGAAAAACTGCAAGCACAACTTGAAATATTTTGTCAAATACATTGTCTATTTACCTTAGCTTTTCCAGGGGGTTCTTCAAATCAGGTACGTTGTGGATACAATACCCAACAGATATGAACGCCATCTCAAGGGGCACCACAACCAAAGGCACGGGAGGAGCAGGAGGGGCAGGAACAGCTACCCCCTCAGCGGGGTCCTGAGCTCTCGGAATCTGTCCTACCACTACTGCTACAAGGGACTGAGTTTGAGCCTGCATAGCCACTACCTGCCTCGATAACGCCTCATTACTCTGTCGCAGGCTTTCTACCAACGCATCGCTCTGCGCTCCTGACGTCTCACCCTCGGATTGGGGGGTCGATCTCATCGCAGGACGTCTCGCCATCCTATAATCGCAACAGCTTTAGACAAAACCTAGCCCAACAGCTAGAACAAAACTACCCGGTACAGACAAACACACTTAAATATGAACTTCAACTGCAAAACTTGCTCTGGGAGTTGTTTTTAACATGATGATGTTATGTTTGGCCTAAGATGGTTCACCACCATCATACTAACTCATGTGCCTCAACCATGAATGCATGTACTTGTATTCTGTTTGACTCAAAACCATGCGTGTACATATGTCATCTTGCAAATCTTTAGCTTGGCACGTTGTGCTTATGAAATGTTATGCTATGCATGATGTGCTATGCATTCTAAAAAAGGCCTTAATGCATGTCATGGGCGGCATACACATGAAAATGTTATGCATCTCATACTACATAACATTCCCATGCAACGAAAAAAAGAAAACGTGCTAGCCGCACTCATGTGGTGAGGTTATGCATCCCATACTACATAGCCCTCACATGTTGCCTCTTATGGTGGATCCATATACAAACACATATTATGCATCCCATACTACATAATATGCCCCGTATACTTCTTTATGCTCATGAGTGTAGTGTTTGTGCTTTAGCCAAGATGTGCTGATGACATATCGGTGTGTGTATGGTATGACGCTAACCACTAATGCAAACAAGGGAAAGGTTGCCCGACCATTTGTCAAGCAACCTCCCTCTGATACCAACTGTCACAACCCGCATTTTCTCAATGAAGAAATCGTATCAGAGCAAGAGAAAACACGTGTCGTGATGCCACATCGTGCAGGGGATAACTACATACCCTCAGGCAAAACTCCAGACCTTTGTTTTTAAGGAAAATCGTTGATTAATTATGAAAGAAAACCAGTTATGTTGAAAGGTCGTATCCCTCGGCACGGTGGATCATCTAGTCCACAAATAAAAGTATATTTTTACGCAGCGGAAAATACTTTGGTTCAATTAAGTTGACACCCTAAACGAGCATGTGTCCCCGAGGGACGACTCATGGTATGCACGACTCTAAGGTGAATATAGTAAGTATGAAAGATAGTGTTTTTACGCTAAGGAAGAATAGTGTCTTTGTTTTATAAATATGTTATGCAAGAGGTACATATAATAATGCTTTTAGGGTTTAAAAATATCTAACATGCAACCTAGCATAAATCCTTCCCAGGAGCAAGTAAACAACCACATATAGGCAAAAAAAATAGCAGTTTAAGTTCATACCAGCATCGCAAGAATCCACCAGTGGGCGTCAACAACCTGACACGAACCCACTGGTGAGTATGTATGTCTATACAGAAAGGTAAAGAACTACCTCACAGAAATCGGGGATCAGCTAACTCAGCTACCCAAGAGGCTATCGACAAGCCCCTCCAAAAGAACTAGCCGCTGAACTGGCTACCACCTGGACCTGAGGCATTCAAGAAAAGAACACCTCAGCAAGAAAACAATCAAAAGGTATATAGAGCATTAGATTTATGAACAAATAAGAAGGGTTTACCAATCCCGGCAACAACTGCTATAAGCAAAAGAAAGGGGATGACAGTAAGAAAAGAGTACTGTCTAAAGCACAGCAGAGCACACCAAGTGCGAGCAATAAAACCAATATGCCCTACCAAAAGAGCCTGCAACTGCATCAAGACATATACATATGCCACAAGAAGAATCCATAAAAGGGAAAGGAACTAACAGTCCTAACACGCGGGGTATGACAGAGGTCAAAACATGGATCTGAATACATAACCAAAACCAGATCCATAAAGGGCTAAGTGGTCAAACAGTGGCAGCACTAGGGTCCCACACACGCCAACCCAAATCGGGGCAAAAGGCGGTGGCCACAGCTCTCCACATAAAACCACCCATCCAGAGGCCACCAAAACTCCACCACCTGCCACAACCCAAGAGTCGGCGTGCAAAAAAAAAAATTAGCCGAACACCCAATACCCCCCCCCCCTTAGGGAAAAGTCACACTAACAATCCTAAAGAGACACACGAACCCAAGGCAAACACGTCGGGTCCAACCGACGCGGCCTTGCACGCCTAACCCGAACCAACCCCGAGTCTTACCTGACCCAAAACCAGCGCAGCAATCAGTGTCGACACGATATGTCGACACCACAACAGGTCGGTGTCAACACAAGGTGTCGACACTACCGCGGCCGGTGTCGACACAAGGTGTCGACACCCCGACTGGCCGTTGTCGACACCAAGTGTCGACACTACCGCGGCCGGTGTCGACACAAAGTGTCGACACCCCGACTGGCCGGTGTCGACACCAAGTGTCGACACTACCGCGGCCGGTGTCGACACAAAGTGTCGACACTACCGCGGCCGTTGTCGACACAAAGTGTCGACACCCCGACTGGCCGGTGTCGACACCAAGTGTCGACACCCCGACTGGCCGGTGTCGACACCAAGTGTCGACACTACCATGGTCGGTGTCGACACCAAGTGTCGACACTACCGCAGCCGGTGTCGACACAAAGTGTCGACACCCCGACTAGCCGGTGTCGACACCAAGTGTCGACACCCCGACTGGCCGGTGTCGACACCAAGTGTCAACACTACCGCGGCTGGTGTCGACACAAAGTATCAACACCCCGACTGGCCGGTGTCGACACCAAGTGTCGACACCCCGACTGGCCGGTGTCGACACCAAGTGTCGACACTACCGCGGCCGGTGTCGACACAAAGTGTCGACACTACCGCGGCCGGTGTCGACACAAAAGTGTCGACACCCCGACTCGCTACCGACGCCAGACCCAGCCACCGACCAAAACGAGAGCCAGGCCTCTCTCTAGAATTTCATCATCCATTGGCAATAGCAACTACTCGACCTGAACCGTACCAAATCCGTCCCTAATAGACACATCTCACAGGAGAAACTGAGATTTAACTGGAACTTCTCTACACTAACCACAGTATAATCGGGGACGAACCCTAGCGTACACCTAGGATCTAAGCATGAGAGAGATAAAATTTAATCAAGAAGAAAACAAGGATCAGCTATGGCAAGGATGAGGGAACATCACTTGCTTCAATACCGGAAAAGCTTGGTCGAAGACTTCCCTCACTCTCGGATCTAGCCGCAGAGCACCAAGCCGAGGATCAGAAAGAATGCAGATCCAGGCGAGAGCAATCCAGATCCACTCTCGAAATAAAATTTCGACCGCTAAATCTCCCGGAATCGGCATCCGAAGGTTAGGGTAGTCTGGCGGTTCTCTTCCTCTCGTACAGGCGGCGGCTCCTTCCAAAAGAGAAAATGAAAAGAGGCAATGAACCAAGCCCTAATTTCTAACCTAAGGCTATATATAAGCATCAGTTTTAATAATAAACAATCAATACATACTAATTACTTACACGCAATATCAAAACGACACGAGACCCGAAACATCTCGGAAATTGATGAAATTCACATCGCAGCTAAAAACCCACGCTACGAACACAACTGCGAAGTCGAAATTAGCATTTGACGAATAAAACCCGGTATATCACCACCCGAAGAAAAAAACACAAGCATTCCCTAAGAGGCCCAACCGAGTCATCAAACGGACTCCGGCTAGCTAGGGAATCTTGCTAACAGGCTACAAACAGGCTACACAAGGAACCCTAAGAGCTAAGACCACGCTCTACAACGGCAAAGAGCCGGAAATACGACATTGTAATGCCAGACAAAGATCAAACAAAACATGGAAAAACCGGGGGCGTTACAATTCCTGCTCAGTCCGCATGCCTGTCGCAGGCTCAGCCAGTAGTGGCAGCTTCCTCCTCAGTCCGCAGCCTTCGTGCGGACTCCGTCAGCACTCGCAGACTCCTTCCAGTCCGCCACTCAGCAAATCCTCCAGAGAGCAGTCCCAGTCCATATGCCCTAGTGCGGACTCGCCAGACTCCGCAGGCTCTTTGCTGCCCGCACCCCTTGCAGCTCGCAGTTCAGTAGTGGAGGACTCCGCGGATTCTCCTCGCAGTTCGCCACATAGCTTCCAGCATCCGCCACCCCAGCAGTAGGCGGACAGTCCCAGCTCGGTAGTGACGGACTCCGCGAACCCGCATCGCAGTCCGCCACTAAGTCTCCTTTCTTGCCAACATCAGCACCAGCTTCAGTTCCAAGTCCCAGTCCGCGCGGCCTGTTGCGGACTCCGCGGACTCCGACTCCATCTCGCTCAAGTTACCGTCTCACCGGGGGTAACGTCACCACAAGCCATTACCTCCTCGGGCCTATAAATAGCCCCCCATGCCTCTCGTTCTGGAGGTCTGCATTCCGGTTCCGGCTCGGGGACTCTCGTCATCGCCAAGGTGCTCACGCCCAAAGTCAGCCAGCAAGCCTTCCTGCAGACTCCATTTCTCAGTCTGCCGTCTCTCTGCCCCTAACCGCGCGGCCTGCCGACCTCGTTCTCCAGTCCGCGCGATCTGCTTCCTTAGCTTAGCCGCGCAGTCTGCCGGCCTCCACCGTTCAGTCCGCGCGGCCTCCTCTGGCATTCTTCTCCTTAGCCTCCAGCTTCCCGCTTGTACCCTTTATTGCTTCGTTGTAAAGGTGTATTAGCAGCTTATAACTCTCGCTATTAATAAAAGGAAAGCTCGTCTCAAGAGTGGTGTTTAAGCCGCGGCGGGCGAAGTCTGCTGTTGCCGCTGCTAGCGCCCCCCTTCTCTTTCTCTTCTTCCTAGCTCAGCTCAGCTCCCTCGGCAAGCAACCTTCAAGCTTTCCCCCTTCGCCTATCTAGCAGTCTGCTAGATTCGGCCTAACTTCTTCCTTCCTTCTCAGATCCACAGATCTTACAGCTCAAAACCCAGTCAAGGTTCCTACAACTCAGAGTGAGTCCACACTCCTAAAACTCAGGCAATTAAGCCCTACCTCAGCCTTCACCCAGGCCTATAACTCAGAGAATTAAATCTCCTACCTCAGGCACACAGCCCTACCTCAGCCTTCCCAAGGCCTACAACTCAGAGATGTAAATCTCGTACCTCAGGCACTCAGCCTTACCTCAGCCTTTATAAATTAGGCTTACAACTCAGATCAATAATGATCTTACAGAAAAATGATACAAAATAAGTTTTATCTTTTACCCAAGTTGAGAGAGAATGGGTAGAAAGTTTTCTTGATCAGTTCTTGAAGAATCTGATTACTTAGAAATCAACATGTCTTTGGCTTTCTTAAAAACATCTTGAATCTGAACACAGTAAGGTTGAATTTCTTGAAGTTGATCTTCAATCAGCTTCCTTCTTAAAATCCAGAAATTAATCTGAATTCTTCTTTGCAGATTAGTTCAGGATCTGCTCTTAAGAGACTAGTTGATGATAATCTCTTTCTTCACTTGAATTGTTGGAGCTCTCTCTCTACAAATTCTTCTGAAGATATTTTGAAATTCTTCACTTATATCCACTTGAAATCTTTGATTGAATTTTCTTGTGTATGTAGGATCTTCTGTTGTAATTGTGTTTTGTGTACTTCTTCTCATCGTCTTCAGTTGATAGAATCTGTCTTTATATAGACTTCATCCAAGGTTACCGACTGATCCGGTTGCTAACCAACTTCTGACAGATCTGACAGTTGCAGTAGACTTGTTGGTTATGGCAGCTGTCAAGTCTCCAGTCACTTCTTGAAACTTTGTCTCTGTCAGCAAAGTGTCGAGTCTGAACTTCACATGTATCGACACATGTAGACTAAGTGTCGACATAATCCTTGGTGGTGTCGACACAGCTCTTATGGTGTCGACACTGCTTCTCGACATAGCTTCTGTAAGAATGTGTCGACAAAAGTCCTGTGTGTCGACACAGTCACTTCTTGTCTTGACACAATTAACTTAGAAGAAATTCTGGTGTGTGTGTGTTGACACAAGTCCTGTGTGTCGACACAGTTGATGTCGACTGAACTTTCTGTGTGTCGACACAAGTACTGTGTGTCGACATAGTTGATGTCGATTGAACTTTCTGTGTGTCGACACAAGTCCTGTGTGTCGGCACAATTTCTTCTGGTGTCGACACAGCTTTTCCAAGTGTCGACACAATTGCCTTCAGGTGTCGACACAGCTTTTCTCAAGTGTCGACACAAGTCTTCACAAGTGTCGACACAGCTTCTTCTAGTGTCGACTCATAGACTTAGAAACTTTTCCTGCATATTCTTAACCTGCACATATAAACTCAAAACAACATCAAATACACCTTGATGAATATCATTGAGCTAAGTGAGGCTTATACAAATCTGGTACACATTTGCCAATGTACCCAACACTCATCACAACCAGGAGCTTACTCAAAGCATCCATACATTCATAAGTAACATCCATACATCCATACAGCCATCCAACAAAGCATAAACTTTTCATATCATCAAATCCATGGAGTCTTCTCCAGTTTACCCATAATCATCACCAATCCAGATTACCCGTCAAGATGGGCTTCACACAGCATGCCTATGTCGTACTCCACACTTATGGCTCTAGATGCAGACTCAATCAAGGAATCACTTCCACAATATAGACCTCTTGGTGGAGGATTCCATGCACATGCATAACAAAAGGACTTCGATGTCCAAGAAGGAGATCGTTACCCTTGAAGATCGCTTCGGAGCCATGACTTAGCCGGATAGAAATCACCACCTCGGCGTTTCCTTCACAAATCCTCTCTCGGACCTTCTCTCCGCAGCTCCTCCATCAGCTGGTTTTCCTTCCTCCTTCCCTTCCCTAGATCTCTCTCTCTCTCTCTCTTTTTCTCTCTCTTGGAAAGTGAGGAGAAGAATAAGATGAAATGAAGAGATAAGTCCTTCTTTTTTGGCCTTATATCCAGAGGGAAGAGGTCTGGCCGTTGGATCCAGGATAAGGGAAACAAATGGCTCTTGTACTTCCAAATTATGCAATCGAGGTTGCGTCCGGGATGTAGAAGACTTGGTCACTGCTTTACCCTTTTCTTCACAAGATGCACCTGCTTTTTCTCACTCCCTGAGGGGGCACTCCAACAAAATTTCGCAATATGTCCTTGCTTCCCGCAGCTATAACATGTACGTGTCTCAATACGTCCATGTCCATAAGTTGCCCCCGAAGAAACAGTCGACGGAGCTCATTCAGCAAGCCTAAACCTTTTCTTATCTCGTCTTCTAATCTCTGATTACTCCGACTGTGGCACTTTGAATTCTGGCTTCTCAACTGCCAGTCTCTTTGTAACATCTCATTTTCAGTTAGACCCTTCTACTTAGGTTTGGTTAGGACATGTGGTGGAGACATGAGTTTAGACTAGGTTGAACCATGGGATTTGGGTTTAACCACATGGGGCCCACAACAGGGCCCAAGGTAATCTAAGTCAAACCAGCCCCAAATTTAGGTCCTAGCCACACATTGATTCCACCACTGCATCACTAACCCTAATACCAACCTAAGGGAACCATAAGCCATATCACAAGGTCACCAATTGACTAGAGTTGACTCAAGTCAACCCTAATCTTAATTTGGTCAAACCCCACACCTAAAGGCCCAAATAGTCCAAGTGGGACACCACCATGGCCCAACCCGAGTTGGGTGGTGTCATAGGGTCCATGACCTTCAGGTGGGGCCAGCCTACTCATCAAGTCGACCAAGTCAACCCTAAAAGTCAACAAAGTCAACATGAAGCCTAAATGACGAAAAAGGAAGGGCAAGCCCATTCCCAATGGGCAAAACTCACTAACCATGGCCCATGACCAGCCCAAGTGGTCAAAGACAACACCTACCCATCTGAATTAGGAGAGAGAATGCATGCATGGGGGTAAAATGGGAATTTTAGGAGAGAGAAGGTGGAGGAAAGAAAATGAGGGCCATGTGTTCCTCCTTCCTTCTATCCAAGACACTTAGCAAGCTTCCCTAGATCATTCTAAAGAGAATATGTGCTGGATGGCCACTTGGCACCATGGGTGAAGCACCCTAAGCTTGGCCAAGCCTCACCTTGAGGCTAACTTCTTATACATCCACTCCCAGCCAAAACTACCCCCACCATTAGCTTCAAAAGGAGGAAACGAGTGGACTTTGAGTGCTGGAGCAAGGAAATTGCTGGATAAACCAGGAAACGGGAAGGAGTCGCCGGAGCAAGCTCGGCCATGGCTCACTGCCGCCAAACTCGCCGCCAAGCCTCAATTCTGGTCTGTTTCACCCCACCTCTCATCGTACTAGAATTCTAGATCGACTAGGAGAGCATCAGGCTCAATTGAGCCTGATACCATGTGAGCCGAGAGCAAAATCCCGAGCTTTTTCTTCTTGCTCGGGATCGCCGGAGGAGCCGCCTCCTGCAATCTCACCGTCGGGAAACGTCAGCCACCACCTCAACGAAGGCGGTGGCAATAATCGTCGGCGGTGCGCCGGCCCAAGTGGCCGGAAATGAGAAATAAAGTTGATCCAGGTCGGGCTCATCCCAACTGTTGGCTGGAGGTAGGAGATAAACGGATGTCGTCCGTTTTATTTCATATGATTAATGAATTTAATTAATATGAATAGTAAATTAAATGTCACACTTTTACACAGTACTTGCATGCTATAAATAGGCCTCTTAAAGGCAATTTCAGAACCAGACATCAACATGAAAATTGTAGTCCTAGGTCTTACCTTCATTTTTCCACCCTAAAATGGAGATTTGGAGCAGTAGGGCTCCCTGTAGGGCCATTCTTCCCAGACTAGTCCTAGGCTATGGCAGATTTTCAAATGTGTACACAGACCAAATTACAAGTCCTCATGACCTGAGATTTTGGTCATGTATGAGACTATGTCACACTTGGTTACTGACCAAAAATTGGAATTTTGTGAAAACGTTTTCCTATAGTTTGTTGTAAAATTTACTTATTTAAATTAATTGAATATATGGAGAAATACAACTCCAAATGACCCCAAATTTTGCTGACATGGAATTTGAGTCAATATAAGCTCATGATAAAACTTTCAGCCTCTTTGGGCCCCTGCATGTTGGGTAAACTCACTTGCATGTGTATGATGAATATAGGCTTGGGGTGCCGTTAGCAAAAATCTATATAATGGGGACTTAGCCCATTTGGAACTTTAAAAGTCTATGTAATCTTAGTCAGAGGATTATTAGGGTGAAATATACCCTCAACATAAGTAATGGGATTTTTGGGATCAAAATTCCCATTATTTGGAATTTTTGAGTATTAGGCCATTTAAAGACAAAAATTTGAAAATAGGGTTATTGATGAGTAAAAATTCTCAAACTTTGATAGGAACTCCAGGGATTTATTTGTAACCCTTGGAAAATTTTATGGGTCTATTAGATGATAATATTTTGGAATTATGTAGAATTTACAATTTTGCCCCTTTATGGAATTTATTTAACAATGATGGAAATTACAGTAGGAATATTATGGAAAAATTCCTAGTGAATTATTTATGTTCTTGTGACCTTGTGTAATTTTCGTAATATTTTTGGATGCCTCTATAAGTTTAAAATCCAATAAAAGGCATTTTTATTATATTTGTCATATGAGTGTTGGTGAAACAAATTACTGTCTAGGGATATGAAATTTTATATTTGGTATTATTTCAGTAATTTACATCTGCGGTGATTTTCCTAGAATTTTTAGAAACATATATGATGTACTTCATTTGTAAAGTGACCAATTCATGGATTTAACTTTAAATAAACATTAAATGGAAATATAAATGGAAAAATCACAATTCTTGGAAACTAGTTATAATTAGCCTAGATGATCATCAGGAAAATTTATTAGACCAGGGGGATCATTTGATATAGTACTTCTTGTATAAAGTGACATAGGCCACTTAATTAAAGGATTTAATTTAGGGTCTTTATGACTTAGAAAAATAGTGAAAACTCCACACATTCAATATCATATATCATACCATCCCATGATAAATGGTTAGGGTCACTTTGGCCAAGAAATTGGAAGTTGTACTTTACGGGTAGTATTAGGCCACGGGTTGCGTATAGCTCAGATAGAATATACTACTAGGACCGCATGGGGATAAGAATAGATATTGAGATGGTAATTATTTTGGGAGAATAAACCCTGGTTGGTCTACTACAGGTCATTTCTTGGTTACGAGCGATAGAGTGCAAGTCCTAGGATAGTAATTATAACAAGGGTTGGCGGAAGACCGCCGCCCTTCTATTAACATCTTAAGTCATTAGGACCACTCCAGAGTAATAATGAGAGCAGAACATGGATCATGGGTAGATATCAATAAAAGTAAATATCCTTACGAAAGGGAGATTTGGGATTCAGCCCATCGTAGTTCCTAGTGCCCCTGAGAGCCCTTCATCGGGCATGCCTCGGGTAATCCTGGGTTTACCCTAAACTACTAGGTGTAACTAACACTAGACAAGAGTAGTCTAATAGGTTAAGGCATTATGGTTCATTCTCACCCGTGATGGGTTTGAGGGATTTTAATAAACGCACAAATGTGCATTCTCACCCGTGGAGGGTTGGAGGGATTCAGAACTAAGGCACTGATGTGCAATCTCACCCGTGATGGGTTGGAGGGTTTCAGTACGGGTTGGTCCTGCGAGCTGGAGGCTCGGGTTGGAATATCTTTGGAATATCTTGCATGTGCATAAACCTATGGCGGGTCATGCGGTACTGGGCCAATCGTCACACTGATGGTAGTACGGTGACTCTGGCTAGGTGTGAGGGTTTGAGGGGCCAGTGGGTTGTTTTACACTACGGTCTGGAGGGCGATCCCCGAAAACGCACACTCGACCAAAAAGACTAGTGGGTAGCCAACAAATAGTACGCAGAGACTCTAGAGTGCACCTAGGACGTGTACAGAGGCGTATGGGAGGTCTAGGCCTGGTAGTGTGTATACCCGCCTAGGAGTGGAGACGCCCGCTCCACTGCTGCCGTAGCCACAACGGTGGTACCAAAGAGTGATGCTAGCTCCAAAAAGTGAGAACTAAAGGTATGTGATCATAGAGTCGTGTGTGTGAGTTGCACTTGCATGAACCATAACACGCATGCATGTCATACATTCATAACTAGGGCATACGCATCATAGATCCTTATCATATAAATTAGTATGGGCTGTTTTATATAATAGGTTATATTTCTGGAAATCTTAACTTATATGTTTGTATGAGCATTCATATAAGTTAAGGTACTTCTGTGATGGTAGTGGTAGCGTATTTACTTATTGCTCTTATTCAGCTTTCTTCCATTTCTGTTTACTTACTACACATACCTGTTTTTGTTCAGTTCTTCTTACTTTCTTGTACCATATATATAGAACTGCTAAAATAGAAATATTGGATATTTATATACTTGCTAGTATAGTTCCATTGTCACCTGCTTTTTGCTTTACCCCTTGTTGTCCTCCGCTTCGTCCTCCTGCCCGGTGCCTAGGAGTTGCGGGGCGAGTTGTGGTGGAAACGACTTAGTCTTTTTTACTAACGGTCGGTGTGACCAATCATTTTAGGAGCTCGAGGAGATGGAACACCAGCAAGACGAGGTGGCAGGACGTGAGGAGTTGATACCAACACCACTTACTACCACTACTGCAGCCCGGCGGCAGGTGGGACGAGTCTTCTGATGATAGTGTAGCTTCCGCATGTTGTCATTTATGAGAGAGATTATTGTCATTATGTACTGGACATAAGCCATTTTCTCTACTTTTGATAAACTCATTATGGACTGTTGTATACTTATTTAGTATATGATTGTGCTGTGACTTGTGGACTAGTGGTTACTTATACTACTTTTACTTCTTTCTCTCTTTTGGCCAACAACTTATATGATCGTACTAGCCGGCAGGATCGGCGTGTTGCGGTGTCGACTAAACCGTGTGTTAGTGCCACCGTAAGACGACGGTTCTGGGCATAAGACCGGGTTAACTCCTTGTTAAGGGGGAGGGTTCTTACACTCTTCTTCTCTTGAACCCGCTTCAAATCCTTCTCCAGTGCACGGGCTGTGTCCACCAATGCTTGGAAGCCTTGATTCACCGAACTCGGGAGTACCAATCTCAACTCATCTCGCAGTCCCTCATAAAATCGATTCATCTTCCATGCTTCCTCCGCAAAGGTAGACCCCGCATATCGCCCAAGTCTGGTAAACTCATGCAGGTACGTATCAATGTCAGTCTCACCCTACACCAAACATTGAAACTCGTTCTCCATCGCAATCCGCTGCGACACTGGCAAGTACTTGGCTAAAAATAATCTGGAGAATTCATCAATTGAGACTTCCTCTAAACCTCGACCTTCCAAGTGATGCACTTCAATGTCATCCCACCACAATCTCACATCTCCTTTTAGCAGAAAAGTGGCTAAGGTCACTTTCTGCTCCTCCACCATCCTGATTGCAGTCAGGATCCTCTTCACTCTAGCATGCCAATCTTCCGACTGCGTTGGGGAAATCGCCCCACCAAATGTAGGTGGATGAAATTCCATAAATCTTTTCAATGACTCATTCATTGCTTGCTCGTCCACCACAACTTCAGTGCGCTCCTGCCATGCATCAAGCCGTACTGTCACTCCTACATGCCTTGCCTGCCCAGTAGGCTGTGCCTAAAACACTGTAAGCACTGTCTCCATCACCACCCGTATGGTCTCCGCCGAGGGAGGTGTAGGCGCTTCAACGGGTGCTGCACTCTCATCGGACTGTTGGGGCACAGACTTCCCAGCACTACTCCTCGTCACCTATCAATCAATGTACAAAACACCATTAATCATGCAGTTCAGAATGGAAAATATACATTGATGCACATTCCTAGTAGACATTCGTGAGTTCAATTATGTTCTCCCTCCCAAACAATCTCAACCTGGCTCTGATACTTCTTTGTAATGCCCCCGCTCATCACATGGAATATAACGGTGGGTCCGGTCGGGGCCCCGTGCCATATTTCACAGACAAGCGGTGAAATTATGTGTGGAAATCAAAATCATTCTACTCGTATCCTAACTCAAAACATTCTGGCGCAGCATTTTAAGTTAGATGAACTCAGCACAGCGAATGTCCACTAATATGTAAACTCCACATTTATATATTTATAACCAGGAATGTTTACAACACACACACACATGGCCTTAAGGCCTTACAAGTTGCTCTTTACACAAATGTACAGTTTCATACATCGGCACGCAGGCCGGCCACACATGAAATCCAACCACGCTTCGCACGGCCTTCAAGGGCCTTTAGCAGCAAGCCTCCATTCCGCTCAAATCAATTCAATCGTCAACACCTGCAATTAGCTATCCACCCAAGAGCGGTAAACAAAGTAACAGTCAGCTTTAGCTGACCAATTATAACGACCTTACCCCTTACTCGGGGCAATGGTTCCTTCCCTGTATGCATTGTCATCACAAGCTATCAATCTACCAATCACAACCATATCACAAACGCCGATATCCACCAGACACTCCGTGCACTCAGGGCACCTTATTGGTGTACCGGATATCCCAGTCGTACACTACCGATCAGAGGTTCTTCACTTGTTGGTTGGGCGGTTCAATCCTAGTCCACCAATCCCGCGGGCTGGCGAAATGCTGTCCATACCACTCAGAGGTACTACCTCACAGCATCCACAAACATAACCAGAGCAGATCGACCCACCCTAGTGGTGTAGCAAGCCAGGTTTATCGATGCTCCCCAGGCATTACCACCAATCGACCCCTCACCTATTCCGGATCGACCCACCCCTGTGGTGCAGCAAGCCGGGTTTAACTCGGCTCCCCAGGCGTTGCCACCAATTGACCCCTCATCTATCTAGATCAACCCACCCTAGTGGTGTAGCATGTCGGGTTTATCCGCGCTCCCCAGGCGTGCCACCAATTGATCTCTCATCACAACCAGGAGCTTACTCAAAGCATCCATATATTTATAAGCAACATCCATACATCCATACAGCCATCCAACAAAGCATAAACTTTTCATATCATCAAATCCACGGAGTCTTCTTCGGTTTACCCATAATCATCACCAATCCAGATTACCCGTCCAGATGGGCTTCACACAGCATGCCTATGTCGTACTTCACACTTCCGGCTCTAGATGCAGACTCAATCAAGGAATCACTTCCACGATATCCACCTCTTGGTGGAGGATTCCATGAACATGCATAACAAAAGGACTTTGATGTCCAAGAAGGAGACTGTTACCCTTGAAGATCGCTTCGGAGCCATGACTTGGCCGGATGGAAATCACCGCCTCGGCTTTGCCTTCACAAATCCGCTCTCGGATATTCGCTCTGCACTCCACAGCTCCTCCAGCAGCTGGTTTTCCTTCCTCCTTCCCTTCCCTAGCTCTCTCTCTCTTTTTCTCTCTCTTGGAAAGTGAGGAGAAGAAGAAGATGAAATGAAGAGATAAGTTCTTCTTTTTTGGCCTTATATCCAGATGGAAGAGGTCTGGCCGTTGGATCCAGGATAAGGGAAACGAATGGCTCATATTTGCCCAAAAATAGGCTGAACACGGCCTGACACGCCCTGTGACACGCCCGTATCACGGGCCGTGTCACTTAAGCGGCAGGCAACTAACTCAAATCCAACCAGTACACGGCCATGTGACACGCCTGTGTCACACCCTACATGCCCGTGTCATACCCGACATGCCCGTGTCCAGTAGCCGTACTTCACACAACACAATCTCCACTTCACCCAAGCAGGACACGGCGATGGGACACACCTGTGTCCCAAGCTGTGTACCCCAGGACACACCCGTGTCCAGCAACACATGCATTCCTCACTACAAACCGCAAATGACTTACCCTGTGACACACCCGTATCACAGGCTGTGTACTCCCTTTGATTGCCACTCGACGATTATCGAGCGCATTTCGTTGACCAGAGGGGGACACGCCTGTGTCTCAGGGCGTGTTCCCTCCAAAAACTTCATCGACCGAGTTTCGTCGACCACTCGACCAACTGCTCAACCCGAGCACGACACGCCCTGGGACACGCCTGTGTCCCAGGCCGTGTCACCCCAGCCTGAACCCAAAGTGGGTGTTGGGGTGTTACACAGGAAGTACTGGAGTGGTAGTTCAGGACAATACCCTGTGATGCTTGTGATGCTTGATGGATTGGACCTGTGAAGGGCAGTAGCAAGAAGTACTGGAGTGGTAGTCCAGGAAAACACTCTGTGATGCTTGTGATGCTTGATGGGTTGTGCCTGTGAAGGGTAGTAGCAGGAAGTACTGGTGTGTAAGCCCAGGAAAATACCCTCATGTGTGTGTACAGTATGTTGTGAATACTAAGGTTAGACTAGGGATGGAAAATGAGTTCTGTCGCTAACACTGGGCGTGGCACCTAGCTAACCTATGTATGTGAAGCCAGTCCCTCGGGGATGATATGGCTATATGTGAGCTTGAAAAGTTCTTAAAAATGCTTTATACCAAACAGGTAAGGTGAAACCGACCCGCGCCTTTTATTTAGCTGCGAGTAAGTTGTTATTCGGTGATGGCAAGGAGACTTGAGCAACGGGGGGTGGTTGATCCGACCTGCGTTATGTCCGCCCAACTTGAAGACCTGAAAGTGCGGTCTGTTGGAGCGCATAGCGAGAGTCTTAGGCTTGCGCGCCACTAAGACTAACGTCTCCGGCTGAACGCCATAGATAAAAATGCTCAATTTTACCGTTGGGTTTTGGCCTTGATATGGTGGTGAGACCCTGGTTCGCCGGTACACCAAGAATGTGCCCTGAGTACACGGATCGTCGGGTCGCGTGGCTGACGGTTGTGATGGAATATTTATGCGTGAGAGCACAATGTATAATATTTATATATCTGCATATGAATGACTATGCCTGCAGGGAAGGAATATCACTGCCCTGGGTAAGGGGTAAGGTCGTTATAAATTGGTCAGCTGATTACTGACTGTTGCCTTATTTGCCACTGATGGGTGGGCTGTCCTTGTATAGGTGCTGGAGAGCCGAGCGAGACATATAAAGGCTGAATTCCCTGTTGTTGCTACTGCTAGCCCTTGAAGGCTAAGCTGAAAAATGTTATTTTTTGTTCATGTGTGGTCGGCCTGCGTGCCGATGTTTGGAAGCCACTCTTGTAAAGAGAAATTATAAGGCAATAAGGCCAAACGATATTGTATTTGATGTACATTCCTATATAAATTTGTGTGTTTATATTAGTGGACATTCATGGTTGGAGTTCAGTTTTTTTGTTAAAATCTTCCGCTAGAATGCTATGAGTTAGGATGCGCAACTCTAATATCAACCTGTGACTTCGCAGCCTGTTTTGTGGCATATGGTGTTGGTCTCTGGCCGGACCTTCTATTATATGCTATATGAACGGATGGAGTCATTACAACATCTGTATTTTCTATATGTTACTAACTAATCTAATTTTGCTTATGGTATTTACATTGATAATCCCCCGACAACTCCAACTCAAACAAGTAATGGAGATGAGATTTTCCCCTTGCCCTTGATGACTTTCCTTCCACAAAACTTGAGTTTTTAATGTTAGCATCATGTCTTATTCTTATATTAATTAATAGTTATATTAAAATAATTAAAAATAATTAAAAATGTTTTTGTATCCTAATTTTTTAAAAAATCACGTTTCTCGTATATATTTCGTATCGTATCCCGTATCTCGTTTCCGTCCTCGTGCTACATAGATCATCACAATGGCCCATCCCCAAGTTTGGAGAATAAACCAATATACAAAATGGTGGTTGTTATTCGCAAATCATAAATGTCTATTCGCAAACCAAATTTTTCATGTTTATAAATATCGATTCACATATTAACTTTAAATTTAGCAATCAATGTCTTCTTCTCATGAGTAGTATCCGACAATGAATGAACATATTTGTCATTTTTTGAGCAAATATCAGAGACAAAATGATGATATTCACATCAAAATGTTGAAATTCACGTTAAAATTATGAAATTCACGTCAAAAATGATGAAATTCATGTCAAATTGTTGGGATGGAGTCGTCGATATAGGATCAAAAAGTTGTAGGATAAGTTTCTTCGTTGTCGGACCTTATTCAGGAGAAAAGATATCAATTGCTAAAGTTTAAAGTTAGTTTGTGGATAAACATGAAAAATTTAATTTGTTGAGAGTTGTCTATGATTTGCGAATAACAACTGTGTTGAAACCGAAAACTCGGTCTCTCGTGGAGTTCACCTTTGGGGAAGGGGTGATCGTGCACCTACTTCTCTCCTGCAAGAAAAATAACAAAGCAAGAAAGAACTGACCCAAGGGCTCGGCGTAGAGGACCCAACACACACCCGGAAGATCTTAGAGCGCTTCCCCTCCTTAGCCAAAGGCCGTGCTAAGGTAACCTCAGAAAGCGCTTAGAAGATCAGGGAACGAGTGGGCACAAGAAGCATGCTTTCTGAGATACCCCTTGAGTCCTATTTATAGATTTCTGAAAATGGCCTGCAAATAGCCAACTTCCGCTCTTCTGAACGGCTATGTGCAGTCCAGGTTGGCCTGCCAACAGAGTAACTCCGCTATTCTGAAGGGCTATGGGTAGGCCAGCGGCGGCAAAATGGTAGAAATACCTCATAGACCAATGGGCGAGTAGCCCTCAGTAATCTCTACTGGACAAGGGCGGCGACTACGGGCACGGACTACCCTGCTCGCGAGCTGTGAGCCCGCCAAGCTGTCGGGACTCGGCGAGCCATCTGGAGGTCGGCAAAAAGGTCGTGAGAACGACGAACGTCGAGCCCCGTTTGACGAACGCCAAGCACAGTTCGTCGAACGCCGAGCTCGCGAGGTTGGCCGAACTCGCGTGGCATGCGTCGGGCTCGCTTGGGAGAGAGGGATGTTGCCAAGACTCATCCCCCCTTGGTGTTCGCCCGAGTATCAGAAAAGGGGGGCCGGCCGGTCTGGTTCTTGGCAACCCCACTCACTGGATACGGGGTTGTACACAATCTCCGCTCTTTTTGAGCTTGGCAAAGCTCGGAAAGAAACATCCAACCCCAAGTGTTCGGCGAGTGCGGGGGGAGCCAGAGAGAATCTTGGGGTGGGGTCCACCTGTGGCTATATATATACGCCTGCATACCTGGTTGACTCTTGCCTTTCCCTTTCTCTAGCCCAGCCGAGATGCCGATCCCAATGGAGATCCAAGAGTGGCTTGCCCGAGTTTGTCAGTCCTCTTTTGCTCGCGTAGCTGCCCTGACTGTTGTTCCACTCGCCGTCCCGCATGGTGGCTAGCCCAAGCCCAACTCCGCCAAGAGGGCGAAGCCTTTTCCTCCGGCGGCCGAGCCCATGTTTGATGACCTGACGACAGCCCTGGAGCATCGGACTGGCTCCTCCAATCTCCTGCCCTTGAAAAGGGCAAAAATATTGTTGACCTATGCGACGGCCTGGACAGCCAACTGGATGGCGTTGAAGGCACCACGCCGCGAGACTCCACTCCGCGAGCCAAGAAAGCTGTTGGCAACTTGCCATTTAGAACCCCGGAGAATCGCCCCCGGGACCTGTCGCCCTCTTTGGGACCCCGTAGCTGTACTCGCAGAGGCTGAGCTCGCCGGTCTGCGCCCCTTCCCCTCAGCGACCTGTCGGGACCGTGGGGGCAGGTGTCGAAGCCATCCCTATTCCTGGATTCGACCTCCTCTTACCAGGAATGCGCCACCTAGGCCGCGGGAAGGACCTAAGATTCGTCCCTCCCCCCACCTTCCTGGAGGTGCTGAGCTCGTCAGGTAAGCTTAGCCTTGGATTATTGTCATGTGGTTTTCCGGGACGCCACCCCTTGCTGATTTTTTTGTCTTTACAGCTCTCCCCAACCAATCCGTGGCCGAGGAGTCTTCACGGACAGCCCACTATTCCCCCCTCCCTTCCCCCCAAACTCGTTGGACTCTTATCTGGGCCCTGAAGTGGAGAACGACGAGCTGACGAGGAGGGGGATCAAGCTCTTCAAGAAGCTCGTGTGCGGCCTGTGCGAGGTGCAGGAGGTCAACGAGGCACTGCAGCGCTGGCCCACCGAGTTTCCATCTCCACCCTCCACCCCTCTTGGGCTGACCGCTTGCTCTCCAACAGTCACGCCTACGCATTCGGCTTTGGCCTCTATGGCCGCGAGGACGTCGAGGCCTACAAGGGCATGACCCTGCGGTAGCTCTGCTATGAGGGGATGCAGGCCCACATACGGGCCATGGAGATCCACCATATGATGGTCCGCCGCAGCTTCAATCTCAGCAACCATCTCCAAAAAGCCGAGCAGGCATGCGACGTCACCAAGGATAAGGCCGTCGATATGGCGAGGCAGCTCGGCATTGCTGAGAACCTTCTCTCCCAAGCCATCGGTGGACTGGTAAGCATCGGGCTGTTTCCTTTCCTTTGTACTTAGAAATTTCCGCTGTCTCATAAATGTGTTGCCTTGTTGTTCAGGATGCTGAGGCTGCCGGGGAGTTACAGACTCGTGCTGCCGGGCTGGAAGACGAGAATGGCCAGCTGTGCGCCCATCTTACCGAGCTGGATGGGGTGAATGCGAATCTGAAGGAGGAGAACACGAGCCTTAGCCGTGAGGTTCGCCGCCAAGCGGAGATGTTCTTCCCAGCTCGCGACGTCGAGCCCATCTTCCCATACAAGAGCTCGAGGATCTTCGGCGAGGCTGACGTCACTGAGAGGCTGTGGGACAACTCGATCAAGACCGCCGAATGTACCCTCCAGATGATGAAGGATACAGGAGTGCTGGTGGAGGGCTGCGAGGAGATCTCAGTCCGGGACCTCATGTCGAGTCTGTTCCCGGCGACACCGCCCAGTGAGAAGGAAAATAGCCTCGACGCGCTCTTCGGAAAGAGCTTCCAAGACTTGCTCGATGAAGGGGGAGGATCGCCAGTCCGGCGAGGGGGGCAAATGATGATCTCTATTTTCTTCTTGTTTTGTAATCTCGTCGAGGCGAGCTGCTCCTGTAACTATCATTATTTAATTGAATACATTTTTGATATGATCTTGTCTATTTCTTCCATCTTTTTTTCTGGGTTTCCTTGTTGTGTCCGGCTTGCTCACGAGCCCTTCCCCTGGCGACCTCGCATAGATAGATTTTGTAATTAGGATGGTTGTTAAGACTCGCTCCCGAGAGTAGACCTTGAGAGCTCGCCAATCTTCAGACGATACAGGGGTGTACTACCCGCCACACTGGGCGCACCACCCCCTAGAACGCTCGCGAGCTGCCAATCTTTTTATCAATATAAGACCAAAATCAAAAAATTACACAAGTAAAACTGAGAAGGGGTGAAGCGTCCTGCCAGAGCCCTCCTACCTTCAGCGAGATCCAAGGGCCCAGCTTGCCACCCTTCTGCCGAGGCTGAGCTGAGCTGACTAGTTCTTGACTCGCCTGTGAAGAGTTTTCCCCCTTTTTTGGAAAAAATCCCAACTTCTTGGATAAAATCTAGAGTGTATAGGACTTTCCCGAGTGACATCCAACCCTGCCAGCTAGGTGAGAGCCTGACAGCGGGATCTGCTCAGGGTCCGGGTAGACACCATCGAGTGACATCCAGCCTTGCCAGCTAGGTGAGATCCTGGCAGCAGGATCTGCTTGGGGTCCGGGTAGACACCATCGAGTGACATCCAGCCATGCCAGCTAGGTGAGAGCCTGACAGCGGGATCTTCTCGGGGTCCGGGTATACACCGTCGAGTGACATCCAGCCCTGCCAGCTAGGTGAGAGCCTGGCAACGGGATCTGCTCGGGGTCCGGGTAGACACCATCGAGTGACATCCAGCCCTGGAAGCTAGGTGAGAGCCTCGCAGCGGGATCTGCTCGGGGTCCGGGTAGACACCGTCGAGTGACATCCAGCCCTGCCAGCTAGGTGAGAGCCTGGCAGCGGGATCTGCTCGGGGCCCGGGTAGACACCGTTGAGTGACATCCAGCCCTGCCAGCTAGGTGAGAGCCTGGCAGCGGGATCTGCTCGGAGTCCTGGTAGACACCATCGAGTGACATCCAGCCCTGCCAACTAGGTGAGAGACTGGCAGCGGGATCTGCTCGGGGTCTAGGGTAGACACCTTTGAGTGACATCCAACCCTGCCAGCTAGATGAGAGCCTGTCAGCGGGATCTGCTCGGGGTCTATCAATTGAATACTTCACTTTATTGTATATGTTACTGCAATATAATTAGCACATCAAGAAGCTTTATTAAGAATAAAACATCACTTACACATTCTCAAGGATAAAAGCGTTTCAGGTCGTCACCGCTCTAGGTGAGACTTAGGGTCTCGCCCTCCGCATTTCAGAGTCGATACCCTCCTGATCTCAACATTTCTTCGACAATGTATAGGCCTTCCCAGTTGGGGTTGAGCTTCCCCATAGTTCCCGACCTTCCTGCTGCATCCACCTTTTTCAGGACCAAGTCCCACTCCGCAAATTGTTTGACTCTGACGTGCTTGTCAAAGTACTTATCCATTATCCTCTTCACCTCTTATTGTCGGATGGCGGAGAGGTCACGCAGCTCCTCCACCATATCCAGGGAGAGCCGCAGCTCTTCCTCGTTCTCGGCTTGCCATTCTTCCCTGCCTTCCCCAGCCGTGACAAATAGGGGCATTTGAACTTAAAATTCTATAGGGAGTACCGCCTCACATCCATGGGAGAGTTTGAAAGGGGTCATGCATGTGGCTGTGTTGGGGGTGGTCCTAAGGGCCCAGAGAACCGAGGGAAGCTGCTCCACCCAGCCCCCTTTCAGGTTCTCTACTTTCTTCTTTAGGAGGTTTACAATAATTTTATTCGTGGCCTCCACCTGCCCGTTGCTCCTGGGGTGGTGAACCGAGGCGAACCTGAGGTCGGTCCATAGCTGCCCGTAGAAGCTTGTGAATTCTGTGCTGGCAAACTGAGGCCCGTTGTCCATGATGATGGCCTGGAGTAGCCCATGGCGGCAGATGATCTCCCCCAAACAAAGTTCCTGATGATCTGGGAAGTCAGCTTGGCCAGCGCCTTCACCTCCAACTACTTAGAGAAATAATCAATCATCACCAACAGGAACCTTCTTTACCTACTGTCCTGGGGGAGCGGCACGACCAAATCCATCCCCCAAATTGCAAAGGGCCAGGGGTTTGTGAAGCCCCTTAAGGCGCTGGGCCTGCTGTAGCTGGAGGGGGCAAACAGTTGTCACTTGTGACAACTCCTTGCGAATTCTGTAGCATCGCGGCCCAGGGTGGGCCAGAAATACCCTTGCCTGACGATCCTTCCTTCCAGGGTCCGACTCCTGGAGTGACTCCCACACTCCCCGGAGTGGACTTCTTCCAAGATTCTTTGTACTTCCCCCTAGGTCACGCAACGGGACAGCATTCCCAAGAGAGCCTTCCTATACAGCTGCCCGTCCTGGAGGAGACAGTATGTCGATTTGTCTCTGAGCCTCTTCTTATCCACCCCCTCCGGATACTCTCCTGTGGAGAGAAAAGTCGATATCGGATCCATCCACAAGGGGCATTGTACTATCTCCATCAGCTCTCCTTCTTTGATGGAAGTGCGGAATAGATCAGTGATGGTACCGCCCACCCGGGGACCATGCTTCTCTAGCTAATCGACCTGCTCATTCTCCTCCCGGGGCACGTGTCGGATGGAAAATGTTTGGAACATGCCGACGACCCCCTTTACTTTGGCCAAGTATAGTCGTAGGGTAGGCTCTCTTGCCTCAAACTCCTCGTTGATCTGGGAAGCTACCACCATTGAGTCAGTGAGGACCTCCACGTCCAACTCTCCTAGTTCCCCGGCCAGGCGCAGCCCTGCTATCACAGCCTCATACTCGGCCTGATTGTTAGTGATGGGGAAGTGAACCACCATCGTTTGCTCGATTCTAGTTCCCTGGGGGCTCTCCAAGATTACCCCTACCCCCAGGGAATGCCGCCCTGAAGCGCCATCTACCTTCACCTTCCATGGAGTCAGACGAGTGAGCTCTTCCTCCACCACCTCGATCACGTAATCGGCCAGAAAGTCGGCCATCGTTTGGGCCTTGTTCGAGAGGCGGGGGATGAAGGAGATGTCGAACTCGCTCAACTCTACCGACCACTTATAAGACCCCCCCCCCCCTCCCGGATCCCAAAACACGGCACGAAGGGGGGTCTTATGCCCGAAACAGCCGCCTTGCGGTAGCATTAGCACACGGGCTAACCTATACCACAAGACGCCTATTCTGCCGGCTACAATCAACATCAATATGAACATGCCAACCCAACCATAATATAAGCAAGAAGAAGTCAAATCCACACTAAGTCAATAGTCCAAATACATCAAATTAGAGAGAAGCTAAAACATGCTTCCACAAATATCAGAGTACAGCTAGTAATTGCCCAAACGGGCTACATCAAAATCTCACAACACTCACATCCGTAACCGACAGTAGCGACGACACCGTCACATCAGGCCCTGTCGTCCTGGCCTGGCTGTCCTGCTGCAAAGTCTGCGGCTGCTCTACCTGTGGGGTGACCTCCTAAAATAAGGAAGACGTAGCAACCGTTAATCGAAAGACTAAGTGGCTTCACATCCGCTCCCCCGGCGACTCCTCGGCACCGGGCGGAGAAAGGAACAAGGGTACAAGTATTATAAGCAGTAAAACATGTACAAACAGGTGGTAATGGTACAATAAGATTAATAGCATTATAATCTAGCAGCTCTACACAACAATTAGTAAATCAACAAGTACAGGTATTAGTAAATCAACAAGTACAAGTAATTACAGTAGGAAAGTAACTTAACTTATAAGAATGCTCATATAAACTTATAAGTTAAGGATCGGTTTACATAAGTAACTCATCGTATAGGAGTGCACATACAAACTTATACGATGAGAATCTTGTTGTGCAATGTTATGAAATGTTATGAAAAGTTATGTATGTTATGCAATGACTCACCCATGATCACACACATGCAATTGCTATGCCGACATAGACTATAGTTCCCACTATTCGAGCAGGTAGCTAACCTCTCAGGCATCAGCTGTCGTGGCCAGACGGCGACAGTAGAGCGGGCATCTCTACTACTAGGCGGGTATCCACACTACTTCACCTAGGCCTCCGTACGCCTCAACGCTAAGAACACAACAGCGAAGCCCATGGTACTATGGACTAGCGGGAGTCTCGGGTAGATGTGCACCGAGGACCAAGCCCCGAACTGACCTTGTGTGACCCGGAAGGAGCCTCGAAAGTAAGCACGAGGACCAAGCCCAACCATTCACCTGGCACAAAAGGAGCCCAGGGACGTAGACACCGAGGACCAAGCCCAACCGCCCAAAGTCTAACTGTCAACTCCCATCGGTGTGACGATCGGCGAGCCTATATACCTGCCACACTATCCTTAACCCAGGATTACGACACCGCGTGTCGACTCACACCACATGCAAATTCCACAACACCGTGGCATGGAAGGGGCCTCGGAAGTAAGCACGAGGACACAACCCCACCATCTACTTGGCACGGAAGGAGCCCCGGGACGTGAACACCGAGGACCAAACCCAACCGTCCATCTATACCTAATTTCAACATTAACTTATCTAGTGACGGCCAACGCCGCACTTACATCCCTCCACAATACTACCCGTAGGGAGACTACGATCTAAGTATTGGACTGCTACATTTCATTCTAACCATCATACATACTCATGGTCATGGCTTATCCTTCTATTTATCATTCCAAATGATTTCAACATATTACACACATGATGCGCCTAAATAATAATCTGCCAATTTGTATCTAGTCATTTCGTTCATCATATTATAAACATGATGCGCATATATAATAATCTATCAATTTTTAGCAAGTTATATCATGCCATAAAGCTTGCTTCACAATTCAGTTTTATGAAATCTAATTAATAAGATTCATCATTCATAGCACTACGATGGTTAGCATAAAATAGTTCATCAAAAATCTCGAGTTAATTTGCAACATCGATTCCACCGAATTCAAATTCATATTATATAAACCCCAGAATTTAAGTGCAGAATAAATCTGGACATCAACGTTGACCGGAGATTTCGAAAGCTATATGAATCAGGTGAAGACGTGTAACCCCTCGATGGAAAGGTCTTTCCATGGGCTACAACTTTTATGTTCATACCACAACCCAGATTCAATGGTATCATACTTGAAATCAGTCTTGAAGTCCGCTGCGTACAGAACACAATTTCTGCATGCAGGATTTATTGGACGTCATATTCGTTTAGATTTTTCCATGGATACACACTTCGCATGAAGGTATACAACCACTCGTTGGAAAGGTATTTTCAAGGGCCTCAACTTTCGTGTTTAGTCGAAATCCCATATCTGGACATATCACATCTGAAAATGGCCAAGAAGATTGTTGCGCGCAGAACACAGATTCTACACGCATCTTAAAGAGGAATGAACGGCATCGGTTCATCTTACTCCTCAAGTCGGTCTTCCAAAATCACACCAAAAATTTCTCCTCCCTTATTAACCCTCATGAGGCCTTTACTCTTCAAGAAACCATCCCCCATCTTCGCATAGAAGGTTGGAGAGGTTGAAGACACAACTAGCCTTAGAGCACAAGCCCTAGGACGGCCTCTTCCTAGAGAAATCATCATCTCGCAAGTCTAGACACTTTTGAGTCGACATCTCGCCTAGATAAATACAGATCTAGCACTAAGGGAGAGGGGAGGAAGCTCACCTCATTTCCGGCATTTCCACTATTTCCGGCCATAGATCGCGTAACTCTTCTCGGCAGCATCTTCTTTTCCACGGCGGCGGCGGTTCTCCTCCTCTTGGACTTGCTCCAGCAGTTTTCCCTCTCTACAAAACTTTCTCTCAGGAAAAGTGGCTGGAATGAGGAGTGAAAATGGCTAGGGTTTTCTCTTCCCTTTATATATGAAAAGTGACACGGGTAGGGACACGCCCGTGTCCCTGGCCGTGTCCTGCTTGCGCGAAGCATTACAGCGGTTTTCAGTGTCGGTTCATTATTCGACACGGGTAGGGACACGCCCGTGTCCCAATCCGTGTCCACATGACATGACCATGTTCCCTGGCCGTGTCCTCCTCTGGATACACCTCGATTTAACTCGACACAACGACACACGGGTAGGGACAGGCTCGTGTCACTACCCGTGTCATACTTGTCTCACACACTCACACACACGGGTAGGCTCGTGCCTTGCATCATGGTGTCGACATTAGAGTGTCGACACCTCAAAATCTAGGTGGCGACACACGGTGTCGACACCTGGTTCCAGTGTGTCGACACAGCATGTGTCGACACACGGTGTCGACACCTTGACCCCAGGGTGTCGACACACTGTGTCGACACCTAGTTCCAGTGTGTCGACATAGCGAGTGTCGACACACGGTGTCGATACCAGTGTGTCGACACCTCAACCCCAGGGCATCGACACACTGTGTCGACACATGGTTCTAGTGTGTCGACACAGCGAGTGTCGACACACGGTGTCGACACCAGTGTGTCGACACCTCAACCTAGGTGTCGACACACTGTGTCGACACCTTGACCCAGTGTGTCCACACCTCGACACCAAAGTGTTGACCAATGACTCGGGTGATACAAATCCTATTCACATGTGCTGCCCAGTTATCAGCACTCCCCCAAACCCAAGTCATCCCTCCTGACTCAAAAACACGTACGAGGGGCCTAGTGTGATTCGGGATGTTACACCACTTGGCAACCTGCCTGAATTCTCCACCCCCTCCAAGATGTTGCAGAGGGGATGGTCAGTCACCACTCGGATGGAGTGTGCCTGGAAGTAGGGCCGCAGCCTTTGGGCCAAGATGATCAGGGTGAAGGCCAGCTTATCCAAGATTGGTTATCGGAGCTCGGCCTTTCTCAGGACCCGGCTCACGTAGTATATGGGGAGCTGCCTCCTCCCCTCTTCACGCACCAGGACAGAGCTCAAGGCCTCCGCTCCGACCCCGAAATATAAGAGTAGGTACTACCCCTCCTTCGGCCCTTGGAGCAATGGATCCTGCGTCAACTACATCTTAAGATCTTGGAATGCCTCCTCGCACTCCTTGGTCCACTCAATTTTTTTTGCCCCCCTTAGTGTTTTGAAGAAGGTGGAGCACTTCTCCCCGACCCAGGAGAGGAACCTGCTTAAACCTGCCAACTTCCCTGTCAATCGTTGCACCTCCTTAGAATTCTGCGGCGACCCCAGCTCCATGATAGCCTTGACCTTATCAGGATTTGGTTCGACCCCCGCAGGGGTGAGGAGATGCCCCAAGAATTCTCGCCTGTTGGCCCCAAGGACACACTTCAGGGGGTTCAATCACATCTTGTACTTGCGCAGGGTGCCGAATGTCTCTTCTAGGTCCTGGAGGTGAGAGTCCACATCCTGACTCTTGATCGTGCGGTCATCCACGTACACCTCCAGGTTCCTCCCCTTTTGTTCCCTAAAGACCATGTCCATCATCTTTTGGTAAGTCTCCCATGCGCTCTTCAGCCCAAATGACATCATTTTATAGCAGTAGCACCCATCCCTCGTGATGAATGAGACGTCCTTGACGTCCGAGGGGTGCATCCTGATTTGGTGGTAACATGAAAACGCAACCAAAAAGCTCATTATAGAAAAACCGACGGCTGAATCAACCAGCGTGTCGATCCGAGGCAAGGGATAACAATCCTTAGGTCATGATTTATTAAGCAAAGAAAATTCGATACACATACGCCACCGACCGTCTCCTTTTTTAACCATGACTACATTGGAGACCCAGCCGAGGTATTGGATTTTGGATACGAAGCCGGTCTTAAGAAGTTTTGTCATCTCCTCTCTGATGGGCTCGGCCAGCATGTCCGCGGTGGAATTACCTCTTTACCCCTAGTGTGGATGTTTTCTATTGGCCCAAGGCTTATTTGTCGTAGGGGTATTTCCGATCTTTTGGTCCATGGGATTGGGAAAACTATAAATAGACCCTTGAGGGTGCCTTGGAGAGCATTGCATCTTAGCCACAAAAACCCTTTTGCTTTTTTCCTCCAAGGCACCTAGCTCGGCATTGGATAGGGAGGGGGAGACTTCAAAGATCTTCTGGGTGTGAGGTGGGACCTCCGCGCTTAAGCCGAGTGTCTGTTCCTAGCTTCTCGATCTTTTGGCCTGTGACGTTCTCCTGAGTGTAGTAAGTGTGAGGTCACCCCTCTTTTGGGACCCTGAACTCCACGAGAGACCAAGTTTTTGGTTTCAACATTTTGGGGCGGTGAGCATGAAGAGTGACCAGCACAGAAGATCTTGGGAGAGTGTCATGGTTGGAGGTTAAGGGAGTAGATATGATCTCGATGAGCTACCCGACCCAGGGCCCTTTGTGGGGAGGGAAGAGTTCATGGCCTCCATCCAAAGCATCATGGAGATGCTGCGAAGTATTGCTCCTCGGGATGGCAGCTCCACTCCAACCCCCCAGGAGCTAGCTCCCCCCTCTCGACGAGTCGACTCCAAGGGGTCTAGGCGAGATGACCCCAGCAGGAGGAGAAGGAAGTGCACCAGGAAGAAGGCCCGGGAAGGAGAGGATGGGAGATGAGGTTGAGCGAGACCTCATTGGCCGGGAGTTGTTCTCCAGCCCGATGAATGCTAGCCTCTCAGGCGAGCAGGTCGCGCGAGTAGAGGTGGCGAGACCACCCCTTAGGGGGACACCCTTCAACGAGCTGATCATCTCAGCTCCCGTTCCCGAGGGGTTCAGAGAGCCCGATATGGCCTACTATATCGGGAAAGATGACCCCGTCCAGCACCTGTAGTGGTTTGAAGATGTCGTCTCCATCAGGCCGATGACGGATGCCTTCAAGTGTCGCCTCTTCACGATCACGTTGAAAGATAAGGCAAGGGACTGGTTCCACCAACTCCCACCGAGGTCGATCTATGGGTTCGAGGACTTGAGCCGGAACTTTCAGCTATGTTTCTCCACCTCCAAGAAGAGGAAGAAGAGTCCTGAGTCCATCTTCCTGATAAGGCAGGGGGCTGAGGAGTCGCTGTCCCATTACGTTGACAGGTTCCAGGAGGAGATCCTGGATATCCAGGAGATGCCGGGCTATGCCCTCCAGATGGCGCTCACGGTTGGGTTGCGCGAGGGGTTCTTCAAGATGAGCCTGACCCAAAAGACCCCCCCCCCCTTCCTTCGAGAAGTTGATGGAAAGGGCGACGGAGGAGATAGCAACTGAGGAGGCGAACCCGGCATTTATCAAGAAGTTGGCAAGATTGATAGAGGCAGAGTCGAAGGAGAAAGGTGGCTCAAGGCATCAGGAGGGGAGAAGGAGAGAGGAGCAGAGAGCTCAGAGGCTCCAGGGACCTCACGAAGGTCCGGATCCAGGTTGGAGGCAACAGGGAGGACCCATTCAGGGACCAGGAAGAGGTCACATCCAAGGTGGGGGGATTTTCACGGAGGTCAAGGGAGGTTCAACCTCCAAAGGCAAGCCCCTAGGCAGCTCCTACCCTCACCACAGCAAGCGATGGAGATTGGTCAAAGGGAGAGGAGGAACCTCCAGGGAAGGAGAAGAGTCAGAGTAGAGTTACCCTACTGTGAGTTCCACCAGGAGGAAGGCCATGTGAAAGTTACTTGTCTCGAATTCCTTTAGCTGAGAAGGACAAGAGCTTTGGCACCACAACCTCATCAGCCTCAACAAGCGCAAGATCCGGTGCGGATTGAAGAAGTCCAACCTGGGGCAGCAGAGGAGAGATGTGAGGACAGGGTTGATGTAGGCACCCGGGGAGGGATCCGATGATTCACGAGGGAAGAGGGAGGTAGGAAAGAAGTGAATCACCTCTTTGTAATGAATTTTGCTTGCATTGTATCAACTATGATTAATGACAGGAACCACCAAAAAATTTTTGTGATCCATGAAAGATCTCACCTCGAGATAGATTCCGCTGTCAGGCTCTCACTAGCTGGCAGGGCAGGTTGATCTCTCGAAGGGTGAGTAGGTCTCACCTCGAGATAGATTCCGCTGTCAAGCTCTCACTAGCTGGCAAGGCAGGTTGATCTCTCAAAGGGTGAGTAGATCTCACCTCAAGATAGATTCCGTTGTCATGCTCTCACTAGCTGGCAGGGCAGGTTGATCTCTCAGAGGGTGAGTAGGTCTCACCTCGAGATAGATTCCGCTGACAGGCTCTCACTAGCTAGCATGGTTGGTTGATCTTTCGGAGGGTGAGTAGGTTTCACCTCGAGATATATTCCGCTGTCAGGCTCTCACTAGCTGGCAGGGCAGGTTGATCTAACGGAGGGGGGAGTAGGTCTCACCTCGAGATAGATTCCGCTGTCAGGCTGTCACTAGCTGGCAGGACAGGTTGATCTCTCGGAGGGTGAGTAGGTCTCACCTCGAGATAGATTTAGTTGCTAGGCTCTCACTAGCTGGCAGGGCAGGTTGATCTCTCGGAGGGGGGAGTAGGTCTCACCTCGAGATAAATTCCGCTGCCAGGCTCTCACTAGCTGGCAGGGCAGGTTGATCTCTCGGAGGGTGAGTAGGTCTCACCTCGAGATAGATTCCACTGTCAGGCTCTCACTGGCTGGCAGGGCAGGTTGATCTCTCGGAGGGGGAGTAGGTCTCACCGTGAGATATATTCCGCTACCAGGCTCTCACTAGCTGGAAGGGCAGATTGATCTCTCGGAGGGGGGAGTAGATCTTACATTGAGATAGACTCCGCCGACAGGCTCTCACTAGCTGGCAGGTCAGGTTGATCTCTTGGAGGGTGAGTAGGTCTCACCTCGAGGTAGAATACGTTGTCAGGCTCTCACTAGATGACATGGGAGGTTGATCTCTCAGAGGGGGGAGTAGTTCTCACCTCGAGATAAATTCTGCAGCCAGGCTCTCACTAGCTGGCAGGGCAGGTTGATCTCTCGGAGGGTGAGTAGGTTTCACCTCGCGATAGATTCCGCTTCCAGACTCTCACTAGCAAGCAGGGCAGGTTGATCTCTCGGAGGGTGAGTAGGTTTCACCTCGAGATAGATTCCGCTGCCAGGCTCTCACTAGCTAGCAGGTCAGGTTGATCTCTCGGAGTGAGGGGTAGATCTCACCTCGAGATAGATTCCGCTGTCAGGCTCTCACTAGCTGGCAGGGCAGGTTGATCTCTCGGAGGGTTAGTAGATCTCACATCAAGATAAATTCCGCTGCCAGGCTCTCACTAGATGGCAGGGCAGGTTGATCTCTCGGAGGGGGGAGTAGGTCTCACCTCGAGATATATTCCATTGTCAGGCTCTCACTAGCTAGCAGGGTGGGTTGATCTCTCGGAGGGTGAGTAGGTTTCACCTCGAGATAGATTCCACTATCAGGCACTCACTAGCTGGCATGGCAGGTTGATCTCTCGGAGGGGGGAGTCGGTCTCACCTCGAGATAGATTCTGCTGTCAGGCTCTCACTAGTTGGCAGGGCAGGTTGATCTCTCGGAGGGCGAGTAGTGTTGGAACACCCTATTAGTGAATTGGGCAAGGATCACTATGTCCTTTAGGAAATCTGCTTTGACCTCCTTGTATAGATCTAAAGGTCAATTAGTCTGAATCTAAGGGTTAGTATTTAGGTTTGGAAGCTGCCCTCAAGACCCTCAAGACCAGATATTTCAGTTCTGGAGACTAAGTCATTTCGTCGAGCTCAGGACGACGAATCGTCGAACTCCATTCGACGATCTCTGAGTTCACATCGAAGAATTGTCGAACTCCATTCGACGATCTCTGAGCTCAACTTCAACGAGTCGTCGAACTCCATTCGACGATCTTCGAGCTCAGATCGACGTTCCTGTCTCTAGTTTGTTTCCCTATCTCTGAGCTCAGTTCGACGATAGTTGAGCTCAAATCGACGCTTTTTTGCTTCAGTCTAAGTCCAGTCTCTGAGCTCAGTTCAACGATAGTAGAGCTCAGGTCGACATTTTTCTGGAGAGATCGACGTTTTTCAAGATTCAAATTCAGACAGTTATGGAATTATTCTCAGCATTTATGTTAAGGATCTTGTAGTCGTTTCAATTAATCTGGAGCAAGTTTCAAGAGATTTTCAAAGGAATGTTTTATTGGACTTTCCTCCAGAAGACAAAATGCAGTTAAGGAAGTCATTTATGACAGGCTAACGGCTATCTTGGACAGAGAAATATTCTATTCAGATCTAAGGAATAAAAGACATATTCATATTCCTGCTACAGATCATCAACAACAACTATTACAACAAGAACAATAGAAAGAGAAAGAGTTGCAGATATTCTCAGTCTTAGAATTCTTACAAGAACACACATCACAAAAGGAGATCAACATACTGAAAGTTTCAGATCCCTCTTGATTCTAGTGTTCAAAGGCCATCATCATTCAAGACTCCAGACAACACACATTTCAGCTGCTGCTGGAATCATCTTTTGTTGGAGATCAAATCTTCTGAAGGCCTATCACCCTACTACAAAGCTTCACTTCCTGAACAACTCAAGAACTCAGGGGGAGCTTTGACAACATCCACTATCTTCTCTCTGACTGTTGATAGAGAAGATTATCTCTCTCTCTCTCTCTCTCTCTCTCTCTGCTATAAAGGGTTTATCAAACTCCCTTCAAAAGTTTGTGTTGGTTTCTGAGACCTTGTCAAAACTCAGTGGTGGCAAGACACCTGATTAAAAAATCTGGTTTGGTTTTTGAGTGCCTTATCAAAAGCTCATTGGTGCCCAGGACACCTGATCAACTCATCCTACAGTGGATTCCTACCTAGGGTGGTAGAAGAGTGGATGTACCCAGATTGGTTGGGGAACCACTATAGCTCATTGTGTCATCTGGTTGCTTATTTTCTTCTATTTTCTGGCTGTGGTTTGTGATTGATCTGTGATTGCTCTGTGTTTAGTTAGTTGTTGTGTTTGCTGTATTTCATTTGCTTCCATGTTCACTTAGGAATACAACAAGAGTTGTAAAAAGTTTTTAGCAAGCACCATACTCTATTCACCCCCACTCTAGAGTATATCAGATCTAACATGCACTTTCAATTGGTATCAGAGCTAGGTTGGTTAAAATACCAGACCTCAGGTTGGTTTAAATACCACACCTTAGTGGTTGCACAGGCTAACACCTGAACCCAAAGATCCCTCTAGTTAGATCTGCTTGTTTTAAGTTTGTTGTTAGATTTATTTCTTCATAGAACATGGCCCAAAACAAAGATTATGCTAGCACTGGACCTCCAGTGTGCAATCTATCTAAGTTTGCACTTTGGAAGGCAAGGATTAGACTGTACATGAACTCTATTGATGAAGACATTTTCAATTCTGTTTTGACAGTGTGTCCAAGACCTCCAGAAAATACAAGTGCAAGTGCTGTTCCACCTCCTTCAGGAACAGATGCAGAAATCAAGAAATGGAAAGTTGCAGATGCTAAGGCTATGAACATTCTAGCCCAGACTATGTCTGATGAAATATTCCAAAAGATATCTGAATGCAACTCAGCAAAGGACATCTGGGACAAGTTATCAGATATAGTCTCAGGATCTGCTGATGAGAGAAAAGATAAAAGATCTCACCTCATAACTCAATATGAGAATTTCAAGAAAGGAGAAGCTGAGTCAGTAGCAGATATGTATAATAGACTCAGTCTCATAGTCAATGAGCTGAAAACATTGGACAAAGAGATCTCATTGACTGAGCTCAATGATAAAATCCTAATGTGCTTCTCAAGCACTTGGGACTCAAGGATCTGGCCAATCAAGGATGCCAGAAGCCTAAATGAGATCACAACTGAATCTCTCTTGGGCAAGCTCAAGTCTTATGAGCTTCTCATCAAGAATAGAGAAGAAGAGCAGAAGGCTGCCTCACCAGCTACAAGAAAAGAAAAATCAATAGCTTTCAAAGCCATTGAAGATCAGCCTGAAGACAAGGTCACGGGCAATGAAGAGCTGCTAAGCCTACTGGCAAAAAGGTTTTACAAAATGTCCAGGAAGGATTTCAGGAAAAGATCACACAGAGAGCATGACAAGGCAAGGTATGACAAATCAAATAACCAAGAGAATAAAAACAAGGAGAAGAATATAAAAACAAGGAGAAGAAGGACAGGAAAGAAAGGAGAAAAGAAAAGGACTTCAAGAAGAGAAGCAATGGCAAACCCTCCTCCAGCAAGAACAAAAATACAAGGAAGGGGTTTATTGCTGAAACTTGGGGTGAGATAGAAGAAGAATCTGAAGCTTCATCCAGCTCAAGTGATGATGAAGATGATGCTAATGAAAAAGAATTCTGCATGATGGCTATCAATGTCTCACAATAAAGTTCTGATGCAGAAGAGTCAGAGTCAGAATCAGAGACTTAATCTGAAGAGGACCAGGTAATAATTTCTTTTGATTTTAATTCTGAGGACTTCAAGTGTGAGTTTAAAGCAATATGTTTGGATTTATTAAAATCTGAGAAGGAAATCATTTCTCTTAGAAATCAGTTATCTGAACACAGTACTTTAAAATCAGAAAACCTCAAACTCTCTGAGGAGTTGGAATGCTGTAGGGAGCAGATAGCCTCACTGAAAGGTGAGCTATCAGAGGCCAAAAAGTTTGAAGAATCCCTCAATGGGAGAAGTATCAAACTAATGGACATCACAAGCACAGTGAACTCAAGATTCAATAGTACACTGTGAAAGAAATTATACATAATCACCTAGAGGGGGGGTGAATAGGTGACCTTATCTTTTTTAACTTTTAGGCAGAATTAATCACAGCATTCATAGAACTTTAAACAGCATACACAGAATCAGACACATACAGAGTACACACAGTTTTATAGTGGTTCCCCAAGGTTTGGGTACATCCACTTTCCCCATTCGCCTATCTAGTAGTGTACTAGATTCGGCCAAACTCCTCCACTATTCCTCAGATCCTCAGATCTTACACTCAGAACCCCAAACAGATTCCTACAACTCAGGCTCAAAGCCCTACCACTCAGTCTTCACCAAGACCTACACTCAGCCTTCAACAAGGCCTACACTCAGCCCTCAACAAGTCCTACACTCAGCCCTCAACAAGGCCTACACTCAGGCACACAGGCCCTACCACTCAGCCTTTATAATTTCAGGCTTACAACTCAGATCCCTAAGGATCCTACAGAAAATTAAAATTACAATGAATATAACCACAACTCAGATTGAGAGAGAAGAGTTGTCTGGTTTCTTGAAGAGTTCTTGAAAGAACTTTGCTGAGATCAACCTCCCTTGGCTTTCTTCAAAGCTTCTTGAATTAGAACACAGTATGGTTGATTCTCTATGCAGATAATCTTCAATCACTGCTGACTTAAGAATCAGATCTCAATCTGAAACTTTCTTCACAGTCTGGTTCAACAGCTGTCTTCTTAGAAGGAGCTCTCTCTCTCCAACTTCTTAGATCTTCACTTGAAGGTCTTCTTCTTTTAGTGTTGTTAGATCTTTAATCTGATTGTTGTTGATCATCATCTTCTGTTGACAGAATAATCCTTTATATAGGCTTTCTTCATGGTGACCGGCTGATCCGGTTTCTAACAAACTTCTGACAACTCTGACAGTTACAGTAGACCGGCTGGAATGGCAGTTGTCAAGTCATCCAGTCACTTCTTGAATTTTCTGTAACTGTCTGAAAGTGTCGAGACAGTCAGTCTTTAAGTGTCGACACTGATAGACCAAGTGTCGACACAAGTAGACTAAGTGTCGACACTAGCCTTCATGGTGTCGACACAACTCCTTGTGTTATAGAATCTGCTTATCGACACTGCTTCTTCAACATGTGTCGACACTGATCCTATGTGTCGACACAAGTCCTTCTTCTTTGATACTTAGTTGATTTCTTGTAAGTGTCGACACAACTCCTTTGTGTCGACACATCTTCTTGTGTTGATACCTGCTAAGTGTCGACACATTTTCTTAGTGTCGACACATGCCTTCTGTGTTGATACTTTTGCTGAGTGTCGACACATCTCCTTTGTGTCGACACTTGTACTTAGACTTCATTGAAATTTGCTAAGTGTCGACACAGCCTCCTAGTGTCGACACCTTCTTCATGTGTTGAGACTTTTGCTGTGTGTCGACACATTCTTCATTATGTCGACACTTGTACTTAAACTCTGTTGAAGTTTGCTGAGTGTCGACACAGCCTCCTAGTATCGACACTTGTACTTGAACTTTGTTGATGTTTTGCTGAGTGTCGACACAGCCTCCTAGTGTCGACACTTTCTGATGTCGACAAAGTTCCTCTGGGTGTCGACACTGCTTTTAAGTGTCGACACTGATTCTTTAGACATTTCTTCATTGAGTGTCGACACTGATTCTTTAGACATTTCTTCATTGAGTGTCGACACTTCCTGTATGTGTCGACACTTTTCTTCTGGTGTCGACTCTGCATTCCTGGTGTCGACACAATCACTCCAAGTGTCGACACAGCTTCTCTGGATGTCGACACAAGTCTTCTTAAGTGTCGACACTTTTCTTCTGGGTGTCGACACATGGACTTAGAAACTTTTAAGCTTTCCCTGCAATTACTTAACCTGCACAAGATAACTCAAAATACATCAAATACATCTTGATGTATACCATTGAGTGGGGTGAGGCTTCTTCAAATCAGGTACATTTATTCCAATGTACCCAACAATCTCCCCCTATTTGGAGAAGTCATAACCCTTAGTCAATGATATACAACATACATAACAAATTCACAGTATGATGTAAAACAATATTAAATGATAGGGTAAGTACATAAACATGTATAAACAAAACATGTATACACAAATATCTCAGAATAGTAATGTAATAGATTTAACATATATCACATTGTTCTAACAACTTCAACATTTTCATTATTCAAAAGTTTACAGAGAGTTTAAAAACAAATTATTACAAATTGTAAACTTAAGAAAATCCATATCCTAAGGCTGCTCAGGCTCCTTGATAACTATGCTCTTTCCTGATTGTATCTTTGCTTGGACAGGAGCTTCAGTATCTTCAGCAGCAGCAGGCTTCTTCCCTTTAAGATCTTTCTTTTTCAATTCTTCAGCCTTGATCTTCTGCCTTTCAAAATAATGATAAGGCTTTGGGAAGTACTTGCTAGCCTTCTGTGCAGTAGGAGGTAGCTTTCCCATTTTAGCCTTTCTTCTATATTGAACAATAGCCTCTTGCATGTTCTCATGCTTCCTCCACTCCAGTTTAGAATACCACTTGTTTCTATCCTGGATATTGTCCTTGGCAGCCTTCCATGCAGTCAAGATGATATTCCTGGAAGTGGGGCTCCATTGTTCAAAATCAAGCCTAAGTTCAGCTTGCTCTCTGAATCTTTTCTTAGATAATTGAGTCTCTTGTTCCTTTAATAAGGCCTCTTGTTCTTTCAGAATTGCCTCTGGTACTAGCTGAACCACTTTCTCAATGATGACATTCTGAATTCCCTTAGGAGGACTGTACATAGTTTGGATTTCTTGATGTATCATGTCAAAGTCTGCTGGAGGGTATATTACCTGAGCTACTTCAGCTTGCTCTCCTCCAAGATATGCAGGATTAATATCAGACTCTGCCACATTGTCATCATCACATAAGGGTGGATATCCAAGGGTGGCTCTGATGGAATTGGAAATCCACTTTGCATGGTCAGAGCTTGCCTTGACTAATACCCGCTCCTCCTTTATGACTTCTCTCTCAATATGATCTCTTAGATCATCTTTCTGGAATCTTATCTGGGCATTCAGATAGTTTACTCCATCTTTGTAGAAGGGTTTTAATCTTTGAAGCTTGTCAGTAATTACCTTCTGAGAGTCCTCAATAGCAGTTTTAACAGCAGTTAGGCTCTCTTGCAATTGTTTGTCAAATTCTTCTTTGACAGTGGTCAAAGCTGCATTCTGGGCAGTTGTTATATTCTTCAGTTCAGTTACAATGGCATTGTGTAAAGCTGTCAAATTATCATTCATCCTTATCTGATTCTCCAGAACATAGTCTTGCTTTACTTCTAACTCATCAAGTTTTGTCTTTAGTTTCTCTTGATGTGTGGCCAGATAGACTACTGCATTTCCTCCCTTATGGAAGCAGTCAGTCATTTCTTTCTTATTCAGATTCATTTCAAATCTGATTGACTTGATGTCTTGGGCCAGATCAAATTGCAGTGACTTATGCCCTTCATCCATATAATATTGCAAAGCTTGTCTTTCCTCATCCATCTTGATTTGTAAAGCCACCATCAATAAACTGTAATCAGTAGATGGGGCAGGTTGTGGAGCAATTGTTTGTAAAGTCTTTTTGTAAGTCTGGCTTCTTCTTTTGAAGACCTAAAACTTTCTCTTCTTGGCCCTAACAGCCTCTTCATCTTCTGATGCAGAAGTACTAGCTATAACCACTCTGTCATTAGGACTAGGATGTGAATCCTTTTCAGTCCTTGGTGGTTGCTCAGTATCCTTTAGCTTCTCAGTTTCTTTGCCTGCAGTTTCTTCTTCAATCTCCACATGCTCCCCCTCAATAATTACTTTCTTCCCCTCAGCAGCAGCTTTCTCTTTCTCAAAATCAGTGTGTAGAAGATCAGGAAACAGTTCTTATAAAGTAAATTCCTATTGAGGATGGGGTGGAGAATCTCTTATATCATCAACCACATGATCAGCAACAGATGTGTCCCACATGACAACATCCTGAGGTTGACTAAGAATCTGAGGTTGCTGATTAACATCAGATAATGTGTCAGTCATAACTTCATTCTCAACAGGGAAATCTAATTGGCTGATTTCAGTTATTACCTCAAGTATGGTCTGAGTAGCTTGTTCACTCTCTAGTGGAGTTAGCTCTTCCACAAGTAGAGGCTCCCCCTGGATTGAATCTTGGTGAATTGGGCTTGCTGAGGGTAGCTCCCCCTGCCTCTGTACTTCTTCTTGTCTTGCTGGAGACTGTCCAGCATTTCCTGTCTCTTCATCATCAGGAGTGAAAATAACTTGCTCTTCAGAGCTGCTTGAGGATTCCTGATCCACAGGGGTTGTCTTCTTCTTCTTCTTCAGGGGTGTGTCCTTTACTGGAGTTGGCATTTCCTTGGTCAATACTCTATCCCACCTAGAGAAGATTCTCATATCCATCTTCCTCATGTGGTTAATCTTCGAACCTGCAGCTTGGTTCATTACCTCAGGTATACTGCCAACTAGGTAAAGACTTAGTATTCTACCCAGATTGGGCTTCTTCATACTTTCTTTAATTTTATCAAACACAACTATAGACCAGTCAGTATCTAGTTTGAATATTATCCTTGTCATGAGACTAAACATATGAGCTGAGATTCTGCCATGGCCTCCAGGCTTGCTCAGGATGACTTTGCCCACAATCTCAGTTAGAAACTTGCCTTGCATATTCATTCCCTTTCTATTGAACACAGAACCTATTGATAAGTAAAGTTTGTTTTAAAGAAGATAGATTTGGTTTTATATAATCTTTTACGTATATAAGTCTATCTCTTTTTTTTTTACTTATATCCTGTGGATTAAGGCAAGAGTACCTATCGCATAGGAGTATATTATTTTGTAGAAAATATCAAGGTCGTATTTTTCCTGGGATCGGTGTTAATTATTCTACTTTTTAGAACAGACTATTATTTTATCGAACGAACGGAGTAGAGTGTATATAAAAGAAAAAAAATTATATATACGTGATTTTATTAAGATAGGGACTTAGAAGGTAGTCCTCGATTTCAGAATTACTTTGAGAGAATATTAATTCACCTATTAAAGAACAACTTTATTCCTTAATTACCTAACTTAACGAGAGGGTCCCTTTGGTAGCATCACTGACTCGAAAGTACGACCGGGGAGGCTTGCGTTTAAAACGGGTTAACGTAAACGTAGTGTCTCTTCACCTGGTATATGATCAATTAACAGAAAACCCTAGTTAGAATAACTAGAAAGTAGAGTTGAAATAGTTGAAAATAATATCCAGCCCAGAGCTCATCTTGACCAAGTGCTAAGGGTTCTTAGCCTCTTCTCAGGATGGGGGCGGTATAAAGTACAGAAAATATTATCTACCTATCTATCTTAATCCAGGACCTAAGCTTTCGCTTCGCCTTTCATTCGGGATAGGGTAGTAAAATCTAAAATTTTGCAGAGCTTTCGCACTATCTTAATCCAGGTCATAGGCTTTCGCCTCGCCCTTCATTCGGGATAGTATGAAATAATAAGGTTTTGAAAATAATTTTGAAAATAGTTTCACGCTATCTTAATCCAGGACATAAGCAGAGCTTCGCCTTTCATTCGGGATAGTATGAAAAAAATAAAGGTGAGTAAAAATAAAACAGTAAAATACTCAGAATTGAATTTGAAAGAGTCTATTTTATAAAGTTCAAAAATTATTACAACTTTCTAAAAAACAGAAAAGAAAGCTAAAATATTACAACTTAGAGAACTTTTGAATACTTGAAAGCTACTACCAGTTCCTTGTCAGAGAGCTGGGGAGTCCTAACAGTTCTTAAGGAAGCTGCTAGTGTTCGAATAATTCTACTCAGCCCTGCCCCTCTATTTATAGGGAAAAATTACAAGCTTTTGGAAAAGCACTTTTGGAAAAGTTGACAAACAGCTTATGGAAAAGCTGCCAAACAGCTTTTGCAAAAGCTGAAAATCTGCTTATAGGACAGCTAGCTATTGGACAGCTTGACACGTGGCGGTTTGGATATGGATGGAGCTGACTTGGCTGGATAAGAACTGCATCTGCTGATGGAAAAGCAGCTGATGGCAGCTGGCTGATTGAAAAGCTGCTGATGGAAAAGCTGGCGGGTTGGCGGGTAGCAGGTTGAGCAGGTTGCTGGCGGGTTGGCGGGTAGCAGGTTGCTGGTGGGTAGCAGGTTGCTGGCGGGTTGGCGGGTTGCAGGTTGCGGGTCCTGGAGAGTTGGCGGGCTGGAATAAATCCATTCAAAAAGAGCGCTGGCCTGGTCTCAATCCCAAGCAATCAGAGAGAACAACTAGACACCACTCCACTAGGCCAATTGATCTTTGCTGTTTGAGAGCTGCATATAATATATTTATAATATATAAACTACAGATTTTATTATACTATAATTCTTACAATCTTATATTATTTTAAAATATAATTATATTATTTACAAGATAATTAAAAATATTGTTTTAATAATATTTTAATTCGTAATAAAATTTTATTTAAAATATAATATACATAATATTACTTATATAATATTACTAAATATTAATAATACTATACTTAACATATTATATTATAATTTATAAGTACAATGTAATTAATTTATATACATTATATTAACTTTTTTTTTACATTATTATTATTATTATATGTATTATTATTGTATAGATTATTAGATCCTATATATATATATTTTTAAAATAACATGACGGTTCAGCTCCGTTCAGGCCGTCCAAACCGGTCGGATCGTGAACATTACCACAAAACATAATATAGTAGATTAAAGTGATGGTTAAAATTGACAAACAAACTAATTGAAAAATAAAACTAAAAACAAACCGTTTATTTAAGTTTTTACATGAAGTATTACAAACTTAAATTAGAATTGATATTAAAACATAGAACAAAACATGTATAAATAATCACTCATCAAATACCCCCATACTTAGATTTTGCTATTCCAGAGCAAATATAGAGTTGAGTAAGTTATAAAATTTTCTATTTACTCTCAATTTAATTCTTCAAGATAAAACAGGTATAAACATCCGGTGAATAAAGAGTTAAATGCTTTCGTATATATATATCATTGATACCAGAGTTAGAATTTATAGCCATAAAAAGTTTTTGAAAACAAATAGTAAGCACATATTAAAATCAGATATAACAAGGATAGAGTGGCTTTATGACTACTATATCTTGTATGAGATATGTTGAAAAATTACAACCTATTAATTATGCTCTCTCAAAATTTTAAGCAAAATTAATTCAATTTTGTAGTGGTTTTATGGGATATCAACTTGGTGGTTTTGCCCATGTAGGAGGTGATGAATTTTATCCTCTCACCTTTTTTCATATGCATGCATTGTTACAACTATTTTCGGAAAATATTTTCCAAAATAGCAAAAAAAACTTTGCAGAATTGAACTTTGAATTAATCCAATGCATATGTTTAGGAGCACATACTCCATTTCATATGATCTTTTAATATTTATTGGATGCCTATGTTTACGGAATTTTTTTTTTATTCCCATGGACATAAGATCTTTTCTTTTCTAGGAGCACATACTCCTAGATGCTTGCGTGCGTAAAGAAACATGCCAAGCGAAATAGTAGGTAGGGGTTGTAAAAATAATTTTGATAAAAGATTTTGAGAGCAATGGTAATAGCTTGATATTTTCTATATTTTAACAAGATTGAAGTAATGATAATTACAGTCTAAAATTGTTTGGTGAACATAATATGATAGCTTCTATTGTATATATATGTATTTCTTTTGATATATTAAAGCAGGCTTGCTAAAAAACTAACTCCGATTGTAATGAAATTTTACAAGGTAGGTTTAACATGTTTATTCCGGATATTTATATCTATCTAGTTATGAGAAGGAGTCGTAAATTTGAAAATTGAATAAGTTGCATTTTTATCAACTCAGATTTTTGGAATATATTTACAAAGTATGGTTTTGAAAATTTTGATTTATTTTGGATGAGTAATAAAATAAACAATGTTTTTATTTTAAAAGGAAAGATATAACATAAAAGTGAGAAAAAAATTGCAGCTAAAAGCACCCCCATACTTATGTTAGGCATAGGTATGAAGTGAAAAATATGTACAGAATATACAAAAGCATAAAAGATGGAAATATACAGGTGAATTTATATTTCGAGGTTATGGAGTAGTGTTAGGGTTCAGGTTCTTTTTGAAAAGGGTCCCCAGTAAAATATAGTTTTAAACGGTGCCTGTTTACTTTGAAAGTTCCTAGTTCAGGGTTAGAAATAAGAACGGTCCCATATGGCCAGATTTGTTTAACAGTATAGGGTCCGGTCCATCGGGATTTTAATTTTCCTGGAAATAATTTAAGGCGTGAGTTATATAGTAGGACAAGATCACCTGGTGAAAAAGATTTTGGAAATTTAATTTTCCTATCATGATAAAACTTAGATCGCTCTTTATAAAATTTATTATTTTCATATGCGTTTGCACGCCATTCCTCAAGTTCATTGAGTTGAAATTTACGTTGTTCGGCGGCTAAGTTTGTATCTAAGTTAAGAAATTTTAGCGCCCAGTATGCGCGATGTTCTAATTCTACAGGTAGGTGGCATGCCTTTCCATATACTAAACGATAAGGTGTACAACCGATCGCAGTTTTGAATGCTGTACGGTAGGCCCAAAGTGCATCATCTAATTTGAGGGACCAATCTTTTCGATTGGTATCTACAGTCTTTTCTAATATGCGCTTTAGTTCTCTATTGACTACCTCCACTTGGCCGCTTGTTTGGGGGTGATAAGCGGTAGCGAGTTTATGAGTAACTCCATATTTGGCTAACACTTTAGCCATCTGGGTGTTACAAAAATGAGTACCTCGATCGCTAACTATAGCCCTAGGCGTGCCAAAACGTGAAAATAAGGTTTTCAGAAATTTAACGACGACTCTCGCGTCAGCGGTGGGAAAAGCTTGCGCTTCAGCTCATCGTGAAACGTAATCGACCGCTACTAAGATATAACGATTTTTAAAAGAAGGAGGTAAAGGGCCTACAAAATCTATGCCCCATAGATCAAAAATTTCACATTCCAAGTAAAAGTTTTGGGGCATTTCGTCCCGACGGGAAATGTTACCTGACCGTTGGCAGCGGTTGCAAACGCTTACCAATTTTTGAGCGTCCTTGAATAAAGTAGGCCAAAAGAATCCTGCTTCAAGGGCTTTACGTGCAGTCCGGTTGGATTGATAATGTCCGCCGGTTGGTCCTTCATGGCAGTGTCGTAATACTTTTAGTCCTTCCTCGTTCGAAATACATCTTCTAATTACTTGGTCGGCACAGACTCGGAATAAATACGGGTCTTCCCAAAAGTAGTTTTTCAAGTCAGAAAAGAATTTCCTCTTTTCTTGAAGTGAAAAAGCTTTTGGAAGGACTCGGGCTACTAAATAGTTAGCCAAGTCTGCGAACCAGGGAGTAGAAGAGTTTGTTACCTTTTCGAATGCGAGGAGACTTTCTTCAGGGAATTTATCTTCAATGTCGGCTTCCACGAGTATATCTGTTGCAGCATTCTCTAGTCGAGAAAGATGATCGGCTGCCAAATTCTCTGCGCCTTTCTTATCTCGGATCTCTAAATCAAATTCTTGTAATAAGAGAATCCAACGTAATAAACGGGGTTTTGCATCTGCCTTAGTTAGTAAATATTTTAAAGCAGAATGATCCGTAAAAACTATAACTTTTGATAGTGTTATATAAGATCTAAACTTATCAAATGCAAATACAATTGCCAGTAGTTCCTTTTCCGTGGTCGTGTAATTGGTTTGTGTGGATGTGAGAGTTTTACTTGCATAATAGATAGGATGAAAATATTTGTCTACTCGTTGTCTTACCAGTCTGGGTCTACTAAAATAGGAGAGTTGATAAGTTTGACTTTAATAATATTGAATGCTACTAAGCATTCATTATCGAATATAAATGGGTCTTCTTTTTCTAATAAATGAGTTAACGGTTTTGTTATTTTAGAGAAATTTTGAATAAACCGTCTATAGAAACCTGCATGGCCTAAGAAACTTCGAATAGATTTTACATTTGTTGGAGGAGGAAGTTTTTCAATTATTTCTATTTTGGCCTTATCGACCTCGATTCCCTGGGAAGAAATTTTATGACCGAGAACTAAACCTTCGCGGACCATAAAGTGGCATTTTTCCCAGTTCAACACTAAATTCGTGTCTTCACAGCGTTGAAGAACACGAGCGAGGTTATCTAAACACGTATGGAATGAGTCTCCAAATACGGAGAAATCATCCATAAATACTTCCATAACGTCCTCTACTAACTTGCCAAAAATAGCTAGCATACATCTTTGAAATGTAGCTGGCGCATTACAAAGTCCAAACGGCATTCGCCTATAGGCGAAAGTACCAAAGGGGCAAGTGAACGTAGTTTTCTCTTGGTCTTCAGGGGCTATAGGAATTTGTAAATACCCTGAATAACCATCGAGAAAACAATAATATGAGTGACCCGAGAGTCGCTCTAATATTTGATCTATAAACGGTAGTGGAAAGTGATCTTTACGGGTGGCATCATTTAATTTTCGATAATCGATGCACATCCTCCAACCCGTAACAGTACGTGTTGGAATTAGTTCATTATTAGCGTTTGGCACTACCGTTATACCGCCCTTCTTAGGGACGACTTGTACGGGACTAACCCATGTGCTATCTGAGATTGGATAAATAATTCCTGCGTCTAATAATTTCATTACTTCAGCTTTTACGACATCCTTCATATTAGGATTTAAACGTCGTTGGGGCTGGATAGATTTACGAGGGTTATCTTCCAAAAATATTTTATGCGTACAAAAAGATGGGTTGAGTCCTTGGATATCAGAAATTTGTCATGCTAATGCATGACGATGTTGTTTTAATACTTCAATTAATTCAGACGTTTTTTTATCATTTAATTCGGCAGAAATGATAACAGGGAGTTTCGATTCGGCTTCAAGGAAAACGTATTTTAAATGTGCGGGAAGTGTTTTCAGCTCGAGGGTTGGTGGTTTTTCATATGAAGTTGGGGTTTTTAAAGTTGTAGAAGTTAAGGATATAAAAGGTTCTAAAGGGTCATCGGTAGGCATTTCTTGTGAAAGGGGTAAGTCTGCCAAGTCCGATTCTTCTACAGTTATTGAAAGTAAATCAGAATAGGGAAAACCATTTTCCTCAAAAGAGGCTTCCGCAAGATAGCAGGAATCGTCATTTATTAAAGAATTTTTCATAGAGGGATCTATATCGATAGTAACCTCGTCATCTCCTACTCGTAAGAGAAGTCTACCGTTACTTACGTCTATTATCGCGCGAGAGGTTGCGAGAAACGGACGACCGAGAATTATGGGAACATCGGCGTCTTCCTCTATGTCAAGTATAACAAAGTCTACCGGGAAGATAAACTTGTCTATTTTGACCAGAACATCCTCTACTATCCCTATTGGATATTTAATAGAACGATCTGCTAACTAGATGCTCATTTTTGTTGGGCTGGGGTTACCTAATCCTAGTTTTTGAAAGAGCGAGTAGGTCATTAAATTTATGCTAGCACCTAAATCTGCTAACGCATCTTTTATTAATAGATTACCGAAGAGACACGGGATGGAAAATCGTCCCGGATCGTTTAATTTTGGTGGTAATTTATGTAATAAAACGGCTGAACATTCGGCGTTAAGGAAAACTCTCGAAATATCTTCGAGTTTCTTTTTATTTGAAAGTAACGCTTTTAAATATTTTGCGTATTTAGGCATCTGTGCAATTGCCTCGCAGAAAGGTATATTGATTTGAATTTGTTTTAGCATTTTTAGAAAGTTTTTATATTGTTCATCTTCTCGTTCTTCTTTTAATTTAGATGGATAAGGTAATACAACATGTGGGGAAGAAATTCGCGGGGGTTGAGGAGGCAGAGACGTAACGGGAAGTGGTGTAGGAAGGCTAACCTTAACTTCTTTTTCTACCCTAACGGGTGGTGGTAGCTCCCTGCCACTTCGTAGTTTAACGGCTTGTCAACTTGATGGGTTACTGGAATGGCCAGTATCCCGCGGATTTGGTTCCGTATTTCCTGGCAAATTACCAGGTTGGCGTTCCGATAACATTTTTGAAATTTGTCCAATTTGTGTTTCTAAGTTTTTAATTGATCCGGTCAGGTTCCGGATATTGGACTCATTAATACTGACATATTTCGTAAATATGTCTTCTATCGGGGTTGGCCTAAATTGGTGCGGCTGCGGTGGTGGTATTTGTGGTTGTGGGGGTTGCGGTGCAAATCCACTTGGATTTGCAATCGGAGGGCGTTGAGCATTATTGGGGTTGCTCCATGAAAAATTAGGATGGTTCCTATATCCTGGATTATAAGAATTATTATTATTATTATTATTTGGATTATAGGAATGTCCATATGAGTTCCCCATATAGTCGACTTCTTCATTATTATTAGTTGAATTAGGCGGATTCCAAGATGTAGAGGCGGAGGAAGCAGATATTCCTGCCAATTGTTTAGTTAAATTTTTTCTTGGAGTGCTAAAGTAGAAGAAGTGTCGAGCTCATAAATCCCAGCTTGTTTAGGGCGTGACCTTGGCACGTTCCACTGGTACGTGTTCATGGCCATCTCCTCAAAAAGGGTTTGAGCGGCCTCGGGGGTTTTGTTATTGAGCGTGCCCCCGGCGGCAGCATCAATGGCTTGCCTGGTTTGAATATTCAAACCATTATAAAATATTTGTACCTGGAGCCAAGTTGGCAGTGCGTGATGTGGACACCGACGTAGATATTCCTTAAAACGTTCCCAAGTCTCATAAAGAGACTCGAACTCGCCTTGCACAAAGGAAGAAATATCAGCACGCAGACGTGCGGTTTTTGCAGGTGGAAAATACTTTGTAAGGAATTTTTCGGTCATTTCAGCCCAAGTGGTAATAGATCCTCTGGGGAGAGAACCTAGCCACTGTTTGGCTTTCGTTCGTAGCGAAAAAGGAAATAAGCGAAGACGGATGGCATCATCAGTGACGTCATTTATCTTAAATGTGTCGCATATTTCTAAGAAGTTGGACAAGTGTGTGTTTGGATCTTCGTCGGGCAATCCATCGAATTGAACGGAATTTTGAATCATTTGGATTATACTCGATTTAATCTCGAAGTTATTATTAGCAATTGTTGGACGAACGATACTAGACCCGGTGTCATCTAAATTGGGTCGTGCATAATAAGACATGGTCCTTTGGGGGACCACCTCTGGCATTTGTTGTTGTTCTGCTGCCATTTCTTGTACGTGTGCGGTGCCTACGGACTCTTCCAGATTTAATACAAGCTCTTGATTCAGAGATCGGAGGCGCCTGCGAAAGGTGCGATCGATTTCAGGATCAAGTTCAAGAGTTAAATCAGATGGAGTTCTGCGGGTCATACACTAAAAAAGACTTTTTGAGAAAAACAAAAAAACTTTAAAAACAGGTTTTATATAAACACAGGTTTTATATCAACTAGTTTTTTTAAAATATATCTAAACACACAAATACAAACACACGAAAAGACTTAAAACGGAAAATAACTAAAAACAGGTTTTTTATATAAAACAGGTTCTCTATAAAAGAGGTTTTATAATAAAAATCAGTTTTTATTATAAACTAGTTTTTTTTTTAAGAAGAAAAGTTTTATATAAAATACGTTAAAATAGTAGGTTAGGTTTTTTTTTTGTTAGAATTCGTTAGTGGTTAATAAACTTGTTAATAAAAAGTTAGGTTTTATAAAAACAAAGTTTTAAATTCAGGGAATTTTATGTTTGTTTTATTTTTATAAAAACTAAGGTTTTTAAGTAACAAGAAAAAGAAAAGATAAAATTAATAGCGTTCTTTTATTTTCAAATATTAACACATATAAACTAATCCCCGGCAACGGCGCCAAAAAGCTTGATAAGTAAAGTTTGTTTTAAAGAAGATAGATTTGGTTTTATATAATCTTTTACGTATATAAGTCTATCTCTTTTTTTTTTACTTATATCCTGTGGATTAAGGCAAGAGTACCTATCGCATAGGAGTATATTATTTTGTAGAAAATATCAAGGTCGTATTTTTCCTGGGATCGGTGTTAATTATTCTACTTTTTAGAACAGACTATTATTTTATCGAACGAACGGAGTGGAGTGTATATAAAAGAAAAAAAAATTATATATACGTGATTTTATTAAGATAGGGACTTAGAAGGTAGTCCTCGATTTCAGAATTACTTTGAGAGAATATTAATTCACCTATTAAAGAACAACTTTATTCCTTAATTACCTAACTTAACGAGAGGGTCCCTTTGGTAGCATCACTGACTCGAAAGTACGACCGGGGAGGCTTGCGTTTAAAACGGGTTAACGTAAACGTAGTGTCTCTTCACCTGGTATATGATCAATTAACAGAAAACCCTAGTTAGGATAACTAGAAAGTAGAGTTGAAATAGTTGAAAAGAATATCCAGCCCAGAGCTCATCTTGACCAAGTGCTAAGGGTTCTTAGCCTCTTCTCAGGATGGGGGCGGTATAAAGTACAGAAAATATTATCTACCTATCTATCTTAATCCAGGACCTAAGCTTTCGCTTCGCCTTTCATTCGGGATAGGGTAGTAAAATCTAAAATTTTGCAGAGCTTTCGCACTATCTTAATCCAGGTCATAGGCTTTCGCCTCGCCCTTCATTCGGGATAGTATGAAATAATAAGGTTTTGAAAATAATTTTGAAAATAGTTTCACGCTATCTTAATCCAGGACATAAGCAGAGCTTCGCCTTTCATTCGGGATAGTATGAAAAAAATAAAGGTGAGTAAAAATAAAACAGTAAAATACTCAGAATTGAATTTGAAAGAGTCTATTTTATAAAGTTCAAAAATTATTACAACTTTCTAAAAAACAGAAAAGAAAGCTAAAATATTACAACTTACAGAACTTTTGAATACTTGAAAGCTACTACCAGTTCCTTGTCAGAGAGCTGGGGAGTCCTAACAGTTCTTAAGGAAGCTGCTAGTGTTCGAATAATTCTACTCAGCCCTGCCCCTCTATTTATAGGGAAAAATTACAAGCTTTTGGAAAAGCACTTTTGGAAAAGTTGACAAACAACTTATGGAAAAGCTGCCAAACAGCTTTTGCAAAAGCTGAAAATCTGCTTATAGGACAGCTGGCTATTGGACAGCTTGACACGTGGCTGTTTGGATATGGATGGAGCTGACTTGGCTGGATAAGAACTACATCTGCTGATGGAAAAGCAGCTGATGGCAGCTGGCTGATTGAAAAGCTGCTGATTGGCTGCTGATGGAAAAGCTGGCGGGTTGGCGGGTAGCAGGTTGAGCAGGTTGCTGGCGGGTTGGCGGGTAGCAGGTTGCTGGTGGGTAGCGGGTTGCAGGTTGCGGGTCCTGGAGAGTTGGCGGGCTGGAATAAATCCATTCAAAAAGAGCGCTGGCCTGGTCTCGATCCCAAGCAATCAGAGAGAACAACTAGACACCACTCCACTAGGCCAATTGATCTTTTCTGTTTGAGAGCTGCATATAATATATTTATAATATATAAAATACAGATTTTATTATACTATAATTCTTACAATCTTATATTATTTTAAAATATAATTATATTATTTACAAGATAATTAAAAATATTGTTTTAATAATATTTTAATTCGTAATAAAATTTTATTTAAAATATAATATACATAATATTACTTATATAATATTACTAAATATTAATAATACTATACTTAACATATTATATTATAATTTATAAGTACAATGTAATTAATTTATATACATTATATTAACTTTTTTTTTACATTATTATTATTATTATATGTATTATTATTGTATAGATTATTAGATCCTATATATATATATTTTTAAAATAACATGACGGTTCAGCTCCGTTCAGGCCGTCCAAACCGGTCGGATCGTGAACATTACCACAAAACATAATATAGTAGATTAAAGTGATGGTTAAAATTGACAAACAAACTAATTGAAAAATAAAACTAAAAACAAACCGTTTATTTAAGTTTTTACATGAAGTATTACAAACTTAAATTAGAATTGATATTAAAACATAGAACAAAACATGTATAAATAATCACTCATCACCTATCTTCAGGTTTGAGTCCAAACCACACCATGTCAATGCTGCTCTAGTCTTAGAAGCAGAAACATCTTCTTTTTTCGTAGTTCTTGGTAGTTGAAGTACTTTTCTTATACTCTTCTGTGTGACCTTGACCTTGGTTCCATGAACTCTGGATTTAATCTTAAGTCCAGATTCATCTAGAGTTACTCCATTCAGAAATTCAAGGACTTCCTTCTTCCATATCTTGATCGGTTCTGATACAAGAAATTCTAACCCAGTCTCTTCTATTAGGGTTATCACGCCTTTGATCTCGAGTTCCGCGTCATCAAATGCGTTTCGCACGAGTTCATATCCTTCATTCACATTCTATTCTAGCTTGGGAGCCATTAGGGTTTGAAGAAATTTGAATTTAGAGAAGAGAGATGTCGACACACAAGTTTGGTCTCGAAACTTTGGTGAGCGTGTCGACAAACAATGGCGAAAACCTATTTATACCTTTCTAGAATCGAAGATGAAAGGGCGTGTCAAAATACTTAAATTGTGTCGACACTGTTGAAAAGTGTCGACACTTACTTATAATGTCTCGACAACTATGTGTCGACACAAGTATCGTCGACAGAATATTGTTGGGTATTGTATCCACAATCACCTGGATTTGAGGAAGCCACCTGTCAAGCTAAGATGAATTCACAATGTATTTGATGAAACCTCTTAAGTTGTGCTTGCAGTTATTCCACGCTAAGTGCACACCAATGTCAGGGTGCAGTAGGTCAATATACACGGGTCTGCACGACGTAATCCCTCGTTGAGCAGATCAGTGTGTTGACCTACGTGTACTCTCTCTATTGGAGTGCACTTACTTTCAAGTACAGGGCTGTAATCTTGCAAGAGCAGACAAGGAGCAAGGATAGGTCAAGGAACTCATCATGGGTGGAAAGACGAAAATTCGTCTAAGTACAATTCGACGAGAATCACCAAGTGATTCTCGCCGATTCGGCGAGAATCACTAGTGATTCTCGCCGAATCGTCGAGAATCATTAGTGATTCTCGCCGACTCTATCCGGCTACCTCAAAACGGTGCCAAGTAAGATTCAGCGAGAATCACTAATGATTCTCGCCGAACCCATCGCAGAGCAGATCCTGAATACCAAGTTATATTCGTTGAGAATCAACAAGTGAATCGTCGAGAATCACTAGTGATTCTCGACGAATCGTCGAGAATCACTAACTGATTCTCGCCGATTCGTCGAGAATCACCTATGATTCTCGACGAATTTTACTTAGCATTTTCTCTGGAAGCTGCTGGACCGGATTCTGCCGCTGGACTATTTTGAACCGGATTTCGGGATTCTACTTGTGGGACCCACAACGGTCATATTGAAAGTGTCTATAGTATATATACAGGGGTATGTTTGAACAGAAAAAGCAGACGGAAAAATATATACAAAGCTGAGCCGCGACTTGACCTAGGTCGCGATTTTCCGCCGCCGCCTCCGTCGCCGCGCGAGAGTGTAGATCGCCGATCTTGATCGTGGTTTCTTCCAGATCTCCGGTCGATAGAAGCTTAGCTAAGCTCAGCGTCTCACGTGTCTAACCGGAGATCTCTTGTCTCTCGATTTGTAGATCGAGAAAATCTTCCCCATCCGAATCGATCGAGACGATTGATCCTAGTGTGACCGTTGGGAGACCTAGCTTGCTTCGCTACGAAGTTTGGATCTCAAAGTACAGCAGCCGCGCACCGTCGTTGCCGCCGATCCCGAACCAAGCCGCCGCTCGCATTGCCGCCGCCGGTTCCGGGGAGATCCTCTCCAAGAGAGATCTAGGGTTGTAGACTCTTCGTTGACTTCACGAACACGTCGTCGAACGAAGAGGAACACCGTAGTCTCCAAACAAAGTTTGTATCTCGTGTACATTCTAGATTTACTTTTGATTGTAAAGGAACGTTTGTTCCGTGTTGTAAGGGTTGGGTGCAACCCGTTTTGTGGGAGTGTTGACTCTCACGTGTGGAAGGGTTCCTTCCGATAGTGCAGGGATTGGATTTCAATCCCGTTGGAGAAGTGACCGAGTCGTCCCTTGTTGGGAGATAGGTCGAAGGGGGAAAGTGGATGTACCCAAGTCGGGGAACCACTATAAATTGCCTGTGTTTTCTGTGTGCTGTGATGTTTATTTTTATTGTGCAGGTACTATTATAAATTCCACAAAAGCGCTTCACGTCACCTATTCCCCCCCCCCCCATAGGTGAAGATAGTTGACACTAGGTGGACTTTTAAGTGGTATCAGAGCCAGGTTACTCATCAAAAAGGTTTACACCTTGAGTAGTATCCTGCCACCAGTGTCAGAAGCATGGAGCTGGATTATGAGATATCACCACTCAGACTCCCCGCATGTACAAAGGAGTTTTATCCCGTCTGGAGGATGAGAGTGTTGTATCACTTGGATGCCATCGATCCTCGTGCATCTTTCATCCTGGAAGAGGGTCCTTTTATTCCTATGAAGACCTCCGACTCTGGAATTCAAGTGCCCAAGTGCATTGTTGAGATGTCGGAAATGGAACTTTCATTCTTTAATTTGGATAAGAGGATTCGTCAAATTATCATGGATATCTGGTCTGGAGCTTCTCGCTCTAGATTGGAAAAATGTAGGACGGCTAAATCTCTGTGGATGATGATCTCAGAGCTGATGGGGGGGTCAGAGAAAGCTGGAATCTGCTGTCAACCAGAGGATGAAGCCTATGTGGGGGTCCTCACCTCTGAGGATGAAGGCATGGATCTCTCGAACAACATCAGAGCTCCAGTGTCCGTGTCAGAGACTGAAGAGGCCAGTGAGGAAAGCAGCTCTGATGAGGATGAGACAATGGTCACTGGCTCTAATGACAATAATACAGAAGAGCAGGTAACCTCTTCATCCTGCCCTGTATCTCTTGAAATTTCTGAAGACAGGAACTGCTTTCCTTCAGAAGATTCTGATTCCCTGAAGAGAGCCCTTCAGAATAGCAACCTACTTGCTGAGGAGCAAGCTTAAGAGATTGCTCGACTGAAGATCTTGTTGGTTCTCCAATTGGCGTCCAACAAGGTCAAGGACTCTAAGATCTCAGCTCTAGAGAGTAGTCTAGAAAATGAGAAAAGAATAGTATCAAACTTTTCCAAGGTTGATGCTATAAAGAGAAAGCAAGAAAACGGGTGGATCTCCCGGATTATCAATTCGTGGAGAAATGGGGAAACGGTATTCCGACCCCCCACTCCAAGCAGGAAGGCAACTCATCATGCCTTCAGGTATGACCACAGGAATAGTCGTGGTCACTGCAAGGGTGATCTGTCCCCATGTGGAGACACCCGAAGTGCAAGGGCCGTCGTGGCCACCCATGAGAGAATACCTAAGGCTCACTCTGAGCCCTTTGTATTCACTGCCACTGCCTCAACTCGGTGTGAATCTGCATGTCCCAGCTCACAGAAGACTTCTCACCACCCGAGGACACAGGATAGGGAGGATAGAAGTCATGGTGTAAGTTTTCATGGGGCCTCAGGAAGGGGGATGCCTGAAAGAAAGGCACCACCTTCCCGGCCTCATGACGCTCACAACATGCATTCCTTCCACCCTTCCACGTGTCACGATGGAAGAGGAAATTTTGTGAGGAGATCATGCTCTATCCCGTTTAGACCTAGGACCGTGACTACCTCAGTCACTAGATCAGGTCGGAAACGGCGATACAACATTCACCCATGTTGGTGTTGTGGCAAAGTGGGGCACTTTGCCATCGACTGTTGGCACAACCCCTCTGTGCCAAAGGCAAGGGCTTCTCCACATTCACGGGACAGAGGTAGTCTTCCTGGTAGGTTTTCTGAAGGAAGGCAGTCAAGTGCTTATGCTAACAGGAACCTAGGACCCAATATGATTTGGGTTCCTAAGGTAAAGTAATTCTTTCTTGCAGGGTAGTTTAGGTTCCCTTAAATATGATGGGAACCAGACAGTAGGTGTTCCAAGACTGAATCGGAACATGCATCTGGAATAACAGAAGAGATATCTAATTGAGCTTAGTCTCATCGAGCTCCTAATATGTTTTACCTGGGGGACTAAATGATAACTCTCATAATCCCAGGTACGTTTGCTCAGTTCCAGGACTTAAGTCGTAGGGTATCCACAGTTACATATATATATATACATATACATATTTATACGTATACTTCACTTGTATGTAAGTACATCTAAGGAATGTCAACTGGTATTAGGGTGATTGCAAGTCAGTGTTTTCTTGATCACTTTCTAGTTATCCTTGAATCATCTAATAACATGGAGGAAAAAGTCCTTATTACATTGGCCTTGAAAAGCTTATTTAGTGATCCTGGTTATTGTTCTAACCTCTTCTTTTAGTGTTCCCTTCATGAACTAGGAATTGATTTTATGATGGCAAATGTACAGATTTAAATAAAGAACCTGTAGCATATGCAAAGCGTATTTACTAGCCTTTGAGGAAACTTAAAAGATATTCATCACTCGTTGCAGAAACCCTGAAAGAAATAATGAATTTTCCATCTGTTCACTAAAAACTAGCGAAGATTGTCATCAAGAAATATATGGAAAAGCCGGAAACCAGTTAAATTCATTCTAAATCCCGTTTATCTCACGTGGTCTCCCGCCGAACTCATCTTTATGTATATCAGAATCCCGCCGACCCTTCACCTTCCATAAGAATCCCGCCGAAGGAGCAAACTCTACGAATCCCGCCGAACTTCGCAGGAAACACGCCAAATCCCGCAAGATTTCTACCGCCGACTCTTCCCATTCCCATCGACTCGCGGAAGCTCGCCGAATCTCGCCGACTCTCTCCGCAGGGGACTCTCTCCTTCTCCGCCGGAAACTCGCCGAGGGGAAACTCACCGACTCCCGCAAGACTCACCGCCGCAGGGGAAACTCACCGGAAGGGCAACTCGCCGACTCCCGCGAGACTCTCGCCGAACCGGTCTCCATCGCAGGTCTCCCGCCGAATCCCGCTGGAATCTCCCCGAATCATCTTCCCCTTTCATCGCTTCTCACCGCAAGTTTCCCGCAGGACGCTCACCTTGCTCTTGGACGCTCTTCCGGCTTCAATTCTTGCCTCCAGGAATTTCTCCGCGTACACTCATCAGGTGTCCCTCGTCTTCATCGCACTAACCCCCCGTCTACACCTTTAGGTAACCCTCCCTCACCCTTACTTGGACTTGATCGCTAGTGTCGCTTCCTTTTTGATGTTTGATTAAGCGTAGAATAGGGCTTCTCTCCCTAGATCTGCAATGGCTCCAAGGACAACTGCTGGGTTGGTCACAGGTTGCGAGCTAGTTCGAACTGGGTTCTCTCACGCCTCTGACGAATTCAGAAACATCATTCTGATGCTGGAATAGGCTGGGCTATCATTCGTCCTGGAGCACCCGTGCAAAATCTTGGACAAAGAGGTGCTGGAGTTCTTCGCTACCGCAAGACTCTGGAATGGCGACTCTCTAATCAAAAGTAAGGTGGCTGGGGCAAAGGTCAAGATGTCTGCCAGCAAGCTGACCCGCTTCCTGCAGCTCTCTAGCTCGGAGCACGAGGACTATCTGGAGGACGAAGACAAGACCAGGACTCTCTTATTCTGCGGTCTCCCACGAGGAACTCGGTCGATCAAGCGCAAGGATATGAATGAAGAAGGGAAGCTTCTGTCTGACATAATTGGAAAGGTACTCATCTGCAAGCCAGGATCTCATGACCATATCTCTGCGGATATGTTCAAGATCCTGGTGGATATTGTCTGCCGAAGAAGATTCAACTGGGGGTCATTGCTGTTTGAGAAAATAAAGGACACCCTGAGATCTCCGAGCTTTGGCCGAATCATAAGTCTATATCTCAATCAGCTGAATGGAGACAAGTTTGACATGAGTACAGGTGTTCCTCTACACTACCTGAAGAAAATGGACGCAAGTGTTTTTGATAGATGGGAGAGGCGAATTGGGCAGGCTGCCGTGGAAGAACAAGGGGACGTATCTCCAGCAGTAACCCCCAGTGAAATTCCTGATACTTTGACTGCAGGAATTGAGGGGGAGCCTCTACCCACTCAGACTGATATCGTAGCTGACATCACCCAAATAGCCAGAGATGTTGTGGCAGATATACAAGAAGACAGTGAAGCTGTGCCGGAGAATGAGGAGGCCCTGAACCGGAACGATCAAGGAGCTGAAGCTGATGTACAGGGGACTGCTGACCAAGAGTTGGAAGAGGATGCTGCTGCAGATGATTTCATGGATGATGAAGGAGAGGATGATGCCAATGAGGGACAAGACGCATTGGAGACTCAGAATCTCATTGAACCTCCATCTGACAAGCACGCACCTGAAATCATTCCTGAACATATTAGCGCACGAGTGGAGGGGGAGTTCGAGAAATCTGCAGATGCTGCAAGCATTCCCCCAGTAGAGACTGTGCTGGTGTCTAGCTCTACAGATGCGTCTGCTGAAGAGCAAGACCAAGAAGTGCCTCCGGCTCTTCCATTACCAGATGAGCTAGCCACTCACACTGTAAATGTCATTCAGGGCATAGTGAATGAACTTAAAGCCTCCTTTGATAAAGCTCAGAATAAAATGCTGCACAGGATTAAGAAGTCTGAAAATCTCATGCTCAAGAAAATGGTGGAGATCAATCATAAACTTGACGTGATGGACAAGAAATTTGAAGAAAAGTATACCGCGGCCGGCGAAGCTGTCACACTTCTTATGGCCGGATTGAAAAAGAACACCGATACTCTTGCGGTCGTGAATCAGAATGCTCATGTTGTAGCAAACAACATTCAAAAGTTTGACGGTAATATGGTAACCCTCAACGCCAATCAGTAGGCCTTGGTCACTGAATTCTCCAAGACTACCACGCATATTGATGACTCGCTGCACTCATATGCAAATTCCATCGCAGTCGAAGCCAAAAAGGGGGAGAAAGAGTATCTAGCTAAGATGGCCGAGCTTCAAGAAATCATGATCACAAACTTCGAACAGTCGAACAAATATGTCTATGAGAGCTGCTGGTGGATGCTCCAACAGGCGTTAGGCGCGTTAGGCGTCGTTTTGCCTGACAATCCTGCAGGTACTCATGCTCCTGAGACTTCTACGGCCGCTGAGGGAGTAAGTGCTGCTGAGGGAATAAGTGCAAGTGCTGCAGATGTTCCCATAAGTGAAGCTGATGCTAGGGCTATTTCCAAAGCTAAACTGAGGAGCATGTTTGACCAAGAGGCCCTAGCAAAAGCCAGGGGCAAGAGAAAAGCTCAGGAAGGGACCTCCAAGGAGACACTAGCTGAGAAGAGAATCAGAATGAGTGAGGAGGAAGTACGAAATGAAAAGTGGAGTCCAGTTTCAAAGAATATCATCTTGGACACCTTCTGGCTACAGGAAAAAGGAGAACTCAATCGAAACGAAGTATACAGCCAGTATGAGTGGGAAATGCACAAGACGTATGAAGCAAAACGAAACATCTTCTTCAGAAACAACACGGATGCAGATAAAGTTCCTCCTCCCAGATATTATCCGAAGCCTAAAGAGTATATGGAGAGGCAAAGGAAGAAGTATTTGGCGCAAAAACTCAAGGATGACTTAGCTAAGGAAAAATAGTCAACAATTTATAGCTTGTCATTCTCTCTCAAGAACATTTAATGCTTATTGTTATTATATGAACAATTCTGAGATTATACATGTATATATATATATATATATTAGTATATATATTTGAATTTGTGGATGACTCAAGTCTTGATCTGTTTGCTTATATTCTCTTGTGCTGCCTGTTTAAATTTTGAATGCTGTTGTTATTATTTGATTAGTGTTATTCATCTTAGCTAGTAGGGTTTTGGCTTCGTCAAATAGGGGGAGATTGTTGGGTATTGTATCCACAATCACCTGGATTTGAGGAAGCCACCTGTCAAGCTAAGATGAATTCACAATGTATTTGATGAAACCTCTTAAGTTGTGCTTGCAGTTATTCCACGCTAAGTGCACACCAATGTCAGGGTGCAGTAGGTCAATATACACGGGTCTGCACGACGTAATCCCTCGTTGAGCAGATCAGTATGTTGACCTACGTGTACTCTCTCTATTGGAGTGCACTTACTTTCAAGTACAGGGCTGTAATCTTGCAAGAGCAGACAAGGAGCAAGGATAGGTCAAGGAGCTCATCATGGGTGGAAAGACGAAAATTCGTCTAAGTACAATTCGACGAGAATCACCAAGTGATTCTCGCCGATTCGGCGAGAATCACTCGTGATTCTCGCCGAATCGTCGAGAATCATTAGTGATTCTCGCCGACTCTATCCGGCTACCTCAAAACGGTGCCAAGTAAGATTCGGCGAGAATCACTAATGATTCTCGCCGAACCCATCACAGAGCAGATCCTGAATACCAAGTTATATTCGTTGAGAATCAACAAGTGAATCGTCGAGAATCACTAGTGATTCTCGACGAATCGTCGAGAATCACTAACTGATTCTCGCTGATTCGTCGAGAATCACCTATGATTCTCGACGAATTTTACTTAGCGTTTTCTCTGGAAGCTGCTGGACCGGATTCTGCCGCTGGACTATTTTGAACCGGATTTCGGGATTCTACTTGTGGGACCCACAACGGTCATATTGAAAGTGTCTACAGTATATATACAGGGGTATGTTTGAACAGAAAAAGCAAACGGAAAAATATATACAAAGCTGAGCCGCGACTTGACCTAGGTCGTGATTTTCCGCCGCCGCCTCTGTCGCCGCGCGAGAGTGTAGATCGCCGATCTTGATCGTGGTTTCTTCCAGATCTCCGATCGATAGAAGCTTAGCTAAGCTCAGCATCTCACGTGTCTAACCGGAGATCTCTTGTCTCTCGATTTGTAGATCGGGAAAATCTTCCCCATCCGAATCGATCGAGACGATTGATCCTAGTGTGACCGTTGGGAGACCTAGCTTGCTTCGCTACGAAGTTTGGATCTCAAAGTACAGCAGCCGCGCACCGTCATTGCCGCCGATCCCGAACCAAGCCGCCGCTCGCATTGTCGCCGCCGGTTCCGGGGAGATCCTCTCCAAGAGAGATCTAGGGTTGTAGACTCTTCGTTGACTTCACGAACACATCGTCGAACGAAGAGGAACACCGTAGTCTCCAAACGAAGTTTGTATCTCGTGTACATTCTAGATTTACTTTTGATTGTAAAGGAACGTTTGTTCCGTGTTGTAAGGGTTGGGTGCAACCCGTTTTGTGGGAGTGTTGACTCTCACGTGTGGAAGGGTTCCTTCCGATAGTGTAGGGATTGGATTTCAATCCCGTTGGAGAAGTGACCGAGTCGTCCCTTGTTGGGAGATAGGTCGAAGGGGGAAAGTGGATGTACCCAAGTCGGGGAACCACTATAAATTGCCTGTGTTTTCTGTGTGCTGTGCTGTTTATTTTTATTGTGCAGGTACTATTATAAATTCCGCAAAAGCGCTTCACGTCACCTATTCCCCCCCCCCCCCCTAGGTGAAGATAGTTGACACTAGGTGGACTTTTAAATATATGTGTCGACACTTGTATATGTGTCGACACCACTTAGCTCGACACTTAGTCGAGACTTTACTAGACTAATTCTAAGTAAAGCCTAAGTGTCGACACCACCTTGGATGTGTCGACACCTACACTGCATGTGTCGACACTGATTCTCTTAAGTGTCGACACTGACTGTCTAGATGTTTCGACACCATTTCTCTGAAATGTCGACACCACTTTTCTGTGTCGACACAGACAACTCTGTGTGTCGACACCATTTTACTTAGCCAATTTTGAAAACTTATTCTAAGTTTATCATCCCTAATTCAATTTTAAACTTATTGAATTTGGTTTCATCTAAGGGCTTGGTATACATGTCAGCTAGCTGACTTTCTGTACTAATATACTCTAGTGAAATATCTCCTTTTTTCTCATGTTCTCTTAGAAAATGGTATTTTATTTCTATGTGCTTAGTCCTACTATGGGAGACAGGATTGTTTGCAATAGAAATAGCACTAGTAGAATCACAAAATAGAGGTGTTCTACTGACTTGAATACCATAATCTTCCAGCTGGTGTTGTATCCATAGAAGTTGAGTACAGCAACTTCCTGCAGCAACATACTCTGATTCTACTGTGGAGACAGCCACACTTGTTTGTTTCTTACTACTCCATGATATCAGCCTTCCACCTAGGAATTGACAGGTACCTGTTGTACTTTTCCTATCTTCCTTACAGCCTGCAAAATCTGCATCTGAATAACCTGTCAGTTCAAAGTCTCCATTCCTAGGGTATCAAAGGCCTAGATAAGGAGTACCCTTAAGATATCTCAAAATTCTTTTGACTGCTCTCAAATGAGATTCTTTAGGGCAAGCTTGGTACCTAGCACAGACACATGTAGCATACATGATATCTGGTCTACTAGCAGTCAATACAATAGGGAGCCAACTATCCCTCTATACAAAGTCTCATCTAAAGGTTTCCCTGCATCATCTTTGCTTAGAGACATGCTTGACCCCATAGGAGTTTTCATGGTACTAGATGATTCCATACAATATTTCCTTATCAACTCCAGGGTGAACTTAGACTGGCATATGGATAAATCATCCTCAGTCTGTCTAACTTGGAGACCCAAGAAGAACTTAAGTTCCCCCATACTGCTCATTTCAAATTGTCCTTGCATAAGTTTTGCAAACTTTCTACAAAGACCACTTTCTGTAGACCCAAATATGATGTCATCTACATATATTTGGACTAAGATGATCTTGCCTCTGGATTCCCTATGGAATAGAGTCTTGTCTATTTTCCCCCTTGAGAATTTGTTCTCAATGAGGAAACTAGACAGAGTTTCATACCAAGCCCTAGGGGCTTGTTTTAACCCATACAAAGCCTTCCTAAGTCTATAAACATAATTAGGTTTAGTAGAATCAACAAAACCTGATGGCTGTTCTACATAGACTTCTTCCTTCAGATTTCCATTCAGAAAAGCTGACTTAACATCCATTTGGTATACTTTAAACCCTTGATAGGTTGCATAGGCAAGAAACATCCTTATGGCCTCCAGTCTGGCTACTGGAGCAAAGGTTTGATCAAAGTCAATACCTTCTTCCTGCCTATATCCCTTAGCAACCAGTCTAGCTTTGTTCTTCACAATAATTCCATGTTCATCCATCTTGTTCCTAAAGATCCACTTAGTTCCAATTATGTTGTGACCCTTTGGTTTAGGAACAAGCTCCCAGACCTTGCATCTTTTGAACTGGTTCAGCTCCTCTTGCATAGCCTCAATCCAATGAGGGTCTAGGATGGCTTCTTCAAATTTCTTTGGCTCTACCTGGGATAGAAAGTTGGAGTAGAGAACTGAACTTAGATTCCTGCTCCTTGTTTGTACCCCTTGTCTGAGATCACCAATAATTTGATTGGCTGGATGATCTTTTAGATGTCTATTTGCTGGAGGCAGCCTGTCTTCAGGTTGTACACCTTCATTCTCTTCAACTTGCTGCACCCCTTGGTCTTCTTCTGCATCAGGTGTATCTAGTACTCCCCCTGGACAGCAGCCACCTTCTTCTACTTGCTAACTTACAGTAGGACCTTCTTCTATAGTGAGCTTGTCCATCTTCTCAGTCACACATGTGGAGCTGCAAATACTTCTAGACAATTCATTGTTAATGAGTCTAGCTTCATCAAACACTACATGAATAGACTCTTCTACAACTTGAGTAGTCAAGTTGTAGACCCTATAAGCCTTACTGTTTTTGTTGTACCCAACAAAGATCCTCTCTTGGGATTTGGTAGCAAACTTGGTTAAGTAAGACTTACCATTGTTAAGTATATAACATTTACAACCAAAGATCCTGAAATAGGATAGATTTGATTTTCTGCCTTTCACAATCTCATAGGGGGTCTTATTGTGTCTCTTGGTGATAGTAGCCCTATTAATTACATGACATGCAGTGTTTACTGCCTCAGCCCAGAAATATTCAGGGAGAGATGTGTCACTTAATAGGGTTCTACCAGCCTCTATCAAGGTCCTATTTTTCCTTTCAGCAATACCATTTTGCTGAGGTGTTCTTGGTGAGGAAAATTCCTGAAATATCCCAAACTCTTCACATAGCTTTGTCATACTATTAGACTGGAATTCAGTACCATGGTCACTTCTTATTTTGACCACTGTACTGTCTAACTCATTCTGAATTTGTTTGACAAAACTATAAAAGATATTAGGAGTCTCAGATTTCTGTCTAAGGAAGAACACCCAGGAAAACCTTGAGTAGTCATCTACCACCACAAATGTGTAGACCTTCCTACCTAGGCTGTGAACTGGCATAGGACCAAAGAGATCCATATGCAAGAGGTATAAGCACCCCACAGCATCTTTGTTCTCAATGCTATTAAAGGTGGATCTAGTCTGCTTGCCCTTTTGACAAGCTGAGCATATCCCAACCTTTTTACACTTAACCTGAGGACCAGTCCTCACTAAATCTTTACTATAGAGTTGACCAATAGTCTTATAGTTAAGATGGGCTAGCCTCTTGTGCCATTTGACACAATGAGAGACTTTCTCATCAGCTACAAGACACACAGGAGAAACATTGTTCTCACACAAAATGTCTAGACAATAGACATTTCTCTTCCTATAACCTGTCAAAATGATCTTTTGATCATTTGACCTCCTGATATGACAACCATCTTTGACAAATGAGATGTCATATCCTAAATCACTCAGCTGACTTATACTAATGAGGTTGTGTTTCAAACCTTTAACATAAGCCACTTGAGTAATTGTAATAAGGTTGCTAGAAATGTTACCAAAGCCTTTGATGATTCCTTTTTCAGAACCACCAAAGGTGATTTTAGGACCATCCTTGATTGGTGTATAGTCCTTCAGTAATCCCCTAGTTCCAGTCATGTGCCTGGAACATCCACTGTCCAAGTACCATATTGGGGCATGGCTACTTGGACTTACCTGCAAAACAGATTACTTTACCTTAGAACCCAAATAATTCTTGGGTCCTTGGTGCAAGTTAGTCTTACTCTTAACAAAACTACCTGTAGCATTTCTAGCAGGCAGTTTGCTACTCACTTTGACACTTGAATTGTGCCAACAATCTATAGCAAAGTGGCCTACCTTGCCACAACACCAGCACTCAAATCTGTTGTACCTTTGTTTAGGTACAACCCTGGCTATTTTATTTACAGCAGGCTCCTTGTTGAGTACTGGGGCTTTGCCCTTAGACTTGGAATGTACAGTCCTGGCAGGTTTAGTAAACCCCAATCCAGTTTTACCCTTTTGAGAAATGAACTCATCTATCAAAGGTAGAACAGACTTTGGTTTAAAAAACCTTGCTACTATATCTCTCTCCTTCTGAAGGCTAATCTCCAGATTTCTGATTTGATTATTCTTGAATATAATAGTCCCCATCTAAATAACAGTAATGTTCTTCAGCCTGGCTATTTAATTTAGTTTCTGATCAAGTAACTTATCAAAATCTGTTGCAGCCACTTTGAGATTAGCAATCTCCTTAGCCTGACTCTTGGCCAAGGATTTGCTTTTCTTCAAAGCTTGCAACACTACTCTATATTCATCAATTAATTGATGAATGTCTCCTTCAGATTCAGATCCACTCTCATCACTTGATGCTGATGAATCTGATTCTGATCCAGCACTAGAAATTGAACTTGAAGAATAATTTTGTACCTGACTTGGTCCAGGCTGATCCTGGATTTTGTCTCCTTCTGATAAGGCCATCAGTCCCTGGCACTGATTGTCCTCATGCTCATATATAGAGTTCATTAACTGGATGAACTCATCTTCCTCTTCTTCAGCAAACAGTCCAATATAAGCTTCAGCTTCTGAATCAGTTTCTGAAGATGACATATCAGACAGACTTTTGTCCTTCTTAGCAACAAAGGACCTTTCCTTTTTGCCCTTGATTTGAGTCTTCTTCTTATCAGTTGACTCTTTCCTCTTCTCTGGACAGTCAGCAACAACATGTCCCTGTCTGTTACAACAATAACAAACTATCTTTGAAGATGTAGTTTTACTTGACTTGGTCTTTCTCCTGTCATTCTTTGATGACTTCTGTGAAGTGGATGGCTTAGACCTCCACTGTTTCTTCTTTAGAAACTTCTGAAAATGTCTTGTAAAAGCTGCAAAATCTTCATCACTCTCACTGCTTTCAGAATTCTTGCTTTCTGACTCATCTGTCTCAGTCTCAGCAACTTTTGGAGGTGGAGATGGAGACTTACTTTTATATTTCCTAGTGGCTTCTGTCTTGAAAGCCACAGCTCTTTCTTTATGCTCAACTCTGGTAGTCTTCTCCTCCTCCTTCCTTACCATTAACTGCATCTCATATGATAACAGTTTTCCAAACAATGTTGGAGGAGGAATGTCTGCTAATTTGGTCATTTCCCTTATGGCACAAATCTTAGTATCCCAATCTTTAGTTAGGGATCTCAAGAACTTATCATTCAGCACATAATTGCTGAATTCTCTTCCATAGGACATTAACTCATTAACTATCCTATAGAATTTCTTATAGCACTCAGTTATGCTTGTAACAGCCCAAAGTTCGGAAACAGGCATTTTTGGGTGACACGGCCTGGGACACGGGCGTGTCCCAGGGCGTGTCAGTTGACACGGCCTGCGACACAGGCGTGTCGCAGGGCGTGTCGAGGTTGTGTCGACGATCGGCCTTTGTCTCGACGATTTTTCTCTCGATGATGCGTCGAGAGGGGGGCACACGGCCCAGGACACGGGCGTGTCCAAGGCCGTGTCGTATGCTCGACGAGTTTTACTCGACGATCGTCGAGTGTCGAGACGTGAGTGTTGAGTGTAGAGAGGTTGAACACGGCCTGTGACACGGGCGTGTCACAGGGCGTGTCAAATCGGGTCGACGAACTCAGCCCGCCGAAGGATTTCGACAGGGCGTGTCTTTGTGCCGTGTTTGGGCACACGGCCTGGGACACGGGCGTGTCACAGGCCGTGTGAAGTCTCGGGATGATTTGGGATTTTTTTTCACCCAGGCACACGGCAACAGACACGGCCGTGTCTGAAGGCGTGTTGGTGACACGGCCCATGACACGGGCGTGTCCCATGGGCATGTCACTGGTTTGGATAAGTCGGTTGACCACCGCTTGAGGCACACGGCCTGGCACACGGCCGTGTCAGAGGCCGTGTCGGGTCAAAATCAGTGATTTTGGCAGAATCGTGGCCGTCAATTCCTTCAGTCTGGATCCAAGGGCTGAAGCTTCTTCCTCTTTTGCCTTAAAGGCCGAAATCAGAGAAGGATTCTCATTTTCTTTGGCCTTGAGTTTCTTCAAGTTAAGAGAGAAAGAGAGAGAGAAAGGAGGAGGAAGAAGAAAAGGGGGGCTGCTGCTGGTGGTGCTGCGGTTTACCGACGAGAGATCTGAATCCAGCGTTGCGGAGGAAATGATCTTGCGAGTCTTGCAAGCTAGCTTTGTATCCATGGCGCCGAAGCGGTCGTCAAGGGTAACGACTCTTCTTCCTAGCCATGTGAAGGCTTCTTTTTGGCATAGCTTTGTGATTTCCCCCACCAAGAGGTGGCTGATTTTGGAAATCCTTGGGTGGATGCTTGACATCCCCTTTGTTGGCATATAGATCCGGAAATGGAGTACGGAATAGGCATGCTGTGTGAAGCCCATCTGGACAGGTTGGTCTGGATTGGTGATGTTGCATACGAACCGGAGAAGACTCCGTGATAACGTGTAGTGTAAGGAGTCTATGGGTTATACCTGCGAAAAGAAGTAGCAGGAAGTACTGGGGTGGTAGCCCAGGAAAAATAGCCATGTGATGTTTTTGGGTCCAACCTGTGAATGAGGCACAGGAAGTACTGGTGTGACCAGGAAATGCCCTTTTGTGATGCTTGATGTCATAGGGTGTCCACCTGTGAAGCGAGTAACAGGAAGTACTGACAGGATAGCCAGGAAAGACCCCTGACATTTGTGCTTGTGCGGTGTCCACCTGTGAAGAGAGTCACAGGAAGTACTGGGAAGCCCAGGAAAGACCCGCTGTTGTGCTAAGGAAATGGGTATCGAGATATGCCCATGCTTGAATGCCAGGAACAGGATTGGTGAGACCGACCCGCGCCTTTGATATAGCCATGAGTACACTGTACTCGGAGAAGGCAAGGCGATTTAAGCAACGGGGGGTGGAGGATCCGACCTGCGCTATGTCCGTCCGATGTGAGACCAAAGGTGTGGTCTGTTGGAGCGCATAGCAAGAGTCTTCGTCCTGCGTGCCATGACACAACGGGGGGCTACGGGCCATCCCGGTGTCCGAAGACTAACTCCGGCTGCACGCCATGGAGTAAATGCTCAAGAGATTTACCGTTGGGTTGTGACCCTGATATGGTGGTGGGCAAGAGGTTGCCAAAACACCAAGAATGTGCCCTGAGTGCACAGACCGTTGGGCCGGGCGGCGAACGGTTGTGATGGCTTGTGTGCGTGAAAGCACCTTTTGATGATATAGCTTGCCATACTTGTGATTTGCTATGCCTGCAGTGAAGAATACCGCTGCCCCGAGAAAAGGGGTAGGGTCGTTATAATTTGGTCAGCTGAACGCTGACCGTTACTTTTGTTTGCCACCGTTGGGTGGATTGTCCCTGTACAGGTGCTGGAGAGCTGAGCGGGACGCATAGAGGTTGATGTTCCTGCTGTTGTTGCTGCTACTGCTGCTAGCCCTCGAAGGCTAGCTGTGTTTTTGTGCGTTTTCTTTTATTGTGGCCGGCCTGCGCGCCAATTTGTTTAGGCCACTGTTTGATAACCCTGTAAGGCCATAAGGCCAACGCTTTGTACTTATTGTAAGACATTTCTATATGGCATAAAATGTGGAATTTTATGTTTGGACATTCATGAGGAGTTCAAGTTGTAGTCTATGCTTCCGCTAGAATGATTTGTGATAGGTGCGATGCGCTACTCTGGTATCATCCTGTACCTTCACCGCCTGTTTTGTGATATATACTGTGGGGCCCCGGCCGGACCTTCTAGAATATACCATATGAACGGATGGGGTTGTTACATTTTTGGTATCGGTTGTCTTGGTCTTTCCCTCTCGAAGTCGTGGCCGACTTCTTTTGTGGGGTGGCGAGCACGTGTTTGTGCAAACCAAAGTCTACGATGAACTCCTGAATGTCCATGATAGGAATGCATATTTGTGTGTTTGAGGAACCTGCGTGTTCTTATCTTGTGTTGTTTGCTTGGGTACGACCGCTAATGTGTGTGTCTTGTCCACCTTAGGTGACTCGAAGTGGAGCTGGGCCGTCTGAGTCCCAGCGTTCTGATGAAAGTACGGCACCAGCCGAGGTGCCTACTCCTCCACCGTCTGCGGAACATGTGCGTTTAGTTGCGGAGGCCTTATTTACCATGATCCAAGGCCAGCCCCTTAGGCAGGAGAAAGCGGCTATGAGACCAGAACAGGTGGCGGCGAGGCCTGAACCTGTAGTGGCTGTGGCTCCTCGAGCGGCTGAGAAGCAACTTACGCGGTTTATGAGTTTCCATCCACCTACGTTCTCGGGAGCGGGAACGCCGACGCAGGCTGAGGATTGGTTATCGCGCGTCAAGCGAGTGATGACTGCGATAGGAACGGCGGAGCATCAGAAAGTTACTTAAGTTACCTTTTTTCTTGAAGGCGAAGCTCGGTTATGGTGGGATGAGATGGAGTTGCATCATTTGGCGGGTCGTCCGTTAACCCAAGTATCGATGGAAGAATTCTCCAGACTCTTCCTCGCGAAGCACCTTCCTGCGGCTCAGCGGATAGCCATGGAAAATGAGTTACAAAGGTTAACACAAGGTGATGGCTCGGTTGACGCATACCTACATGAATTTACTCGCTTGGGGCGGTATGCGGGTTCTATATTTGCTGATGAGCAGCGGAAGACCAACAGGTTCTATGAAGGACTGAGGGACGAGCTGAGGTTCCTTGTGTCAAGTTTTGTGAACCAAGGTTTCCAAGCGTTGGTTGACACCGCGACCGCGTTGGAAAAGGATATGAAAAGGGTGCAAGGGAAGAGAGCTTTGGCTGTGACGCAACCGGAGTGGAAGGCGCCCCGATCGGGGAAACCATTCTATAAGAAGAGATGGGGCAAGAAGTCCAAGCCTAGTGGACAAGCTCCTTCATCAGTTGCAACGGGAGCAACGTCAGGGGCTACCTCCAAGCCAGATACTCGAGTCTGCTTTAATTGTGGCCGCATGGGGCATATTGCGCGAGATTGTCGGATGCCGCCAAAGAATGAAAAGAAGGCGGGAGCATCTTATGCGAAAAAAGGAAAGGCGGTGGTGGATTCCTCTGCCTCGTAGGCGTAACCCCGGGTCTACAATCTTGGCCTGCAAGAGGCCATCAAACAGAGTGACGTGGTCACAGGTATGAGTTTAGTTTTGCATATGCTATTGTTTGTATGCTTTGCTTAGTACCCCGATGTTTGCGGTTTGTATGTGTGACATGTTTGTCTTAGGCTTTGTGATGATTCGGGACACGCTGGCACGAGCACTGTTTGATACAGGTGCATCGCATTCTTTTCTGACTAGTGAGTTTATGACGCGGCTTGGGATACCCAGTCGTGCAAAGACAGATAGCGTCAGAGTAGTGTTGCCGAATGGCTGTTGGATGCTTGCGGATCAAGCTTGCGATGTGGCTGTTCACGTAAGAAGTCGGGATTTTTGTTTAACTGCATTTGTTTTGCCAATATCGGAATTCGACGTGATTTTTGGGATGGATTGGCTTGCGGAGCAGCATGCTATGATTGATTGCCAGTCCAAAGAAATCACGTTGGGCCAGAAGACCGAACAGGAGACAAAGTTTGCGGGTATGCGAGGAGTGAGCGGGACATTGATGTCTGCACTCCAGGTAGTCAAAGCTGTTCGGAAGGGTGCGGAGTGTTACTTTGCACTAATTCAGGCTGTGGAGCCTAAGGCCACTTTGTGCGAGGTTCCGATTGTGGCATAATTTACAGATGTGTTTCCCACGGATCTCCCTGGGCTACCACCCCAGCGGGAGATTGACTTCACAATTGAGTTGGTGCCAGGTGCGAAACCTGTGGCCCGTTCGCCATATCGCGTTGCGCCAAAAGAGATGGCTGAATTGAAGGTTCAACTCCAAGAAATGTTGGAGCAAGGTTATATATGTAACGCCCCGAAACTCAAAGGAGCAAAGGGGGACGTTTTGGGCCAGTTTTGGTTTCTGGCTGAAGGCACACGGCCTGGGACACGGGCGTGTCCCAGGGCGTGTCAAGCGTGTGTCGACACTTAGCCGCGAAGTCGTCGAGTTATTCTCGACGATTCGTCGAGAATGGGCACACGGCCTGCGACACGGGCGTGTCGCAGGGCGTGTCGACCCGTGTCGACACTTAGCCGTGAAATCGTCGAGTTATACTCGACGATTCGTCGAGAATGGGCACACGGCCTGCGACACGGGCGTGTCGCAGGGCGTGTCGACCCGTGTCGATGATCGTCAAGGTGAAATCGTCGAGATTCACTCGACGATCGTCGAGTCAAGGCACACGGCCTAGGACACGGGCGTGTCCAAGGCCGTGTCATCCAGTTGTCGTTCTTCCCTCGACGAAATGTCCCGTGTACACGGCTTGGGGGCCCAGGCGTGTCAAGGTGACACGGGCAAGGACACGGGCGTGTCCTAGAACCCGTGCAGTGCTCGGGTTGAAAACGGGGGAAAAATCATGGGGTACACGGCCGGCTACACGGCCGTGTCAGCTGGAACACGGACGTGTCAGCTCGAACACGGGCGTGTTCGATACCCGTGTGCGTGTCCAGGAGATTCGATTTTGATGGCGAATGTGGCACACGGCCCTGGACACGGGCGTGTGCCAGGCCGTGTTCGGTCCAGATTGGGCATTTCAGCCCCGAATCAAAGCCGTTCGTTTCCTTGATTGAAGATCCAATGGCTGGGGGTTGTTCCTGGGAGGATATACCCGGGAGTTGACTTAAAATCCATCATTTTTCTTACCTTTTCATCTCTCCAAACCCTTGGAGAAAGAAGAGCTAAGGCAAGAGGAAGAGGAGCTAGATCCGCCATTGGAGGAGCTTCGGAGCTCCGAATCGCAAGCCGACTCCGGATCCACGGAGGCAACGCAAGTGCGGTGATTTCTATCCGATTACTTTTCGATGGTGCCAAAGAGGAACGCAAGGGTAACGATCCTCATCTTGAGCACTAATAGCTCTCTTTCTTAGCATAGGAAGCCCGCTCTCGCGAGTTTGCGGAGAGTTGGAGGCGTTCCTTCGGGTAGATATGTAAAGTCCCCGTTGTTTAGAGTCCGTATGCGAGAACGGACATAGGCATTTTGGTTGAAGCCTACCCGGACATGTTAGTCCGTATCGGTGATGTTGCATTGCATAAGGCCGGAGAAGACTCCGTGCTATTGGGTGTTTTTCGGGTTTTCTACGCGGTAGATTGCAGCAGGGAGCCTTGGGGAGTAACCCAAAGGTGCACCCGGAAGACTGGGCGGATACGAGATCTTGCCAACTTGGTGGCCTGAGAGCCAACTTGAACATAACGGGGTTATGTGATTTGCGGTAGAATGGGATTCGGTGGAAGTTTGACCCGCGCAAATGGCTTAAATTGTCGTTGCGATGTGAGCACGGGTTAGATGGAACCGTACCCGCTCTATGTCGTTCGGGTTAGAGAGACCTAAAGTTACATGGCACTCGTCGTTGGCATAGATGGGAGTCTTCGGCGGTCAATGGCTTAAACTGTCGTGACCCAAGCCAGGAAGACGAATTGCTCATAGGAATGGCCGTCTAAGTGGCGGTGGTGAGTCCGGAATGTTAATGGCTTTGATTGACGTAACATCGACCGGTTCACCGAGAATGTGCCCTGAGTGCACGGGACGTGTGGCCGTACGAGCCAACGTCTGTGATGAAATGGCTATGGTTATATGCATTGCTCGCTTGTGCTAATGAAATGCAGGGAAGGAGCATCGCCGCCCCGAGTTGGGGGCGGGATCGTTATAATTTGGTCAGCATTGCTGACCGTTGCCTTGTTTGCCACCGTGCGGTGGTTTGTTGCTTGCAGGTGCAGCTGGACCAAGCGGTCAATAGCGGGCTAAATCCCTTTTTGCGAAGCTGGCCCTCGAAGGCCCAAGTGGAAATGTTTTCTGTTTTATTCATGTATGACCGGCCTGCGTGCCGAGGTTTGTAAATCATGTATTAAACAAGTGGAACACTCTGTAAGGCCTTAAGGCCGATTTTTGGGTATTTTGTATACATTCCTAATTATTGTAATAGTGGACATTCGTGCTCTTATGCTGGGTTCTTGTTTACAACTTCTATAACCTGCTTCCGCTAGAATGCTCTGTGTAGGACGTTAAGATTGGTTGGATGGTTTCCATACGTAACCACCCGGTCTGTCTGTGGTATATGGCGTCGGGCCCCGGCCGGACCTACTGCTATATACTATGCGACGGATAGGGGGTGTTACAATTTGGTATCAGACTACTGGTTTTGGTCGGGCTTAAAGTGAATTCGTGGGCGAATTCTTTTTAAGGGGTGGTGAGCACATTGTGTGCGTCATCGTTATAACGGTAAAAGAACCCATGAATGTCCACTTAGGAATGAAAATACTCGTGTTTGAGGAACCTGCGTGTTCCTATAATTGCTGTTTGCAATTTGTTTGGTCGCTTAACGGTGTTATGTACCACTATAGGTGACCAGAAGTGGTGTTGGGCCGTCAAAACGCCGAGTTTCTGAGGCAAGTAGTGCACCGGATGTTGCTCCCGCAACACCTCTGTCGGCTGAAAATATAAGATTGGTGGCTGAAGCGGTGTTGGCCGTGATCAATGCGCAGCCTGGGAGGCAAGCGCAGCAGCCAGCTCTTGTGATGGAGCAAGTACCTCTTCAAGAGGCTGAGCCGAGGAGGGTGGAGCAAGTGGTTGTTGAACCATTAGTGCCAAGGAGGGCAACTGAGAGGCAGTTGAAGCATGTAATGAGCTTTAACCCTCCGTTATTCTCGGGGTTGGGAACCCCATCTCAGGCTGAAGACTGGCTCTCCAGGGTGAAGAGAGTCATGACAGCGACGGAGACGGAGGAGTGGCAAATGACCACCATCGCTACGTTCCTGCTGGACGGTGAAGCGAGGATGTGATGGGAAGGATTGGAGCTGCATCATTTGAGAGGTAGACAACTGATAAACGTTCCGATGGAAGAGTTCTCGGGATTGTTCTTAGCAAGATACCTCCCTTCTACTCAGAGGATTTCAATGGAGAATGAGTTCCTGAAGTTGGTGCAGGGTGAGAGGAGCGTGGATGAATATCTCCACGAGTTTACGCGGTTGAGTCGTTATGCTAGCTCCACCATCATGGATGAGGAGCGCAAGACTAATCGTTTTTATGAAGGCTTGAGGGATGAGCTGAGACTATTACTGTCGGGGCCGATGACGCAGGGTTTCTTAACCTTGGTCAATACTGCCCGGTCCTTGGAAAAGGACATGAAGAGCGTGCAAGCGAAGAAAAGCTTGAGTGAAAAGAAATCTGAGTTCAGAGTGCCGACTACTTCAAAGTCCGGCTATCGGAGGGCTTTCAAGAAGCATAGGACTTCGGGTCCAGCTCCTTCTGGCGCTTCTGGGGCGACTACGGGTCGGACCCCGGGTGCGTGCTTTACGTGTGGAAAGACGGGGCACTTTGCCTGTGATTGTTGGAGCGGACGTCCTAAGTCCGAGAGGAGGCCGGGAGCTACTTATGAAGAAAAGGGAAAGGCGGTGGAATCGACCGCATCCCATTATGCTCCGACCCAACCAAGGGTCTACAATCTTGGCCAACAGGAGGCCATTAAACAAGCTGATGTGTTGACAGGTACGATTTAATTTATAGCAAGTTAATTTCTTTAAATACTTGTTATGTATATGTTACCTTACCACTGCTTGTTTAGGATTTGTTTTGATTTGTGAAAATCCGGCACGAGCACTCTTCGATACGGGAGCTTCACACTCCTTCTTGTCCGAAGGATTTATATCACGCATCGGAGTCCCTTCTTCGATGGCGAAGGATAAGTTGGATGTGTTGTTGCCCAATGGGTGTTCGATGCGTGCGGTTAGGATCTGCGATGTTAAGATTCGTATTGGAGAGCAGGAGTTCGACCTGCGGGCGTCTTTACTGCCGTTAATGGAGTTCGACGTCATATTTGGCATGGACTGGCTCTCGGAGCAGCAGGCCCATATAGATTGCGGTAGCAAGGAAGTTAAGCTTGGAGCGAGTCGTGAGACGACGTTTACGGGCCTAAAGGGGTCGAGCAAGACGTTGATGTCTGCTCTTCAGGTGGTGAAGGCGGTTTGTGCTGGAGCAGAACTGTTCTTTACACTAGTGGAGGTTGTAAAGCCGAAGCCCGCTTTGGATTGTATTTCAGTGGTATCGGAATACCCTAATGTGTTCCCCGCAGATCTTCCTGGAGCCCCGCCTCAACGGGAGATAGATTTTACGATCGAGCTAGTGCCAGGTGCAAAGCCTGTGTCACGATCTCCGTATCAGCTAGCGCCTAAGGAAATGGCGGAGCTGAAAGTTCAACTGCAAGAGTTGTTGGAGCAAGGGTATGTGCGCCCGAGTTCTTCGCCTTGGAGCGCACCGGTCCTCTTTGTTAAGAAGAAGGACGGAAGCTTGAGGTTGTGTATTGATTATCGGGAGCTAAACAAGCTGACTGAGAAGAACAAGTACTCGATCCCTAGGATTGATGATCTCTTTGATCAGTTAGTCGGGTCGACGGTGTACTCGAAGTTAGATCTCAAGTCTGGGTACTATCAGCTGCGGATAAGGGAGAGTGATATCCCGAAGACAGCGTTTAGTACGAGATACGGGCATTATGAGTTTACGGTCATGCCATTTGGGCTGACTAATGCGCCGTCAGTATTCATGGATTTGATGAACAGGACGTTCAGGGAGTACTTGGACCATTTCGTGATCGTCTTCATCGACGATATTTTGGTGTACTCGCAAAGTGAGGAAGATCACTTCAAGCATCTTCATTTGGTGTTGGAGACACTACGGAGAAACCAGTTGTATGCCAAGTTCTCGAAGTGCGAGTTTTGGTTATCCTCAGTGGCGTTCCTCGGGCATATAGTGAGTGGAGAGGGTATTGCGGTGGATCCGGCGAAGATTGTTGCGATACGAGAGTGGCCTGAGCTTGCTACGGTAGCAGAAGTCCGGAGCTTTTTGGGGCTTGCCGGCTATTATAGGCGCTTCGTAGAGAACTTCTCGCGGATAGCGCTACCTCTCACTACTTTGACGAGAAAGGAGCATAAGTTCGTTTGGACGCCGGAGTGCGCGCGAGCTTTTGAGGAATTGAAGTGTCGGTTGACCACGGCGCCTGTGCTGAGTTCGCCGGTGGGGACCGAAGGCTATGAGATATATAGCGACGCTTCAGGCAGCGGTTTGGGTTGCGTGCTATTGCAGCACGGCAGCGTGATAGCTTATGGCTCGAGACAGCTAAAAGTGCACGAGAGGAATTATCCGGTCCATGACTTGGAGTTAGCGGCCGTGATTTTTGCCTTGAAACTGTGGAGACACTATTTGTACGGTGTGAAGATTGATATCTACACCGATCACAAGAGCCTAAAGTACCTGATTGATCAGAAAGATCTGAATATGCGGCAGCGTAGGTGGATGGAGTTCCTGGGGGACTATACATTCAAGATCCACTACGTGCCTGGCAAAGGGAATGCGGTTGCGGACGCGTTGAGTCGCCGAGCCCCAGCTCAAGCGAATTGGCTATCAGTGCATGATGAGCGGTTGGTGCAGGAGCTGGAGGCGTTGGAGATTTTTTGTGTGGATAAGCAAGCAAGTGCTGAAGCAGTTCTGAATTGGACTGAAGTCCAATATGACCTGGCTGATCGGATTCAGCAGGCTTTGGATATGGATGCTCATATGAAGCAGTTCATGATAGAGGCTCTGGATGGGTCAAATTCCCAATTCGTCGTGGAGGACGGATTGCTGTGGAAAGACGGTCGTCTGTGCGTCCCAAGCGTGGGCAATTTACGGGTGGAGTTGTTGTACGAGGCACACCATACCAAGTACTCGATTCACCCGGGGAGTACGAAGATGTACCGCGACGTCAAGAAGCTATTTTGGTGGCCGGGTTTGAAAAAGGATGTGGCGCTATACGTAGCGAAGTGCCAAGCCTGCGCCTTGGTAAAGGCAGAGTGCCAAAAGCCGGGAGGATTTCTTAAGTCCTTGTCTATTCCGGAGTGGAAATTTGACGACATCTCTATGGACTTTGTGCACGGTTTGCCAAGGTCGCAAAAGGGGAACGACGCCATCTGGGTGGTCGTGGATCGATTAACGAAGGTGTCGCATTTTATTCCGCATAGGAAGGACGATCCGGTGGAGAAGCTGGCAAAGCTTTATGTGGATAATATAGTACGGCTTCATGGTGTGCCCCGCAGCATCGTGAGTGACCGTGATGGGCGGTTCATGTCCAATGATTGGAGGCTGGTGCAGCAAATGTTGGGAACAAAGCTGAAGTTTAGCACAGCCTTCCACCCGCAAACGGATGGGCAGACCGAGAGGGTCAATAGAACCATGGAAGACATGCTTCGCATGTGTGTCTTGGATTTCGGAAAGCAATGGGAAGACCACCTTTATTTGGTGGAGTTCGCATACAACAACAGCTACCAAGCAAGTATTCAGATGGCGCCCTTCGAGGCCCTATATGGTAGAAGATGTCGCACGCCGTTGTCTTGGATAGAAACGGGTGAGTCAAAGTTGTATAAGCGATCGGAAGTAGAGGGTGCTACTTCTTTGGTGAGAACCATTCGGGAGAGGTTGCTTATCGCTCAGGACCGGCAAGCAAAGTACTATAATGCCAAGCACAGGAACGTGGAGTTCGCTGTGGGTGATTATGTGTACCTAAAGATCAAGCCGTTCAAGGGTGTCTCGCGGGTGCGACGGTTGAAAAAGCTAAGCCCGAGGTACCTTGGACCGTTTGAGGTTCTGGAGCGAGTTGGAGAAGCAGCCTATAGGTTGAAGCTTTCGGTGGAGCTAAGTGGTTTACACGATGTGTTCCACATTTCGGTGCTTCGGAAGGCGGTGCAAGAGCCTACGCAAGTGATCGCGGTCGATCAAGTGCCGGTGGATAGTGGGCTAACGACAAAGGTCAAGCCCGTGCGGATTGAGGACTCGGAGGTCAAGCGGCTACGCAATAAAGAGATCAGGATGGTCAAAGTCCGGTGGGACAATTGCGGTCGTGAGGAGCTCTCTTGGGAGCGAGAGCAGACTATGCTTGACGAGTATCCGGAGTTGTTCCGCTCAGGTACAAATGTTGTTTTTGTATATCTTTCCTTTATGTAATTTCGTGGGCGAAATTCTATTAAGAGGGGGAGAGTTGTAACGCCCCGAAACTCAAAGGAGCAAAGGGGGATGTTTTGGGCCAGTTTTGGTTTCTGGCTGAAGGCACACGGCCTGGGACACGGGCGTGTCCCAGGGCGTGTCAAGCGTGTGTCGACACTTAGCCGCGAAGTCGTCGAGTTATTCTCGACGATTCGTCGAGAATGGGCACACGGCCTGCGACACGGGCGTGTCGCAGGGCGTGTCGACCCGTGTCGACACTTAGCCGTGAAATCGTCGAGTTATACTCGACGATTCGTCGAGAATGGGCACACGGCCTGCGACACGGGCGTGTCGCAGGGCGTGTCGACCCGTGTCGACGATCGTCAAGGTGAAATCGTCGAGATTCACTCGACGATCGTCGAGTCAAGGCACACGGCCTAGGACACGGGCGTGTCCAAGGCCGTGTCATCCAGTCGTCGTTCTTCCCTCGACGAAATGTCCCGTGTACACGGCTTGGGGGCCCAGGCGTGTCAAGGTGACACGGGCAAGGACACGGGCGTGTCCTAGAACCCGTGCAGTGCTCGGGTTGAAAACGGGGGAAAAATCATGGGGTACACGGCCGGCTACACGGCCGTGTCAGCTGGAACACGGGCGTGTCAGCTCGAACACGGGCGTGTTCGATACCCGTGTGCGTGTCCAGGAGATTCGATTTTGACGGCGAATGCGGCACACGGCCCTGGACACGGGCGTGTGCCAGGCCGTGTTCGGTCCAGATTGGGCATTCCAGCCCCGAATCAAAGCCGTTCGTTTCCTTGATTGAAGATCCAATGGCTGGGGGTTGTTCCTGGGAGGATATACCCAGGAGTTGACTTGAAATCCATCATTTTTCTTACCTTTTCATCTCTCCAAACCCTTGGAGAAAGAAGAGCTAAGGCAAGAGGAAGAGGAGCTAGATCCGCCATTGGAGGAGCTTCGGAGCTCCGAATCGCAAGCCGACTCCGGATCCACGGAGGCAACGCAAGTGCGGTGATTTCTATCCGATTACTTTTCGATGGTGCCAAAGAGGAACGCAAGGGTAACGATCCTCATCTTGAGCACTAATAGCTCTCTTTCTTAGCATAGGAAGCCCGCTCTCGCGAGTTTGCGGAGAGTTGGAGGCGTTCCTTCGGGTAGATATGTAAAGTCCCCGTTGTTTAGAGTCCGTATGCGAGAACGGACATAGGCATTTTGGTTGAAGCCTACCCGGACATGTTAGTCCGGATCGGTGATGTTGCATTGCATAAGGCCGGAGAAGACTCCATGCTATTGGGTGTTTTTCGGGTTTTCTACGCGGTAGATTGCAGCAGGGAGCCTTGGGGACTAACCCAAAGGTGCACCCGGAAGACTGAGCGGATATGAGATCTTGCCAACTTGGTGGCCTGAGAGCCAACTTGAACATAACGGGGTTATGTGATTTGCGGTAGAATGGGATTCGGTGGAAGTTTGACCCGCGCAAATGGCTTAAATTGTCGTTGCGATGTGAGCACGGGTTAGATGGAACCGTACCCGCTCTATGTCATTCGGGTTAGAGAGACCTAAAGTTACGTGGCACTCGCCGTTGGCATAGATGGGAGTCTTCGGCGGTCAATGGCTTAAACTGTCGTGACCCAGGCCAGGAAGACGAATTGCTCATAGGAATGGCCGTCTAAGTGGCGGTGGTGAGTCCGGAATGTTAATGGCTTTGATTGACGTAACATCGACTGGTTCACCGAGAATGTGCCCTGAGTGCACGGGACGTGTGGCCGTACGAGCCAACGTCTGTGATGAAATGGCTATGGTTATATGCATTGCTCGCTTGTGCTAATGAAATGCAGGGAAGGAGCATCGCCGCCCCGAGTTGGGGGCGGGATCGTTATAATTTGGTCAGCATTGCTGACCGTTGCCTTGTTTGCCACCGTGCGGTGGTTTGTTGCTTGCAGGTGCAGCTGGACCAAGCGGTCAATAGCGGGCTAAAGCCCTTTTTGCGAAGCTGGCCCTCGAAGGCCCAAGTGGAAATGTTTTCTGTTTTATTCATGTATGACCGGCCTGCGTGCCGAGGTTTGTAAATCATGTATTAAACAAGTGGAACACTCTGTAAGGCCTTAAGGCCGATTTTTGGGTATTTTGTATATATTCCTAATTATTGTAATAGTGGACATTCGTGCTCTTATGCTGGGTTCTTGTTTACAACTTCTATAACCTGCTTCCGCTAGAATACTCTGTGTAGGACGTTAAGATTGGTTGGATGGTTTCCATACGTAACCACCCGGTCTGTCTGTGGTATATGGCGTCGGGCCCCGGCTGGACCTACTGCTATATACTATGCGACGGATAGGGGGTGTTACAATATACGCCCAAGTATGTCACCTTGGAGCGCGCCTGTGCTTTTTGTAAAGAAGAAAGACGGTGGGTTGCGGTTGTGTATCGATTATCGTGAACTGAATAAGCTAACCGAGAAGAATAAGTATCTGATACCCCGGATTGATGAGTTATTCGATCAGCTGGTGGGCTCGACCGTCTATTCGAAGTTGGACATGAAGTCTGGTTACTACCAGTTAAGGATTCGGGAAGGTGACATTCCCAAAACCGCATTTGGAACATGTTATGGGCACTATGAGTTCACAATCATGCCATTTGGACTATGCAATGCGCCCTCGGTGTTTATGGATCTGATGCACCGTATTTTTCGCGAGTACCTGGATCTGTTTGTGATAGTGTTCATTGATGACATCCTGGTGTACTCGAAGTCCAAAGCTGAACATGAGATTCACTTGCGGTTGGTGTTGAACACGTTGAGGCAAAATCAGCTCTATGCCAAGTTCTCGAAGTGCGAGTTTTGGCTATCGTCAGTGGCATTTTTGGGCCAAGTGGTGAGTGGAGCGGGCATTGCAGTGGATCCAGCGAAGATAAGGGCCATACAGGAGTGGCCAATGTTGTCTTCCGTGGCCGAGGTCAGGAGTTTCCTTGGACTTGTGGGCTACTATAGAAGATTTGTGGAAAACTTCTCGCGAATCGCTTTGCCGCTCACCACATTGACGCGAAAAGATCAGAAGTTCGTTTTGACGTCAGAGTGCGCACGAGCTTTTAAAGAGCTGAAGATTCGGTTGACCACGGTGCCGGTGTTGTCTTCGCCACGTGGAACCGATGGATTTGTCATTTATAGTGATGCCTCAGGGAGCGGCTTAGGCTGCGTTCTTCTGCAGAGCGGAAAGGTTATTGCTTATGGCTCACGCCAGCTGAAGGTGCACGAGCGAAATTATCCCGTCCATGATTTAGAATTAGCGGCGGTGATTTTTGCACTCAAGTTGTGGCGACACTACCTTTATGGAGTGAAGGTGGAGATCTATACCGATCATAAGAGCCTAAAGTATCTTTTGGAGCAGAAAGACTTGAACATGCGACAACGAAGGTGGTTGGAGTTCCTTGGGGACTACACTTTCGAGATTCATTATACGTCCGGGAAGGGGAATGTTGTCGCGGATGCCTTGAGTCGGCGGGTTCCGGCTAGAGCGAATTGGTTACAAAGGCATGATAAACGCCTTATCCAGGAGTTGGAGGCGTTAGAGATCTATTGTGTTGACAAGACTACCACTACCACTGCATGTTTGAACTGGATCGAGGTGCAATGTGACCTTGCGGACCGAGTTCGACGGGCAACGGAGTTGGATGAAGATCTCTTGCGCTATGTGAATGAAGGGCCAGAGGGAAAATTCACCTGGATTGGCGGTCTTTTGCGGAAAGAGGGTCGTTTATGCGTCCCAAATGTGGGGAAGTTGAGGGAAGAACTGATGTATGAAGCGCATTATACAAAGTATTCCATTCACCCCGGGAGCACAAAGATGTTCAACGATATGAAGAAGCTTTTCTGGTGGCCAGGGCTCAAGAAAGATGTTGCCCTCTATGTAGCCAAATGTCAAACATGTGCGTTGGTGAAGGCGGAATGCCAAAAGCCGGGCGGTTATTTGAAGTCACTGCCGATCCCAGAGTGGAAATTTGATGATATTTCCATGGATTTTGTGCACGGGTTGCCAAGATCGCAGCGAGGAAATGATTCCATTTGGGTGATTGTTGACCGGCTAACGAAAGTAGCATATTTTCTCCCGAACAGGCGGGATGATTCAGTTGAAAGTTTGGCAAAGTTATATGTTGACCAGATTGTGCGACTTCACGGTGTTCCTCGGAGCATCGTAAGTGATCGAGATCGGCGATTCACGTCAAATGATTGGAAGCTAGTACACCGACTGTTGGGCACGAAGTTGACTTTCAGTACAGCCTTTCATCCCCAAACGGATGGCCAAACTGAACGTACCAACAGAACAATGGAGGACATGCTCCGAATGTGCGCCCTTGACTTCGGAAAGAGATGGGAAGATCATCTCTATATGGTCGAGTTTGCATATAACAACAGCTACCAGGCGAGCATTGGGATGGCACCATATGAAGCTTTATATGGAAGGAAGTGTCGTACTCCCTTGGCTTGGATAGAAGCGGGCGAAGCTCGGGTTGTGAAACCAAATGAGGTTGAGGAAGCAAACTCAACCATACGGACTATTCGAGAGCGATTGCTTATGGCTCAAGATCGACAAGCGAAGTACTACAACGCCAAGCACCGGAACGTGGAATTTGCGGTTGGCGATTGGGTCTACTTGAAGATCAAGCCATTCAAAGGTGTCTCCAGGATTCGACGGTTGAAAAAGTTGAGTCCAAGATATTTGGGTCCTTTTGAAGTGGTTGAGCGAGTTGGCGAAGCGGCTTATCGGCTAGCTCTGTCGGCAGACTTGGGTGGGTTGCATGATGTCTTTCACATCTCGGTGCTTCGAAAGGCCGTGAAAGATCCAGCTCAAGTGATCGCGGATGCTCGTGTGCCGGTGGAGTATGGGCTAACAACGAAAGTTAGACCCATTCAGATCGAAGATCGAGCCGAGAAACAGTTGCGGAACAAGACGGTCGGTATGGTAAAAGTCCGCTGGGACAATTGCGGCCGTGAAGAACTGACATGGGAGCGAGAGCAAACCATGCGAAAAGAGTTCCCTGAGCTGTTTTGTAATTTGTAGCGAGAATGTTGTAACATAAACGTTTATATGTTGTCACATTTTTCTTGCTAATTTCTGTTGCCTTTCCTATGTCTGAATTTCGAGGACGAAATTTCTTGTAGGAGGGGAGGATTGTAACAGCCCAAAGTTCGGAAACAGGCATTTTTGGGTGACACGGCCTGGGACACGGGCGTGTCCCAGGGCGTGTCAGTTGACACGGCCTGCGACACGGGCGTGTCGCAGGGCGTGTCGAGGTTGTGTCGATGATCGGCCTTTGTCTCGACGATTTTTCTCTCGATGATGCGTCGAGAGGGGGGCACACGGCCCAGGACACGGGCGTGTCCAAGGCCGTGTCGTATGATCGACGAGTTTTACTCGACGATCGTCGAGTGTCGAGACGTGAGTGTTGAGTGTCGAGAGGTTGAACATGGCCTGTGACACGGGCGTGTCACAGGGCGTGTCAAATCGGGTCGACGAACTCAGCCCGCCGAAGGATTTCGACAGGGCGTGTCTTTGTGCCGTGTCTGGGCACACGGCCTGGGACACGGGCGTGTCACAGGCCGTGTGAAGTCTCGGGATGATTTGAGATTTTTTTTCACCCAGGCACACGGCAACAGACACGGCCGTGTCTGAAGGCGTGTTGGTGACACGGCCCATGACACGGGCGTGTCCCATGGGCGTGTCACTGGTTTGGATAAGTCGGTTGACCACCGCTTGAGGCACACGGCCTGGCACACGGCCGTGTCAGAGGCCGTGTCGGGTCAAAATCAGTGATTTTGGCAGAATCGTGGCCGTCAATTCCTTCAGTCTGGATCCAAGGGCTGAAGCTTCTTCCTCTTTTGCCTTAAAGGCCGAAATCAGAGAAGGATTCTCATTTTCTTTGGCCTTGAGTTTCTTCAAGTTAAGAGAGAAAGAGAGAGAGAAAGGAGGAGGAAGAAGAAAAGGGGGCTGCTGCTGGTGGTGCTGCGGTTTACCGACGAGAGATCCGAAGCCAGCGTTGCGGAGGAAACGATCTTGCGAGTCTTGCAAGCTAGCTTTGTATCCATGGCGCCGAAGCGGTCGTCAAGGGTAACGACTCTTCTTCCTAGCCATGTGAAGGCTTCTTTTTGGCATAGCTTTGTGATTTCCCCCACCAAGAGGTGGCTGATTTTTGAAATCCTTGGGTGGATGCTTGACATCCACTTTGTTGGCATATAGATCCGGAAATGGAGTACGGAATAGGCATGCTGTGTGAAGCCCATCTGGACAGGTTGGTCTGGATTGGTGATGTTGCATACGAACCGGAGAAGACTCCGTGATAACGTGTAGTGTAAGGAGTCTACGGGTTATACCTGCGAAAAGAAGTAGCAGGAAGTACTGGGGTGGTAGCCCAGGAAAAATAGCCATGTGATGTTTTTGGGTCCAACCTGTGAATGAGGCACAGGAAGTACTGATGTGACCAGGAAATGCCCTTTTGTGATGCTTGATGTCGTAGGGTGTCCACCTGTGAAGCGAGTAACAGGAAGTACTGACAGGATAGCCAGGAAAGACCCCTGACATTTGTGCTTGTGCGGTGTCCACCTATGAAGAGAGTCACAGGAAGTACTGGGAAGCCCAGGAAAGACCCGTTGTTGTGCTAAGGAAATGGGTATCGAGATATGCCCAGGCTTGAATGCCAGGAACAGGATTGGTGAGACTGACCCGCACCTTTGATATAGCCATGAGTACGCTGTACTCGGAGAAGGCAAGGCGATTTGAGCAACGGGGGGTGGAGGATCTGACCTGCGCTATGTCCGTCCGATGTGAGACCAAAGGTGCGGTCTGTTGGAGCGCATAGCAAGAGTCTTCGGCCTGCGCGCCATGACACAACGGGGGGCTACGGGCCATCCCGGTGTCCGAAGACTAACTCCGGCTGCACGCCATGGAGTAAATGCTCAAGATATTTACCGTTGGGTTGTGACCCTGATACGGTGGTGGGCAAGAGGTTGCCAAAACACCAAGAATGTGCCCTGAGTGCACGGACCGTTGGGCCGGGCGGCGAACGGTTGTGATGGCTTGTGTGCGTGAAAGCACCTTTTGATGATATAGCTTGCCATACTTGTGATTTGTTATGCCTGCAGGGAAGAATACCGCTGCCCCGAGAAAAGGGGTAGGGTCGTTATAATTTGGTCAGCTGAACGCTGACCGTTACTTTTGTTTGCCACCGTTGCGTGGATTGTCCCTGTACAGGTGCTGGAGAGCTGAGCGGGACGCATAGAGGTTGATGTTCCTGCTGCTGTTGCTGCTACTGCTGCTAGCCCTCGAAGGCTATCTGTGTTTTTGTGCGTTTTCTTTTATTGTGGCCGGCCTGTGCGCCAATTTGTTTAGTCCACTATTTGATAGCCCTGTAAGGCCATAAGGCCAACGCTTTGTACTTATTGTAAGACATTTCTATATGGCATAAAATGTGGAATTTTATGTTTGGACATTCATGAGGAGTTCAAGTTGTAGTCTAGGCTTCCGCTAGAATGATTTGTGATAGGTGTGATGCGCTACTCTGGTATCATCCTGTACCTTCACCGCCTGTTTTGTGATATATACTGTGGGGCCCCGGCCGGACCTTCTAGAATATACCATATGAACGGATGGGGTTGTTACAATGCTATCAAACCTTCCTTGTCTGAAGCTCTCATACTCTTGGTTTAATAAAGACTTTCTGTCCTGTCTAACTTCTTTAGAGCCCTCCATGTACACTATCAGTGTGTCCCACATTTCCTTTGATGTTTTACAGTGAATTAAATTCTGGAATGTGGCATCATCTATTGCACTTACAATTATATTCTGGTCCCTCTTGTCCATATTGGCCAGAATAATCTCATCCTTGGTCATTTCAGAATAGTCTTTTGGAGTTCTCTGGTTTGCATCCAGAACTGATACTTTCATTGGCACATATGGCCCTTCTTTGACTTTGATATAGATTCTAGGGTCAGAGGCTTCCATAAATAGTCTAACCCTTTCTTTCCAAATGCCAAATATCTCCTTTCTGCAGATTGGCAACTTCATGGATCCTAGTTCTTTGTGATTCTCTGTTGAACCCATTTTCTTGATTATGCTGAGTCTGTCTACAGGATCTTTTACTCAGACTGTTATGTACTTTTTGAGTAACCTCGCTCTGATACCACTTGAAAGAAATTATACCTAATCACCTAGAGGGGGGGTGAATAGGTGACCTTATCTTTTTTAACTTTTAGGCAGAATTAATCACAGCATTCACAGAACTTTAAACAGCATACACAGAATCAGACACACACAGAGTACACACAGTTTTATAGTGGTTCCCCAAGGTTTGGATACATCCACTTTTCCCCTTCACCTATCTAGTAGTGTACTAGATTCGGCCAAACTCCTCCACTATTCCTCAGATCCTCAAATCTTACACTCAGAACCCCAAACAGGTGCCTACAACTCAGGCTCAAAGCCCTACCACTCAGTCTTCACCAAGACCTACACTCAGCCTTCAACAAGGCCTACACTCAGCCATCAACAAGGCCTACACTCAGCCCTCAACAAGGCCTACACTCAGGCACACAGGCCCTACCACTCAGCCTTTATAATTTCAGGCTTACAACTCAGATCCCTAAGGATCCTACAGAAAATTAAAATTACAATGAATATAACCACAACTCAGATTGAGAGAGAAGAGTTGTCTGGTTTCTTGAAGAGTTCTTGAAAGAACTTTGCTGAGATAACCTCCCTTGGCTTTCTTCAAAGCTTCTTGAATTAGAACACAGTAGGGTTGATTCTCTATGCAGATAATCTTCAATCACTGTTGACTTAAGAATCAGATCTCAATCTGAAACTTTCTTCACATCCTGGTTCAACAGCTATCTTCTTAGAAGGAGCTCTCTCTCTCCAACTTCTTAGATCTTCACTTGAAGGTCTTCTTCTTTTAGTGTTGTTAGATCTTTAATCTGATTGTTGTTGATCATCATCTTCTGTTGACAGAATAAGCCTTTATATAGGCTTTCTTCATGGTGACCGGTTGATCCGGTTTCTAACAAACTTCTGACAGCTCTGACAGTTGCAGTAGACTGGCTGGAATAGCAGTTATCAAGTTGTCCAGTCACTTCTTGAATTTTCTGTAACTGTCTGAAAGTGTCGAGACAGTCAGTCTTTAAGTGTCGACACTGATAGACCAAGTGTCGACACAAGTAGACTAAGTGTCGACACTAGCCTTCATGGTGTCGACACAACTCCTTGTGTTATAGAATCTGCTTCTCGACACTGCTTCTTCAACATGTGTCGACACTGATCCTATGTGTCGACATAAGTCCTTCTTCTTTGATACTTAGTTGATTTCTTGTAAGTGTCGACACAACTCCTTTGTGTCGACACATCTTCTTGTGTTGATACTTGTTAAGGGAATAGAGTTATTTTCCCTTGGTCCCAAAACCTGGAAGTCAGTGGTTATACTTTTTCCGTTCACCTCGATTTCGACTTCCCGAACACCTCCATCGGTGTCAACCAAATTGCCATTCGCTAAGATAAGCGACTTCCGATTTTCAATGTTGACTTGTAGGTGCATCTTCGCAACATCTTGCAAAGTGAGGATGTTGATGGACGCCCCGGAGTCGCATAATGCTGGGGTTTCGACGTTGTTTATTTTACAATTGATGACGAGTTCGTTGCGGGTTCCCAAATTTTCCTCCCCAAGACTTTTACCTTGTTCATGGGGGTACTTTTCGGTGTTACTAGGTAAGGTGCCTTGGGTGCGCTCGGAAACCACTTGGGCCAATTGGCCCAATTGTGCCTCCAGTTTGCGCATCGAGGCGGCTTGATTGGTCATGTTGGTTTGGGAAATTTCAACGAATTTCTCGAATATCTCTTCCAAAGAACTTTTTTAACGACGGGGGGCCTTGGGAATAATTCGGTTGAGGCGGTCGCGGTTGGCTTCCGGAGGCATACGCATCGTTTTGATGCTGCCCCGGTTGCCATCTTTGGCCAGATGCATTTGGATTCCAAGAAACGTTGGGGTGGTTTCGCACCCCCGGGTTGTATGTGTTCCCGTAAGGCACTCCCCTGTGTTGATTGGCTACAAAATTAACTGACTCATTCAGAAAATAAGATTCGTCTGCTACCTCAACTCCTAAGCATTCAAAGTTGTGGTGGTCAGTGCTTCCGCACCCTTGGCATAATATTGTCATCACTAGGGCGACGGCAGTGGGCTTGGGGATATCCACAGCAAATACTCAACGGGTGCTTCATGGGATGTTTCTTCCAGCGGTCCAGTAAGCGGTGTGGGTGGCGGTGTCTTGTAAGATTCTCAGAGCATCATCTGGAGCAAGGTTAATGATTGTTCCTCCGGAGGCGGCATCGATCATGGCTCGGTGGTGGGGAACAATAGCGAAGTAGAAACTTTCGACGAGGTTCCACGTTTGGAATCCATGATTAGGGAACTTCCTCAGCAGCTCGTTGAAACGCTCCAAAACTTCAGCTAAACTTTCTTGATCGGCTTGCCGGAAGTTGGCTATTACACGCCTCATACTCACGATCCGATCTACCGGATGGAACTTAGCTAGGAATTTTGTGGTCAAATCCTCCTAGGTGGTGGCTGTTCCAGGTGGGAGGGAGTGAAGCCATGTCTTGGCTTTGTCCTTTAATGAAAAAGGGAAGAGGCGGAGCTTGACGGTTTCATCTGGAATTCCAGCGTAGCGGAACGTGGCGCAAATTTCGGAGAATTCTGCAAGGTGAAGATGGGCGTCTTCAGTGGCCATTCTGGAGAACTGAGCATTGTTCCGAATGATATTCAGAATAGCTGGTTTAATCTCGAACTATTGGTTGGTGATAGCAGGTCCGAAACCGGGGTATATGCTCCCGACAGTAGGTGTAGTATAATCCCTCATGGTGCGGACCTGGGGAGGGTTCACTTCATTTTCGTCGCCATTTCTGTCGCTATGAGGTATCCCTCCAACTCAGTTTCCTGCATCAATATTCAGCTGGTCTCCCATTGGGGCAAAAGTGATTGTTGTGGCGCGTCTTCGTGCTAGGATAGTACGTTCGATCTCTGGGTCATAGGCGATAAGATCTCTTGTGGCTCAACCCTGCATTCACTTCGGCGAACACAATAGAAGGAAACAACAGTCAAAAAACACTAACTCTTATAACAATATTTTCAGTCATCCTGAGTCGCTCTATAGTCGCATTCCCCGGCAACGGCGCCAAAAACTTGATGCGTGTAAATCGGCAAGAGCACCGGTTGCACAAGTAATAAAGTTTGGGAATAAATCCTCGAGTGTCGATCTCTTGAGGAATGCAATTAGCATAGAGCGGTAACAGTTCATAAAATATTATTATGAGGGTTATACTTAGAAAAAGAGTAAAAAGGGGGACTTGAGAGATTGTGGTTATTTGATCAAATAAACTAATTAAAGCTATGCGGGTCGAAGGCACCGCTTCGTAAGGTGAGATGAGTGTATCAGCCGCGATGCCGAACTTCGGTTGGGCGAGTGGCCGGAAAGCTAATGGGTGGAAGTGTTCTTGTGCGGAGTGCAATCGGGTGAAACACGAGTATGGAGTGGGTGTGGAGTGGGCGAGGCGCATTCACACACATAACTACAAGCATAAGGAAACTACAAACATCCCATTAGACATAGAATAGAACATGTAGTTCATTACAATGTTATATCATTCCATACAACAAAGGAATGGAAGAGGAGTAAACCAAAAGAGAGAGAAGATCCACCGCAGGTCGCGGCCAGAATAGCGAGTTATCAATCCGCTTCCGGGCTCAGTCTGAGGAGGCATCCGGTACCAACGAGCTGTCAACTCGAAGGCCTTTGAGTCCGTTCTCTAGGTTGTCTTCTTCTCCAACTCCAGTGGAAAGCCTGGAGTTGAGGTCGTCAATGGCTGGGAGCTTTGCCGGAGAGTTTGGAAAGCTTCGTAATAGCCGGCTATGGACTCCCGATGAAGGTGGAGGTGATGGAGCAGCTGGAGAAGTAAAATGGCGCTTCCCGCGCACTCCCCGATCGCAGAAAATGACGGGTGTTGACCTAAATCGCAGAGCAGGCCCTTAAATACGGAGGCAGCAAAAGCAGAGCGCACGATCAGTGGCGCACGACCAGTGGTCGTGCGCACTGTAGGTCGATGATCGTGCGCCATTTCTAATTAAACCTACAACCTGGATAGAAACATCAACATATATGCGCACGATCAGTGGCACACGACTGTTGGTCGTGCGCACTGAATCCACTGATCGTGCGATTGGCTAGGACATATTTGCAGAAAGCAAGGGGTAAACGCGCACGAGCAATGGCGCACGACCAGTGGTCGTGCGCACTACGGCCAGTGCTCGTGCGATTACCCGGGCAAAATTAGGAAAAAGGAGAATGTAATGCGCACGATCAGTGGCGCACGACAAGTGGTCGTGCACAATGAATCCAGTGGTCGTGCGTAGTGTTCCTGTATCGTCGGGATCTCCCGAGCGGTTCCGGAGCACGCACACGAACCCTGCACCAGCAGAAGAGGCAGATAGGCCACCAAACGTGCACACCACATTCCCAAGACATGGTTAAAGAACAATAAAAACACAGAAACAAATAAAGCACACAGAAACAGGCCTAAAGTGCAATTAATCATGAAATAGGCACGTAAGTAAATATAAGCAGTTATGACTCTCACGTGCAGTGCTAAGATGATAAAACTAGCCCAGATGAGTCCAAAAATCAGTGTAAAATTTGGACTCATTAGTGGGCGAGACGGGCAGCGGCCTGGTCTTGCCCGGGCGGCCTGCCCGGCGGGCGAGACCGGCCGGCGGCCTGCTCTCGCCCCTAGCTTTTGGTTCCCCTGCGGGATTTACCCGTTCGCCTCGGGTGTCCGGGGGGTATGGGGCATGTTTTTACCATTATACCCCCAAGGGTGGAATTACCTCTTTACCCCCGGTGTGGATGTTTTCTATTGGCCCAATACCTATTTTTCATAGGGGTATTTCCGACCTTTTGGTCCATGGGATTGGGAGAACTATAAATAGACCCTTGAGGGTGCCTTGGAGAGCATTGCATCTTAGCCACAAAACCCCTTTGCTTTTTTCCTCCAAGGCACCTAGCTCAGCATTGGCTAGGGAGGGGGAGACTTCAAAGGTCTTCCAGGTGTGAGGTAGGACCTCCACGCTAGAGCCGAGGGTCTGTGCCTATCTTCTCGATCTTTTGTCCTGTGACGTTCTCCTGAGTGTAGTAAGTGTGAGGTCACCCCTCTTTTGGGACCCCGAACTCCATGAGAGACCAAGTTTTTGGTTTCAACATTCTCCACCCTGCCTCCAAGTGTGAGAACTTCCAGCTCCACCACCTCCTCTGCAGCCTCCAGCCTGGACTGCTCCACCCATTCTCCGATGTCCCTCTCCTCTAGGATGAAGACCTCCGCCTCTACCTCTTCCTCCACGGCCAATGCCTCGGCCAACTCCTCCTGGTCTCCTCCTGCCGCCACTACCTCGGTGCCGCTCTCCACCTCCATATCCTCCCTACCAGCTTCCTGCTCTGCCTCCTCCATCCTCCGCTCCATCTCGTTGGCCCCTTCCTGCCAAGAGATGGAGTTCACTGCGGTGATATAGCATTCTCATGCAACTTTGGGGTCACCCCGAACCCTGACCTGGATCCCCTCGGCATTAAACTTCAAGCGTTGGTGGAATGATGAGGGAACGCAGCGGAAGGCACTGATGAGGGGCCTCCCGAAGATGGCGCTATAGCTACTGGGGGTATCCACGATGACAAACCTGCAGTTCCGGGACTGCCCCCCCCCCCCCCCCCAAGGTGACATGGAGCCTCACACCTCCTTCTACCTCCTTCCTCTCCCCCGAAAACCCAAAGAAGGGCCCATCTGAGGCCAACACTCTCTTCGCCTCCACCTTCATTGCATCAAACGCCTTCTTAAAGATGATATTGACGGAGCTTTCGTTGTTGATGAGGATCCGGGAGACGGTAAAATTTTCGATGGCTGTCTGGATGACCAGCGCATCGCAAAAGGGGTCCTCATGATCCGGCATGTCACCCCTTGAGAAGGTAATCTTCTCCTTCGGGGGTGGGGTCTGGGACGTGGAGCCAACGCCCCGACGATACATTGTGTGGAGGCTTGCACTCTGAGAAGCCTCAACCCCCACCCCCCATGGATCACTCTGATCCCTCCTCGGGTCCCGATGTCTAGCCGGTCTTCACATCGATCCTCTTCCACCTGAGGCAGGACCTCCTCAATCCTCACCTCCTGGCGCCCCTGTTGCTGCTGTTGCTCCCTATTTCCCATTATCTCGAGGAACTCCAGGCACGTGGTCGTAGCGTGTCCTTCCTCTTGATGGAAATTGCAGTAGGGCAACTCCACCCTTACTTCTCTTCTCCTCCTCCGCGTCGCTCTCCTCCTCTCCCCCATGGCTATGGCCATAGCCTGATCCTGATTGGGGAGGGGAGGTCTTTGTGCCTGCCTCCAACCCGGGAGGTGGAATTGATCCTGCCCCCTGGTGGTGGTCCCTTCCCGGGTATCCTCTTTATGGCCCCTGTTCTTGCCACTCGGGACTCTAGCCCAACCGACGGTCCGCCTCCTGATGCCCCCACCTAGGCTACTGCTACCCCTAGAGCTGCCTCTGCTCCCTCTGCTGGGGCTCGACTCTCCTCTCCTCCTGCCATCTTCCTCCTCTCGGCTCCTTCTCTTCCTTCGTGGCCCACCTGGCCAACTTTCGGGCAAACTCCGGATTCAACGCCTCCCCGTCAACTTCTCTTGCCGCCCTCTCTATCCGCTCCTCGTAGGAGAGGGGGGCGGACTCTCTTCAACTCCATCCTAAGAAACCCTACTGCAGCCCCAGGGTGAAAGCCATCATCAGGCTGTGGCCCGGCATCTCCTGGACCTGGGTGACCTCCTCCTGGAACCGGTCAACATAGCTCCCCAAGGTCTCATTCACCCCCTGCTTGATGTGGAACATGGATTCCGACTCATTCTTCCTCCTCTTCGAGGTGGTGAACCTCAACATGAACCCCCAGCGTAGGTCCTCGAAGTAGTAGATGGAGCTGGTCGGCAACTGGTGAAATCACTCCCTTACCTTCATCTTGAGGGTGATGGAGAAGAGTCGACACTTGAACCCATCCGATATCTGCTGGATCGAAACCACGTCCTCGAACCATTGGACGTGTTGGACCGGGTCCCCCTTCCCGGTGTAGTAGGACATTTCGGGTTCCCTGAACCCCTCCGGAACCGGGGCAGAAGAAACCAACTCGCTAAAGGGGCTTTCACCCTACTGGGCGAGCCGGCGCATCTCGCGGCCCCAACTCGCTGATCCGGCCTCCGCTTGCTGAGCCGGGGAAAAGCACGCGCCCGGGGAGCTCGCGTCCCCTTCCTTCCTCGGTGACCTCCTTCCCAGCTCGCCTGGTGGGGACATCCTCACCCAGAGATGGGGCGGCAGCGATCTGGGCAGCTAGGGTCGAGCACTCGACCCGTGCGCCGAGTGCGCACTTGACGAGGCCGAGCACCTAGTTCCTGAAATCTTCAAACATTCTCATCGTAGCCAGAGGTGGAGGGGGCGTGACTCCGACCTGTCAGATCCTTGTCCTGTCATCGAGCTCGCTGAAGATTTTCTGTACTGACCACTTTTCACGCTCACCACACCAAAATGTTGAAACCAAAAACTTGGTCTCTCTTCGAGTTCACCCTTGGAGAAGGGGTGATCGAGCACCTACTTCTCTCCCGCCAGCAAAATAACAAAGCAAGGAAGAACTGACCCAAGGGATCGGCGTGGAGGACCCAGCACACACCCGGAAGATCTTAGAGTGCTTCCCCTCCTTATCCAAATGTCGAGCTAAGGTAACCTCAGAAAGCGCTTAGAAGATCAGGGAATGAGTGTGCACAAGAAGCATGCGTTCTGAGGTACCATTGGGTCCTATTTATAGATTTCTGAAAACGGCCTGCAAATAGCCAACTTCCATTGTTCTGAATGGCTATGTGCAATCCATGTTGGCTTACCAACAGCATAACTCCGTTGTTCTGAAGGGCTATGAGCAGGCCAGCGGGGGCAAAATAGTAAAAATAACTCATAGACCAATGGGCGAGTAGCCCTCTGTAATCTCTACTCGGAAAGGGCGGCGAGCACGGGCACGAACTGCCCTGCTCGTGAGCTGCGAGCTCGCCAAGCTGTCGGGACTCGGCGAGCCATCTGGAGGTCGGCAAAAAGGTCGAGAGAACGACGGACGTCGAGCTCCGTTCGACGAATGCCGAGCACAGTTCGTCGAACGCCTAGCTCACGAGGTTGACCGAACTCGCGTGGCATGCGTCGGGCTCGCCTGGGCGAGCTGTGTTGGGTACATTGGAAAATGTGTACCAGATTTGAAGAATCCTCACCCTACTCAATGATATGCATCAAGGTGTATTTGATGTGTTTTGAGTTTATATGTGCAGGTTAAGTAAATGCAGGAATGCAGAAAAATTTCTAAGTCCATATGTCGACACCTAGAGAAGCTGTGTCGACACTTATGAAGGCTTATGTCGACACTGGAGAAAAGCTGTGTCGACACTTGGAGTAGATTGTGTCGACACTTGAAAAGGTTGTGTCGACACCAGAAGAAATTGTGTCGACACCAAAAGTCAGTGTCGACACACAGGAATACTTAGTCGACATCAATTGTGTCGACACCAAAAGGCAGTGTCGACACACTGAAGACTTTGTCAACATACTTTCAGAATTTAAATAAAGTTAAAGAGAAGAAGTATTTGTGTCGACACACAGAGGCAGTGTCGACACACAGAAGACTAACGACATCAACTGTGTCGACACACAGGACTTGTGTCGACACACAGCAAAGTTTCAACTATGTTAAAGAAAAAGTATTTGTGTCGACACACAGAATCAGTGTCGACACATTCAACAGAAGGCTGTGTCGAGAAGAATTAACAACAACAAAGGAGATGTGTCGACACCACCAAGGCTTGTGTCAACACTTAGTCCACTTGTGTCGACACTTAGTCTACTTGTGTCGACACATAATGAATATCAGTCTCGACACTTTCAGATAGAGACAGTATTTCAAGAAGTGACTGGATGACTTGACAGCTGTCATTTCAACCGGTCTACTGCAACTGTCAAAGCTGTCAGAAGTTTGTTAGAAACCGGATCAGCCGGTTACCATGAAGGAAAGTCTATATAAAGGCTTTCTCCTTCAACAGAAGAAGTGATGAATTACAATTAAGATTGAAGATCTTACACAGATATCTATCAACACAAAAAGAAGAAGACCTTCGACAGAAGATCTAAGAAGTTGGAGAGAGAGAGAGCTTCATCTAAGAAGAGCAGTTGCTGAACCAGGCTGACAAGAAAGATTCAGATTGAGATCTGAATCTCAAGTCAGAAGCTGATTGAAGATCAACTTCTCAAGAGTTCAACCCTACTGAGTTCAGATTCAAGAAGCTTTGAAGAAAGCTAAGAGAGGTTGTGCTCTGCCATCAGGTTCTTCCAAGAACTGATCAAGAATCCATCAATCTCTTCTCTCTCTACCTGGGTGGTGGTAAAACACTTTGTAAACATTATTTTATGTAGGATCTATTATAGATCTGAGCTGTAAGCCTATTTTATAAAGGCTGAGTGTAGGAGAATATATTCTCTGAGTGGTAGGCCTTGTTGAAGGCTGAGGTGGGGCTGTGAGCCTGAGTTGTAGGAGACTAATATCTCTGAGTTGTAGGCCTTGTGTAGGCTGAGGTAGGGCAGATTGCCTGAGTTGTAGGAGCCTTGTTTGGGATTTTGAGTTGTAAGATCTGAGGATATGAGGTGAAGTGAAGAAGTTAGGCCGAATCTAGCACACTGCTAGATAGGCGAAGGAGGAAAGTGGATATACCCAGACCTTGAGGAACCACTATAAAAATCTGTGTGCAATCTGTGTTGTGATATTTTTGTGAATCTGTGCTGTGTAAGTTGTAACATGTACTGCTGCTAAGTAAACAACTGAATTGATTTGTTGCCTTAAAAGAAAAACAGGAATTACACCTATTCACCCCCCCCCCCCCTCTAGGTGGTTAGGCATTAATTCTTTCACGTGGTATCAGAGGGAGGTTCCTCAAAGAAGGACTTAACAGTCTGAGTGAGATCCATAAGGCAGATTCAAGAATCAAGAAAATGGGTTCAGGTGAAAATCATAAGGAGCTAGGTTCTATGACATTACACATATGCAGAAAGGAGATATTTGGCATCTGGAAAGAAAGGGTCAGGCTGTTTATGGAAGCTTCTGATCCAAGTATCTATATTACAGTCAAGGAAGGTCCTTATATCCCAATGAGGATTTTAATTATGGATGCAAACCAAAGAATTCCCAAGGATTTCTCAGAAATGACTAAGGATGAGATCATCCTGGAAACTATGGATAAGAGAGCACAGAATATCATAGTTAGTGTCATAGATGATGCAACCTTTCAAAATTTGATTTACTGCAAGACCTCCAAGGAAATGCGGGATACTTTAATAGTCTACATGGAGGGTTCTGAAGAAGTAAGGCAAGATAGAAAATCTATGCTAAACCAGGAATATGAGAGTTTCAGACAAGGAAAGTCTGACAGTATAACTGAGTGCTATAAAAAGTTCTATAGGATTGTAAATGAGCTGATGTCCTATGGTAGAATATTCAGTACATATGAACTGAATGATAAATTCTTAAGATCCTTGACAAAGGATTGGGACACTAAGATTTGTGCCATTAGGGAAGTGGCCAAACTTGTAGATATCTCTCCACCAACCTTGTTTGGAAAACTGATGTCATATGAGATGCAGCTAATGACAAGGAAAGAGGAAGAGAAAAGTGCAAAAGGTGAGCATAGAGAAAAGTCTGTGTCCTTCAAGGTTGAAGCCACTAAGAAAAGTAGGAGGATGTCTCCATCACCTCCTAAGATTGTTGCTGAAACTACTTCATATATTTCAGACAACCAGAATTCAGACAGTAGTGACTCAGATGAAGATTTTGCAGCATTTACAAGACAGTTTCAGAGACTCCTGAAAAAGAAGCAGTGGAAGTCTAAGCCTTCCACATCTCAGCCTAAGGATGAGTATTATCAAAAGAGGAAGTCATCCAGGAAGGCCAGGAGCAGGTCTAAGCTAAGCAAATCTTCAACATCAAAGATAGTTTGCTACTGCTGTAATAGGCCTGGACATGTTGTGGCTGAATGTCCAGATAAAAGAAAAGAGACTGCAGATAAAAAGAAGAGTCAACACCAGAGCAAGAAGGAGAAATCCTTTATTGCTAAGAAGGAGAAGAGCTTGACAGACCAATCTACTTCAGAGTCAGAATCTGAAGCTGAGGCCAACATTGGTCTATATGCAGCAGATGAAGAAGAAGAGTTTCTCCAGGTGCTGAACTCTATATATGAACAAGAAGACCATCAGTGCAAGGGACTGATGGATGTGTTAGAAGAAGACAAATATGCCAGGATCAGCCTGGTCCTAGTAAGGTACAATGTCTTTTTAGAAATTCAGATTGCAGTACTGAGTCAGAGTCAGCAACATCTGCATCAAGTGATGTGGATGGGTCTGAGTCTGAAGATGATATTCATCAGCTGATAGATGAATATGGAGATTTATTGCAGGCACTTAAGAAGAGCAAAAACCTGGCCAAATATTAGGCTAAGGAAATTACAGATCTTAAGATGGCTGCATTAGATTCAGAGAAGTTGTTGGATCAAAAACTGAATGAGATAGCTAGACTGAAAAACATTACTGTTATTCAGATGGGTACTATCACATTTAAGAATGATCAGATTAAAAATCTGGAGAATAGACTTCAGAAAGAAAAAGGAGATAGTAGCTAGTTTTTCTAAACCAAAATCTGTATTACCCTTGATTGATAAGTTTGTGTCTCAAAAGGGTAAGGCTGGGTTAGGATTTAAGAAAACGGCATGGACTGTTAGGTCCAAATCTAAAGGCAAAGCCCCAGCACAAAATAAGAAGCCTGCTGTAGACAATTCAGCTAGGGTTGTACCTAAACAAAGGTACAACAAGTTTGAGTGCTGGTGTTATGGCAAGGTAGGCCACTTTGCCTTAGATTGTTGGCACAATTCCAGTATCAAGGAGAGTAGTAATCTGCCTACTAGAAGAGCTACAGGCAGATTTGTTAAAGTTCAGACTAACTTGCACCAAGGACCCAAACGTTATTTGGGTTCTAAGGTTTCGTAATCTGTGTTGTAGGTGAGTCCAAGTAGTCATGCCCCACTATGGTACTTGGACAGTGGATGTTCCAGGCACATGACTGGAACAAGGGGTTTGCTGAAGGACTACACACCTATCATGGATGGCCCTAAAGTAACCTTTGGTGGTTCTGAAAAAGGAATCATTAAAGGATTTGGTAACATTTCTAGTAACCTGATTACTATTACTCAAGTGGCATATGTGAAAGGTTTGACACACAACCTTATAAGCATAAGTCAGCTGAGTGATTTAGGATATGACATTTCATTTATTAAGAATGGATGTCACATCAAAAGGTCAAGTGATCAAAAGGTCATATTGACAGGATATAGAAAAAGAAATGTATATTGTCTTAACTTTGAGTGTGAGAACAATGTTTCTCCAATTTGTCTTGTAGCTGATGAGAGAGCCTCTCATTGTGTTAAATGGCATAAGAGGCTGGCCCATCTTAACTACAAGACAATTGGTCAACTCTTTAGCAAAGAGTTAGTGAGAAATGGTCCTCAAGTTAAGTGTATAAAGGATGGGATATACTCAGCTTGTCAAAAAGGCAAGCAGACCAAATCCTCCTTTCATAGCCTTGAAAGCAAGGATTCAGTGAGGTGTCTATACCTCTTGCATATGGATCTATTTGGTCCTATGCCAGTTCATAGTCTAGGTAGGAAGGTCTACACATTTGTGATGGTAGACGACTATTCTAGATATTCATGGGTGTTCTTTCTGAGACAAAAATCTGAAACCCCAACTGTCTTATATAGTTTTGTTAAACAAATTCAGAATGAGTTGAACAGTACAGTGGTCAAAATCAGAAGTGACCATGGCACTGAATTTCAGTCTGAAAGTATGACAAGACTATGTGAAGAATTTGGGATTTTTCAAGAATTTTCATCACCTAGAACACCACAGCAAAATGGTATTGCTGAAAGGAAGAATAGAACACTGATTAAGGCTGGTAGGACTCTATTGAGTGACACTTCTCTCCCAGAATATTTCTGGGCTGAGGCAGTAAACACTGCATGTCATGTGATCAATAGGGCTACTATCACCAAGAGCCACAAAAAGTCTCCCTATGAGATTGTGACGGGCAGAAAACCAAACTTATTCTATTTTAGGATCTTTAGTTGCAAGTGGTATATACTTAACAATGGCAAGTCTTATCTAACTAAGTTTGCTTCCAAATCCCAAGATGGGATCTTTGTTGGGTACAACAACAATAGTAAGGCTTATAGGGTCTACAACTTGATTACTCAAGTTGTAGAAGAGTCTGTACATATAGTCTTTGATGAAACAAGACTGATTAACTGTGAGTTGCCAAGTCGTGCTTGCAGTTCTACATGTTTAAATGAGAGAATGGACAAGCTTACCATTACAGAATATTCTACTACAAATTAGGAAGTGGAAAATGGTGGCTGATGTCCAGGGGGAGTACAAGACTCTCTAAATACTGATGAAAACCAAGAGGTGCAGCTTAATGAAGAGGCTGGAGTTGTTCAACCTGAAGATAGACTACCTCCAGCTAATAGACACTTAAAGGATCATCTAGCAAATCAGATAATTGGTGATCCAAGATAAGGAGTGCAAACAAGAAGCAGGAATCTGAGCACAGTTCTTTGCTCCAGCTTCCTATCTCATGTGGAACCAAAGAAATTTGAAGAAGCTGTTCTAGACTCACATTGGATTGATGTCATGCAAGAGGAGTTGAATAAGTTCAGAAGATACAAGGTCTGGAAGTTAGTTCCTAAACCAAAAGACCACAACATCATTGGAACAAAGTGGATCTTTAGGAACAAATTGGATGAGAATGGGATCATTGTGAAGAATAAAGCAAGACTTGTTGCAAAAGGATATAGGCAGGAAGAAGGTATTGACTTTGATCAAACCTTTGCCCCAGTATCAAGACTGGAAGCAATTAGGATGTTCCTTGCTTATGTAACATATCAAGGTTTCAAGGTATTTCAAATTGATGTAATGTCAGCATTCCTAAATGGAAATCTAAAGGAAGTAGTCTATGTAGAGCAGCCCTCAGGTTTTGTTGATCCTCTCAAACCTGATTATGTTTATAGTCTTAGGAAACCTTTGTATGGGTTGAAACAAGCCCCAAGGGCTTGGTATGAAACCATGTCTAGTTTCCTCATTGAGAATAAATTCTCAAGGGGGAAAATAGACAAGACTCTATTCCTAAGGGAATCCAAAGGAAAGATAATTCTAGTCCAAATATATGTTGATGACATAATATTTGGGTCTACTAAAAGTAATCTTTGCAGAAAGTTTACAAAACTTATGCAAGGAAAATTTGAAATGAGCAGTATGGGAGAACTTAAGTTTTTCTTGGGTGTCCAAGTAAGACAGACTGAAGATAGCTTGTCCATAACTCAGTCTAAGTTCACCCTGGAGTTAATAAAGAAGTATGGTATGGAATCATCCACTACCATGAGAACTCCTATGGGGTCAAGTGTGTCTCTTAGCAAAGATGATGCAGGGAAACCTGTAGATGAAACTTTGTATAGAGGGATAGTTGGCTCCCTTCTATATCTGACTGCTAGTAGACCAGATATCATGTATGCTACATGTGTCTGTGCTAGGTACCAATCATGCCCTAAAGAATCTCATCTTACTGCAGTGAAAAGGATTTTGAGATATCTTAAGGGCACACCTTATTTAGGTCATTGGTACCCTAGGAATGGAGATTTTCTACTGACAGGCTATTAGAATGCAGATTTTGCAGGTTGCAAAGAAAATAGAAAAAGTACTACATGCACCTGTCAATTTCTAGGTGGGAGATTGGTGTCTTGGAGCAGTAAGAAGCAGACCAGTGTGGCAATTTCCACAGTTGAGTCAGAATATGTTGCTGCAGGAAGCTGCTGTGCACAACTTTTGTGGATTCAACACCAGCTAGAAGACTATGGTATTCAAGTAAGTAGAACACTTTTGCTTTGTGATTCTACAATTGCAATTTCTATTGCTAATAATCTCGTTTCGCATAGTAGGACTAAGCATATAGAAATTAAATACCATTTTCTTAGAGAACATGTAGAGAAAGAGGACATCTCACTAGAATATGTCAAAACAGATTATCAAATTGCTGATATGTTTACTAAGCCTCTAGATGAAACTAAATTTAATAAGTTTAAAATTGAATTAGGAATGTTGAACTTAGAATAGTTTAACAAAATTGGCTAAGTAAAATGGTGTCGACACAAGGAGTTGTCTGTGTCGACACATAGAAGTGGTGTCGACATTCCAGAGAAATGATGTCGACACATCTAGAAAATTGGTGTCGACACTTCAGAGAAGTAGTGTCGACACATCCAGAGTAGGTGTCGACACATCCAGAGTTGGTGTCGATACTTAGGTTCAACACAGATTTCGTCGAGTGGAGTATCGACTAATCGTCGAGCGCAGATGTATAAGTGTCGACTCATAAGTTCTGTCGACTATATTGGTGTCGATACATAGTAGTCAACACCATTGTCGAGACTTAAGTAGTCTGTGTCGACACTTTTCAACAGTGTCGACACATTTAGAGGATTATGACGTGCCTTTTCACCTTCATTTTTAGAAAGGTATAAATAGGTCCACAACATTGTTTGTCGACACGCTCTCCAAAGTTTCGTGACCAAAACTTTGTGTCGACAAATTCTCTCATCTAAATTCAAGATTTCTCTAAACTCTAATGGCGCCAAAGATCGAGGATAATGTCAATGAAGGCTATAAGCTGGTACGCAACGCCTTTGACCATGCGGAATCTGAAATTCAAGTTGTAGTAACCCTAATTATAGAGAATGGGTTGGAGTATCTAGTTTCTGAACCAACAAAAATTTGGAAGAAGGAAATACAAGAATTCTTTGGAGCTGCTACCTTAGATCAAACTGGACTCAAAATTAGGTCCACAGTCTATGGTGTAAAGGTGAAAATCACCCCGAAAAGTTTAAGAAAAGTTCTTCACCTGCCTAGAATACAGGAAGAAGTAGATGTACCTGCATCTAAGACAAGGGAAGCACTTTAACGGTGTGGATTGGATCCCACCTTGAAGATTGGAGCTGCCATGAACAGAAAAGGAATGAATCAGCAAGGCAAATTTCTTTCAGAAATAGTTGGCAAAGTCATCCTCTGCAAGCCAGGGGGACATGATAGGATTTCTGCCTACATATTCAGTCTGATGACAAGGATCATCTACAGACTCAACACTGATTGGTCAGTAGTGATTTTTGAAAAGGTTAAGGAAAATATTAAGAAGCCCAATCTAGGAAGGATAATGAGTCTGTACTTAGCTGGAACTATTCCAAAAGTAATGGAACAAGCTGCTGGTTCTAAAATTAACCACATGAGAAGAATGAACTTAAGAGTTATCTCCAGATGGGATAGGGTACTGATTAAGGACATGCCTGATGAGGAGAGGTAAGAGGTTCCTGAGAAATATATAGCCCAAGAAATTCCTGCACAAGATCCTGCAGATGAAGCACAAGTGTAGGGGGAGACTCATTGTTGGGTATATTGGAATATATGTACCTGATTTGAAGAAGCCTCACCCTACTCAATGATATACATCAAGGTGTATTTGATGTGCTTTGAGTTTATGTGTGCAGGTTAAGTAATTGCAGGAAAAACATAAAAGTTTCTAAGTCCATGTGTCGACACCTAGAAGTGAAGTGTCGACACTTATGAAGGCTAGTGTCGACACCCAGAGAAGCTGTGTCGACACTTGGAGTAATTGTGTCGACACCAGGAAGGCAGAGTCGACACCATAAGAAAAGTGTCGACACACTGTGAAGAATTGTCAACATAAGATGTGTCGACACTTAGAGGCAGTGTCGACACCCAGAGAAACTTTGTCGACATCAAAAGTGTCGACACCAGGAGGCTGTGTCGACACTCAGCAAACTTCAACAAAGTTAAAGTACATGTGTCGACACAAAGGAGATGTGTCGACACTCAGCAAGTTTCAACACATGAAGGCATGTGTCAACACAAAAAAGATGTGTCGACACTCAGCAAGTTTCAACACAAGAAGGCATGTGTCGACACAAAGGAGTTGTGTCGACACACAGCAGAATTCAACTAAGTATTAAAGAAGAAGTGTTTGTGTCGATACACTCAACCAGTGTCGACACATTCAATAGAAGGCTTGTGTCGACACACAGGATCAGTTTCGACACATTCTGAAGAAGCAGTGTCGAGAAGCTATTACAACAACACAAGGAGTTGTGTCGACACCATCAAGGATAGTGTCGACACTTAGTCCACATGTGTCGACACTTAGTGTGTTTGTGTCGACACTTAATGACTATCTGTCTCGACACTTTCAGACTGTGACAGTGATTTCAAGAAGTGACTGGATGACTTGACAGCTGCCATTTCAACCGGTCAACTGCAACTGTCAGTGCCGTCAGAAGGTTGTTAGAAACCGGATCAGCCGGTCACCATGGAGAAAGCTTATATAAAGGACTTTCTCCTTCAACAATCAGAAGTTGAATCAAGAGGGGAATCGTGAGAAGAATCACAATTAATCAAGAGATCTAACAACACAAAAAGAAGACCTTCAACAGAAGATCTAAGAAGTTGGAGAGAGAGAGCTCCTTCTAAGAAGAACAGCTGTTGAAACAGGCTGAAAAGTAAGATTCAGATTGAGATCTGATTCTCAAGACAGAAGTTGATTGAAGATCATCTTCACAGGAGATTCAACCCTACTGTGTTCTAATTCAAGAAGCTTTGAAGAAAGCCAAGGGAGGTTGATCTCTGCCAAGTTCTTCCAAGAACTCATCAAGAAGCCAGTCAACTCATCTCTCTCTTTCAGAGTTGTGGTTAAACACTTTATATAATCAAAATATCTGTAGGATCTTATATAGATCTGAGCTGTAAGCCTATTTTATAAAGGCTGAGTGTAGGAGACTGTGTGCTCTGAGTGTAGGTCTTGTTGAAGACTGAGGTAGGGCCTTGTGCCTGAGTTGTAGGAGACTTTGTTCTTTGAGTGTAGGTCTTATTGAATACTGAGTGGTAAGGCTTTGTGCCTGAGTTGTAGGAGTGGGAACACTCTGAGTTGTAGGAACCTGTTTGGGGTTCTGAGTTGTAAGATCTGAGGATCTGAGAAAAAGTGGAGAAGTTAGGCCGAATCTAGTACACTACTAGATAGGCGAAGGGGGAAAGTGGATGAACCCAGACCTTGGGGAACCACTATAAATCCTGTGTGCACTCTGTGTATGGTTGATTGTATGGTTGTTGTGTTGTGATAATTGTAGAATTACATTTACTTTACAGTATTTCTGCCTTAAAATTAAAAAGATAAAGGTCACCTATTCACACCCCCCCTCTAAGTGATTAGGCACTATTACTTTCAAGTGGTATCAAAGCGAGGTTACTCAAAAAGGGCATAACAGTCTGAGTAAGATCCTGTAGGCAGAATCAGAATAAACAAGATTCAAGAAAATGGGTTTTAGTGAGAATCACAAAGAGCTGGGGTCCATGAAATTGCCAATCTGTAGAAAAGAGATTTTTGGCATTTAGAAAGAGAGGGTTAGACTCTTTATGGAAGCATCTGACCCAAGAATATACATCACAGTCAAAGAAGGGCCATATGTGCCAATGAAGATATCCATTTTAGATGCAAATCAGAAAATTCCTAAGGACTATTCAGAAATGACCAAAGATGAAATCATTCTGGCCACTATGGACAAGAGGGCCGAGAATATTATTGTTAGTGCAATTGATGATGCAATATTTCAGAATTTAATTCATTGTAAAACTTCTAAAGAAATGTGGGACACATTAATAGTCTATATGGAGGGATCAGAAGAAGTAAGATAAGACAGGAAGTCTTTGTTAAATCAGGAATATGAAAGCTTCAGATAAGGAAAGTCTGATAGAATTACTGAATGCTACAAGAGGTTCTATAGGATAGTAAATGAATTGATGTCCTATGGAAGAGAATTCAGCAACTATGAGCCGAATGACAAGTTCTTAAGATCCCTGACTAAGGACTGGGACACCAAGATTTGTGCCATTAGGGAAATGGCCAAATTAGCTGATATACCTCCTCCAACTTTGTTTGGAAAACTGTTATCTTATGAGATGCAGTTATTGACTAGAAAGGAGGAAGAGAAGACTACTAGAGTGGAGCACAAGGAAAGATCTGTGGCCTTCAAAACTGAAGCCACTAGGAAGTATAGAAGCAAGTCTCCATCTCCACCTCAAATAGTTGCTGAGGCTGTGACAGATAATTCAGAAAGCAAGAATTCAGATATCAGTGAAAGTGATGAAGACTTTGCAGCTTTCACTAGGCATTTTCAAAAGTTTCTGAAGAAGAAGCAGTGGAGGTCTAAGCCTTCCACTTCTCAGCCAAAAGATGACTATTATCAGAAAAGAAAGTCATCAAGGAATGACAGAAGCAGATCTAAGCCAAGCAAAGCTACATCTTCAAAGATTGTGTGCTATTGCTGCAATAGACATGGACATGTAGTGTCTGACTGTCCTGAAAAGAGGAAGGAGTCAACTAACAAAAAGAAGACTCAGTTTAAGGGAAAAAAGGAAAAGTCCTTTGTTGCTAAGAAAGACAAAAGTTTGACTGATCAGTCATCTTCAGAAACAGACTCAGAAGCTGAAGCCTATATTGGATTGTTTGCTGAAGAGGAGGAAGATGAGTTCATGCAGTTAATGAATTCAATTTATGAGCATGAGGACAATCAGTGCAAAGGGTTGATGGTCTTATCTGAAGGAGACAAAATCCAGGATCAGCCTGGACCAAGTAAGGTATAAAGATATTCTTCAAGTTCAATTTCTAGTACTGAGTCAGAATCAGATACATCTGCATCAAGTGATGTGGGTGGGTCTGAATCTGAAAGAGATATTCATCAGTTAATTGATGAATATAGGGACTTGTTGTAGGCCTTGAAGAAAAGCAAAACCTTAGCCAAAACTCAGGCAAAGGAGATTGCTAGTTTTAAATTGGCTGATGCTGATTCAAACAAGTTATTTGATCAGAAACTGAATGAAATAACCAGGCTGAAGAACATTACTGTTATTCAGATGGGTACTATTACATTTAAGAATAATCAAATTAGAAATCTGGAGGCTAGACTTTAGAAGGAGAGAGAGATTGTAGCAAGTTTTTCTAAACCAAAATCTATTTTACCTTTGATAGATGAGTTTGTACCTCATAAGGGTAAGACTGTATTGGGGTTTACAAAACCTGTCTGGACAGTTAAGTCCAAATCTAAGGGCAAAGCCCCAGCACTAAACAAGAAGGCTGCAGTAGATAATCCAGCCAGGGTTGTACCCAAATAAAGGTACAACAGGTTTGAGTGCTGGTGTTGTGGCAAGATAGGCCACTTTGCCATAGATTGTTGGCACAATTCAAGTGTCAAGGAGAGTAGCAAACTACCTGCTAGAAGAGCTACAGGTACTTTTGTTAAAAGTCAAACTAACCTGCACCAAGGACCCAAGAATTATTTGGGTTCTAAGGTTAAGTAATCTATTTTGCAGGTGAGTACAAGTGGCCATGCCCCTATATGGTACTTGGATAGTGGATGTTCCAGGCACATGACTGGAACTAGGGGATTGCTGAAGGACTATACACCAATCAAGGATGGCCCTAAAGTTACCTTTGGTGGTTCAGAAAAAGGAATCATCAAAGGCTTTGGTAACATTACTAGTAACCAAATTACAATTACTCAAGTAGCTTATGTAAAGGGTTTGAAATATAACTTCATTAGCATAAGTCAGCTGAGTGATTTAGGATATGACATCTCATTTGTCAAGGATGGTTGTCATATCAAAAGGTCAAGTGATCAAAAGATCATTCTGACAGGATATAGGAAGAGAAATGTCTATTGTCTTGACTTTGCATGTGAGAATAATGTTTCTCCTATTTGTCTTGTAGCTGATGAAAGAGTCTCACATTGTGTTAAATAGCACAAGAGGCTGGCTCATCTTAACTATAAGACAATTGGCCAACTCTTTAACAAAGAGTTAGTGAGGAATGGTCCTCAGGTTAAGTGTATAAAGGATGGGATATGCTCAGCTTGTCAAAAAGGCAAGCAGACCAAATCCACCTTTCATAGTCTTGAGAACAAAGATGTTGTGAGGTGTCTATACATCTTGCATATGGATCTTTTTGGTCCTATGCCAGTTCACAGCCTAGGTAGGAATGTCTACACATTTGTGGTTGTAGATGACTATTCAAGGTATTCCTGGGTGTTCTTCCTTAGACAAAAATCTGAAACCTCAAGTATCTTATATAGTTTTGTTAAACAAATTCAGAATGAATTGGACAGTACAGTGGTCAAAATCAGAAGTGACCATGGTACTGAATTTCAGTCTGACAGTATGACAAAACTGTGTGAAGAATTTGGAATTTTTCAGGAATTTTCTTCACCAAGAACATCTCAGCAAAATGGTATTGCTGAAAGGAAAAATAGAACCTTGATAGAGGCTGGTAGAACCCTATTGAGTGACACATCTCTCCCAGAATATTTCTGGGCTGAGGTAGTAAACACTGCTTGTCATGTGATCAATATGGCTACTATCACCAAGAGCCACAAGAAGACCCCCTATGAGATTGTGAAGGGCAGAAAACCAAATTTATCCTATTTCAAGATCTTTGGCTGCAAGTTCTATATCCTTAACAATGGTAAGTCTTATCTAACCAAGTTTGCTGCCAAATCACAAGAGGGGATCTTTGTTGGGTACTTAAGTTCTTCTTGGGTCTCCAAGTTAGACAGACTGAAGATGGATTATCCATATGCCAGTCTAAGTTCACCCTACAGTTGATAAGGAAGTATGGTATGTAATCATCCACTACCATGAAAACTCCTATGGGGTCAAGCATGTCTCTAAGCAAAGATGATGCAGGGAAACCTGTAGATGAAACTTTGTATAGAGGGATAGTTGGCTCCCTACTGTATTTGACTACTAATAGACCAGATATCATGTATGTTACATGTGTCTGTACTAGGTACCAAGCTTTCCCTAAAGAATCTCATTTGACAGCAGTCAAAAGAATTTTGAGATATCTTAAGGGCACACCTTATCTAGGCCTTTGGTACCCTAGGAATGGAGATTTTGTACTGACAGGTTATTCAGATGCAGATTTTGCAGGATGTAAGGAAGATAGGAAGAGTACTACAGAAACCTGTCAATTTTTAGGTGGAAGGCTGGTGTCATGGAATAGCAAGAAGCAGACCAGTGTGGCTATCTCCACAGCTGAGTCAGAGTATGTGGCTGCAGGAAGTTACTGTGCTCAACTTCTATGGATTCAACATCAGCTAGAAGATTACGGTATTCAAGTAAGTAGGACACCTTTATTTTGTGATTCTACTAGTGTCATTTCTATTACAAATAATCCTGTCTCCCATACTAGGACTAAGCACCTAGAAATTAAATACCATTTTCTAAGAGAACATGTGGAAAAAGAAGATTTCCCTAGAGTATGTTAAGACAGATAATCAGTTAGCTGATATGTTTACTAAGCCCCTAGATGAAACCAAATTCTTAAGTTTAAAATTGAATTAGGAATGATAAACTTAGAATAGTTTAAATTTGGCTAAGTAAAAAGGTGTCGACACACAGAGTTGTATGTGTCGACACATAGGAGTGGTGTCGACATTTCAGAGAAATGGTGTCGATACATCTAGGAAGTCTGTGTCGACACTTTAGAGAATTAGTGTCGACACATACAGTGTAGGTGTCGACACATCCAGGGTGGTGTCGACACTTAGGATTTACACAGAATTCGTCTAGTAGAGTCTCGACTAAGTGTCGAGCTAAGATATATAAGTGTCGACACATATATTCTGTCGACTATATTTGTGTCGACACATAGTTGTCGAGATATTAGAAGTAAGTGTCGACACTTTTCAACAGTGTCGACACATTTCAAGTATTTTGACGCGTCTTTTCACCTTCAATTTTAGAAAGGTATAAATAGGTCTTCGACATTGTTTGTTGACACGCTCACCTTAGTTTCGAGAACAAACTTGTGTGTCGACATCTCTCTTCTCTAAATTCAAAATTTCTTCAAACCCTAATGGCACCCAAGCTAGAAGAGAACATTAATGAAGGATATGAGCTCGTATGACATGCCTTTGATGACGCGGAACCAGAAATCCAAGGTGTGGTAACCCTAATTGCAGAGACTGGACTAGAGTATCTTGTATCAGAACCAATCAAGATCTGGAAGAAGGAGGTCCTTGAATTCTTGAGTACAGCTACTCTTGATGAATCTGGACTCAAGATTAAGTCCAAAGTTTATGGGGCAAAAGTCAAGATTATCCTGAAAAGTCTAAGAAAGATTCTACATCTCCCTAGAACTAAAGAAGAGGAAGATGTACCTACATCAAAGACAAGGGAGACACTGGAATGGTGTGGTTTAGATCAAGCCTGAAGATTGGAACACTTTTCAATAGAAAAGACATGAACATGCAGGGCAAGTTCTTATCTGAAATAGTGGGCAAGGTGATACTGAGCAATCCTGGTGGGCATGATAGGATATCAGCTCACATGTTCAGTTTGATGACAAGGATAATTTTCAAACTTAATACTGATTGGTCAGCAGTAATGTTTGAAAAGATAAAAGAGAGTCTGAAGAAACCCAATCTGGGTAGAATTCTGAGTTTATACTTAACTAGAAGTATCCCTGAAGTGATGAACCAAGCTGCTGGTTCTAAGATAAATCATATGAGGAGAATGGATGTAAGAATTATTTCAAGATGGGATAGAGTGTTGACAAAGGAACTGCCAACTCAAGAAAAGGAAACACCTCAAAAGAAGAAGAAGAAAGTCATTGTGGCTCCAGAATCCTCAAGTAGCTCAGAGGAGCAGGTGGCTTTTAGTTCTGATGATGGAGAAGATGACAATGCTGGAAAGTCACCAGCACGACAAGAACATGCCCAAAGGCAGGGGGAGCTACCATCAGCTAGCCCTATTCACCTGGATCCACTCCAGGGGGAGCCTCTACATGTGGATGAGCCAACCCAATTAGAGAGTGAAAGGGCTACCCAAACCATTCTAGAGGTACTCACTGAAGTTAATCAATTAAATTTCAATATTGAGGATGAAGTTCTGACTAAATCATTACTTGATGTTGATCAGCATACACAGTCACATAGTCAACCACAAGATGTTGTCATGGAGGACACATCAGTTGCTGATAAAGTAGAATCAGTTGCTCCAGAGATAAGAGATTCTCCTGTACAACCTCAACATGAGTTTACATTAGAAGAGTTGTTCCCTGATCTTTTACAGACTGACTTTGAGGGAGAGAAAACAGTTGTTAAGGGGGAGAAGGTCAATCTTGAGGGGGAGCAAATAGAGGAAATTGTTACAAAAGAGACTGAGGAGCAAAGGAATGCTGAGGAACTACCAAGGACTGAGAAGGATTTACCTCCTAGTCCTAAGGACATGGTAGACATTGCTAGTACATCTGAATCTGAAGATGAAGAGGCTGCTAGAGCCAAGAAAAGGAAGTTACAAGTCTTCAAGAGAAGAAGTCAAAGGTACAAGAAAGCTTTACAAACAGTTGCTCCACAACAAGCTCCAACAAATGATTATAGTTCTTTGTTGGTGGCTTTGCAAATAAAACTGGATGAGCAAAGAAAAGCTATGGAAACTTATATGGATGAGCACCATAAGGAATTACAATTGTCCTTAGCTCAAGACATCAAGTCCATAAGATTTGAAGTGAATCAACACAAGAAGGAAATGACTGATTGTTTCCATAAAGGAGGAAATGCAGTGGTCTATCTGGCTACTCATCAAGAGAACATTAAGAAACAGGTTGATGATATGACAATAAAATAAGGATATGTCCTGGAAAATTAGCTCAGAATGAATGATAATCTGACTGCTTCTCATAATGTCATTGTCACTGAAATGAAAGATATAGCTACTGCCCAGACTGCTGTAACTGCTACTGCCAAAGAAGCCTTTGATAAGCAACTACAAGAGCGCCTAACTACTGTTAAAACTTTCATTGAAGATTCTCAGAAGACAATTACTGACAAGCTACAAAGGTTAAAACCTTTTTATAAAGATGGAGTTAACTATTTAAATGCTCAAATCTGATTCCAAAAGGATGATCTTAGGGATCATATAGAAAGAGAAGTCATAAAAGGGGAGAGGGTGTTAGTCAAAGCAGGCTCTGATCATGCAAAATGGATTTCAAACTCCATCAGAGCTACCCTTGGATATCCACCCTTGTGTGATGATGATAATGTGGCAGAATCTGGGATTAATCCTGCATATTTTGGAGGAGCACAAGCTGAAGTGGCTCAAGTGATATATCCTCCTGCAGATTTTGACATGATACATCAGGAGGTACAATCTATGTATAGTCCTCTTGAGGGTAATCAGAATGTTATTCTTGAGAAAGTTGTACAGCCTGTGCCAGAGGCAGTACTAAAAGAGCAAGATGCACTATTAAAGGAGCAAGAAGCCCAATTATCTAAGAAGAGGTTCAGAGAACAAGCTGAATTAAGGCCAGACTTTGAGCAATGGAGCTCAACCTCTAGGAATATCATATTAACTGCTTGGAAGGCTGCAAAGGATAATTTCCTAGAGAGGGGCAAATGGTATTCTGACCAGTAATGGAAAAAACATGAAGCTAGGGAAGAGGCCATAGTACAATACAGAAGGAAGGCTAAATTAGGGAAGCTACCTCCTAATGCACAGGAGCCTAGCAAGTATTTCCCTAAGCCTTATCATTATTTTGAGAGACAGAAGATTAGAGCTGAAGAACAGAAAAAGAAAGATCTTAAAGGGAAGAAGCCTGCTGATGACAATGATGCTCCATTTCAAGCAAAGATTCAATCTGGAAAGGGCATTGTTATTAAGGAGTCAGAGCAGCCATAGATTAGGATTTTCTTAAGTTTATAACTCTGTAATCTTTTACATTAAAATCAATGTAAACTTTTGATTAATGAGACTATTGGAAGTTATAACAAAATAATGTTTGATCTATTACATTTGTATTCTGTAATGATTGTTTATACATGTTTTATTAAGTATTTACCCTGTCATATAATATTGTTTTACATCATACTGAGAATTTGTTATGTATGGTGTATATCATTGACTAAGGGTTATGACTTCTCCAAATAGGGGGAGATTGTTGGGTACATTGGAATATATGTACCTGATTTGAAGAAGACTCACCCTACTCAATGATATACATCAAGGTATATTTGATGTGCTTTGAGTTTATGTGTGCAGGTTAAGTAATTGTAGGAAAAGCATAAAAGTTTCTAAGTCTATGTGTCGACACCTAGAAGTGAAGTGTCGACACTTATGAAGGCTAGTGTCGACACTTATGAAGGCTAGTGTCGACACTTGGAGTAATTGTGTCGACACCAGGAAGGCAGAGTCGACACCAGAAGAAAAGTGTTGACACATACAGGCAGTGTAGACACACTGTGAAGAATTGTCAACATAAGATATGTCGACACTTAGAGGCAGTGTCGACACCCAGAGAAACTTTGTCGACATCATAAGTGTCAATACCAGGAGACTGTGTCGACACTCAGCAAACTTCAACAAAGTTAAAGTACATGTGTCGACACAAAGGAGATGTGTCAACACTCAGCAAGTTTCAACACATGAAGGCATGTGTCGACACAAAGGAGATGTGTCGACACTCAGCAAGTTTCAACACAAGAAGGCATGTGTCGACACAAAGGAGTTGTGTCGACACACAGCAAAATTCAACTAAGTATTAAAGAAGAAGTGTTTGTGTCGACACACTCAACCAGTGTCGACACATTCAACAGAAGGCTTGTGTCGACACACAGGATCAGTGTCGACGCATTCTGAAGAAGCAGTGTCGAGAAGTTGTTACAACAACACAAGGAGTTGTGTCAACACCATCAAGGCTAGTGTCGACACTTAGTCCACATGTGTCGACACTTAATGACTATCTGTCTCGACACTTTCAGACTGTGACAGTGATTTCAATAAGTGACTGGATGACTTGACAGCTGACATTTCAACTGGTTAACTGCAACTGTCAGAGCCGTTAGAAGGTTGTTAGAAACTAGATCAGCCGGTCACCATGGAGAAAGCTTATATAAAGGACTTTCTCCTTCAACAATCAGAAGTTGAATCAAGAGGGGAATTGTGAAAAGAATCACAATTAATCAAGAGATCTAACAACACAAAAAGAAGACCTTCAACAGAAGATCTAAGAAGTTGGTGAGAGAGAGCTCCTTCTAAGAAGAACAGCTGTTGAACCAGACTGAAAAGTAATATTCAGATTGAGATCTGATTCTCAAGACAGAAGTTGATTGAAGATCATCTTCACAGGAGATTCAACCCTACTGTGTTCTAATTCAAGAAGCTTTGAAGAAAGCCAAGGGAGGTTGATCTCTGCCAAGTTCTTCCAAGAACTCATCAAGAAGCCAGTCAACTCATCTCTCTATTTCAGAGTTGTGGTTAAACACTTTGTATAATCAAAATATCTGTAGGATCTTATATAGATCTGAGCTGTAAGCCTATTTTATAAAGGCTGAGTGTAGGAGACTGTGTGCTCTGAGTGTAGGTCTTATTGAAGACTGAGGTAGGGCCTTATGCCTGAGTTGTAGGAGACTTTGTTCTCTGAGTGTAGGTCTTATTGAAGACTGAGTGGTAAGACTTTGTGCCTGAGTTGTAGGAGTGGGAACACTCTGAGTTGTAGGAACCTGTTTGGGGTTCTGAGTTGTAAGATCTGAGGATTTGAGAAGAAGTGGAGAAGTTAGGCCGAATCTAGTACACTACTAGATAGGCGAAGGGGGAAGTGGATGTACCCAGACCTTGGGGAACCACTATAAATCCTGTGTGCACTCTGTGTATGATTGATTGTATGGTTGATGTGTTGTGATAATTGTAGAATTGCATTTACTATACAATATTTCTGCCTTAAAATTAAAAAGATAAAGGTCACCTATTCACCCCCCCCCCTCTAGGTGATTAGACACTATTACTTTCACTCATATTGAGGAAGAGCCAACCCACCTGGAAAGTGAAATGGCTTCACAAACAATTCTTGAGGTAATTCAAGAGATTAATCAATCCATTCTTAATGATAAGGATGTGACATTAACTGAATTTTTGATTAATGTTGACCAGCCAACTCAACAAAGCAGTCAAGCTCAAGATGTTATCTTGGAGGATACATCTGTTGCAGCTGATGCTCCTGAGATAAAAGACTCTTCAGTTCCTTCTCAACAAGAATTTACCCGAGATGAGTTGTTCACTGCTATGGAGCAAGAGACTCAGGGGGAGAAAGCAGATTTTGAGGGGGAGCAAGTTAATCTTGAGGAAGTGCAAGTTGATCTTGAGGGGGAGAAAGTAGAAACTCAGGGGGATAAACCAAGAGCTGAGGAGGAGCAAGAAACTCAGGGGGAGATACCAAGGACTGCACAGGACTTGCCTCTTAGTCCTAAGGACAGAGTTACTATAGACAGTTCCTCAGCTTCTGAAGATGAAGCAGCAGTACAAGCCAAGAAAAGAAAACTGATGGTATTCAAAAGAAGAAGTCAAAGCTATAAGAAGACATTACAAACTGTTGCTCCACAACCTGCCTCAACAACTGATTACAGTTCTTTGTTAGTATCCATGCAAGTGAAGTTGGATGAGCAAAAGATTGTCATGGAGAAGTATATAGATGAAACTCACAAAGATCTCCAATTCTCCTTGGCTCAAGACATCAAATCCATAAGATTTGAGGTGAATCAAAATAAGAAGGAAATGACTGATTGTTTCCACAAAGGAGGTAATGCAGTGGTTTTCCTAGCTACCCATCAAGAAAAGATAAAGACTCAAGTGGATGATATAGCAGTGAAGCAAGACTATGTTTTAGAGAATCAGATTAGAATGAATAATAATCTGGCTGAATCTCATAATGTGATTGTCACTGAAATGAAGACTATTGCTACTGCCCAAACTGAAGCCATGACTAAAGCCAAGGCAAAGTTTGATAAGCAATTACAAGAAGGAATAACTGTTGTAAAAACTGCTATTACAGATTCCCAAAAGACTATTTCTGGACAGCTACTGAAATTAAATGCATTCTATAAAGATGGTGTCAATTTTATGGATGCACAAGTCAGATTTTAGAAAGATGATCTCAGAGATCATGTTGCCAGAGAAGTTATAAAGGGGGAGAGCGTGTTAGTCAAAGCTGGATCTGATCATGCTAAATGGATTTCTAACAGCATCAGAGCCACACTTGGATATCCACCCCTTTGTGATGATGACAATGTGGCTGAATCTGTTATAAACTCTGTTGTTTTTGGAGGTGAGCAAGCTGAAGTTGCTCAAGTAATCTATCCTCCAGCAGATTTTGATATGATACATCATGAAGTACAATCTATGTACAGTCCTCTTGAAGGTAATAAAAATATTATCTTTGAGAAAGTAGACAAGCCAGTGCCTGAGGAAGTTTTGACCAAAGGGCAAGAAACTCTTTTGTCCAAGAAGAGATTCAGAGAACAGACAGAATTAAAGCCTGATTTTGAGCAGTGGAGTCCAACCTCCAGGAACATTATATTAACTGCTTGGAAAGCTGTGAATGACCAGACCCATGATAGGGGTAAATGGTATTCTGAATAAGAATGGAGAAAGCATGAAGCCAGGCAAGAAGCAATTGTTCAGTATAGAAAAAGGCAAAACTTGGGAAGCCACCTCCTAATGCTCAGGAGCCTAGCAAATATTTCCCTAAGCCCTTTCATTATTTTGAAAGACAAAGAATAAGGGCTGAAGAACTTAAGAAGAAAGATCTAAAGGGCAAGAAGCCAGCTGATGACACTGATGTTTCTGTACAAGCTAAAGTCCAATCAGGCAAAGGAATTGTCATCAAGGAGTCAGAGCTGCCTTAGATTAGTTTTACTATATTTTATAACATTATAATCTTTTGTGTTAAAATCTATATAAACTTTTGTTAAAAAAAGTATTGGAAGTTGAAACAAAACTATAATGCATGCTCATTGTGTTAGCATACTTATTCTGTGATGAAATATCTTTTATGTTTTGTTTTAAGTATTTACCATGTCATATAATCTTGTTATACATCATAATGTATATTTGTTATGAATGGTGTATATCATTGACAAAGGGTTATGACTTCTCCAAATAGGGGGAGATTGTTGGGTACATTGGAAAATGTGTACCAGATTTGAAGAAGCCTCACCCTACTCAATGATATGCATCAATGTGTATTTGATGTGTTTTGAGTTTATATGTGCAGGTTAAGTAAATGCAGGAATGCAGAAAAAATTCTAAGTCCATATGTCGACACCTAGAGAAGCTGTGTCGACACTTATGAAGGCTTATGTCGACACTAGAGAAAAGCTGTGTCGACACTTGGAGTAGATTGTGTCGACACTTGGAAAGACTGTGTCGATACGAGAAGAAATTGTGTCGACACCAAAAGTCAGTGTCGACACACAGGAATACTTAGTCGACATCAATTGTGTCGACACCAAAAGACAGTGTCGACACACTGAAGACTTTGTCAACATACTTTCAGAATTTCAACAAAGTTAAAGAAAAGAAGTATTTGTGTCGACACACAGAGGCAGTGTCGACACACAGAAGACTGACGACATCAACTGTGTCGACACACATGACTTGTGTCGGCACACAGCAAAGTTTCAACTATGCTAAAGAAGAAGTATTTGTGTCGACACACAGAATAAGTGTCGACACATTCAACAGAAGGCTGTATCGAGAAGAATTAACAACAACAAAGGAGATGTGTCGACACCACCAAGGCTTGTGTCGACACTTAGTCCACTTGTGTCGACACTTAGTCTACTTATGTCGACACATAATGAAGATCAGTCTCGACACTTTCAGACAGAGACAGTATTTCAAGAAGTGACTGGATGACTTGACAACTACCATTTCAACCGGTCTACTACAACTGCCAAGCTGTCAGAAGTTTGTTAGAAACCGGATCAGCCGGTTACCATGAAGGAAAGTCTATATAAAGGCTTTCTCCTTCAACAGAAGAAGTGATGAATTACAATTAATATTGAAGATCTTACGCAGATATCTATCAACACAAAAAGAAGAAGACCTTCGACAGAAGATCTAAGAAGTTGGAGAGAGAGAGCTCCATCTAAGAAGAGCAGTTGCTGAACCAGGCTGCCAAGAAAGATTCAGATTGAGATCTGAATCTCAAGTCAGAAGCTGATTGAAGATCAACTTCTCAAGAGTTCAAACCTACTGAGTTCAGATTCAAGAAGCTTTGAAGAAAGCTAAGAGAGGTTGTGCTCTGCCATCAAGTTCTTCCAAGAACTGATCAAGAATCCATCTATCCCTTCTCTCTCTACCTAGGTGGTGGTAAAACACTTTGTAAACACTATTTCTGTAGGATCTATTTTAGATCTGAGCTGTAGGCCTATTTTATAAAGGCTGAGTGTAGGAGAATATATTCTCTGAGTGGTAGGCCTTGTTGAAGGCTAAGGTAGGGCTGTGAGCCTGAGTTGTAGGAGATTGATATCTCTGAGTTGTAGGTCTTGTGTAGGCAGAGGCAGGGCAGATTGCCTGAGTTATAGGAGCCTTGTTTGAGGTTCTGAGTTGTAAGATCTGAGGATCTGAGGTGAAATGAAGAAGTTAGGCCGAATCTAGCACACTGCTAGATAGGCGAAGGGGGAAAGTGGATGTACCTAGACCTTGGGGAACCACTATAAAAATCTGTGTGCAATCTGTGTTGTGATATTTTTGTGAATCTGTGCTGTGTTAGCTGTAACATGTACTGCTGCTAAGTAAACAACTGAATTGATTTGCTGCCTTAAAAGAAAAACAGTAATTACACCTATTCACCCCCCTCTAGGTGGTTAGACACTAATTCTTTCAAGCTGGATGTTACTGAGCCCCGTCTCCCCTTGGTGTTCGCCCGAGTCTCAGAAAAGGGGGGCCGACCGGTCTGGTTCCTTACAACCCCACTCGTCGGATACAGGGTTGTACAAACTGCCTACAAAAATTACACCATGCGCTAGGCGTAGGCCTTATTATTATATTCGTTAAATTAACCTAAAAATATTTTATTTATTTATTTCCTGGTTCGAGGGAGTCTAGGGCTGATATCGAGTCAAATTCGAGCGATTTGGACTCGGCTTGAAATCGACTCGAAATCGAAATTGATTTCGAGTTGAGACGGCTTGACTCAAAATGTCTCGATTTCAAGCCGTCTATAAGTAGAATTGTGCCGACTCGAAATTAAACAAATTTTCTCTTAATTTCTAGTTGGCTGAAAATTAAATTGGGCAATCTCTAAATTTGGCAAATGAAACATTTAAAACCTTCAATTCTTTTATTTAGGTTTACATTTTTGTATTTTTAAATTTAAAATAAATATATATTAATAAATACAAAATATTTTTAATCAATTTGAGTTGATTCGAATCATTTTTTGAGCGATTCAGGGCAGACTCGAAATCGAATTGAAACCAGATTCGAGCCAAATTAAATCGACTCAAATCAAGTCGAATCAAATTTAACCGATTACGATTCAGCTCAATATTCGAGCGATTTTCGAGCAACTTTTGAGTTTAAAATAATAAGCTCAGCCCTAAGACTCAGAAGTAGGTGTGTCACTCACACATGGATCACCGTGCAAGTACAATTTTACATGCATGTTGGACCATATATTTCAACTTCCTTTTCGAACATTTTTTGGCGTGCAATCATACAACAGTATTTCATGTCGCACAGTACGAGATAAGAGAAAATTTTGGTCCTATCCCCGAACACCGGATTCCTTCTTTCATTCACTGCCACAAATCTCTATGAATTTTTAGTTTTTGATCGCCACCCTTGCTTCTTTAACGCGGCAAAAAATTATGACTACAGTGTGGAGATTTCGGGTCAGTTTGTTCGGGCGTTTTTCCTCCTTTGCGCTGTCACCGGAACGAAAATTTTTTTTTTGTCAGTTTGTTTGGGCGTTGCGTAGGCATCGGACCTCCTTTCCAACGCTGCTTTCCGGCAGCTGCTCCGACCTACTTTCCAACGCCAACGTTACCAACGCTCCCTCTGGCGAAGGCGACGACGCGGCTTTGGCGGTGCTCTAGCAAAGGGGCGGTGCTCCGGCGGTGCTAAACTCTCACAACGATCGCCGATCGAATGTGCGGATGCTGCTTGAATCTGTTGAAGAATCGCCGAGCTCGCTATGTAGTTCTCTTTTCTCTCTCTTATCTTCTCTGATCCTTGCGGATCGCAGTTCTTCTGAGCCGAGTGCCTGCTTTTCATCTCCTTCTTTTGCTCTTTTTCTGTCTCTTCTCCATGAGCTTCTGGTTCTGTTTTTTTTTTATTTTAAAATATGAACTCGTTTAGATTTAGGTGGAAAAGTGAACGGATTGTTTAGTAGATGGAATACCTGTCTCTTATGGTGGCTTTTTGATCTTGAAAGATATGTCTTCCCTCTGGAATCAGAGAGGAGTTTGTTAATAGATTTTGATGCTCTCATTTCAAAGAAGATATTCATTCATAAATATATCTTTTACAGTTCTATTTCCCTTTGAACCACACATTTTGTATTTTCTAGGTTTTTTTAGATGACTAATTGTGCTTGAATTCTATCTTGTTTTCCATTGGAATTGTAATTTTATCGTCTCATGCACTATACTTTTGAAATAAAGATTCAAAATCTGGACTTTCTTTGTAACATGGCCAAGATTTTGTAACAGAAACGTCACCGCTGTTTTACCAAATTGTTTCTCCATTCTGAACAGCTCTGTCATCACTGTTTTACCAAACTGTTTTGTCATTTTGAACGACTCTATTCCAACAGCTCCATTCCCACAAATTCATTTTCACATCCTTTTGCCTACCACCACAGCTGAAACAAACCGACTCATACGGATATCCTGGCATTATCATTATGGACTATTTTCCTACTACGCGTTTTTTAAGACCGCAGTCCGCCCTTCGTCTCGAATACTTCGGTCTATTTTTCTTGATTCTTTGACTTCTACTTTCAGTGTAGGCGAAAAGAAGAAGAGGGTCGAGAGAGAGAAAGGAGATGGGTGGAGGCAACGCTCAGAAGTCGAAGATGGCTCGCGAAAAGAACAATGAAAAGATGAAAGGCCAAAAGGGTATATCCTCATCTTCCAAGTCGCCCTTCACTTCTCAATCTCCTTTCCGGGCGTATAGATCTTGAACTTTTGGTCTTCTCTATTATCTTCTTCCTGCAGGGAGTCAGCTGGAAACCAACAAAGCGGCCATGAGCATCCAGGTTTTCATATTTCTTGGATTTTATCAGTTTTTTCCAAAAGATATGGATTGGCCAAATCGTGTTGTGTTGTAACCATCAAATTCATGAAGCAACTGAATCTAACGAATAATATATTGATGGATTTGAAAGCTATCAGGGCAATGTTATCTGAAACAATAATAGTTGGAGGGAGGTATTTTTGGGACATCTTATGCAGTCTTCTTAACGATCTAATCCCTGAAGGAGTTAATTGGGTCAATAATCGGGAGTTAATTGGGTCAATAATTGTCCAGTTGTCGAGCCTTAGTCTGCCGGGGCAATTATGGCCCCAATTTGGAGTTTTTATATTCCTATCACACCTTGATTTGGTATTAAATTTCATAGTTTAGTGCGACAATGAGAGGACAAAATTTGAAAAAAAAATCTATTCATTTTTAATCACTATTAAGTACTGAAAGTGAGTTTGGTTTTGACTGATCTTTGATTTAATGAGCCCAAGTTTTTGTTCCTTGTTCTTCTTCTTTTCCTTCAAATTGTGGGTTACAGTCTATGTCATTTGGTATCGGTGAAAGATTTGATGATCTCTGTGAAAGGTACTTGAGCGCGACGATCAGTGGTCATAGGAGAGGGCATGCTAGACTTTGAGCTCACAATGAACTACCCCACAAGGAGCAAAATCTATGCAACGTTGAGATTGAAGAATTGAGAAGCTAGATAGGATTCTTAGATGCACGATTGGAGGATTTATACACAGATCATGATGATGATCATGATGAGGCCTAATGTTCAGGCTGATTGGTGGTGGGAAGCTAACAACAAAATACATCTTCTTGAGTATGAGGGTGAGCTACAAGTGGAGGGTTTTACTGGTTGGTTAAAACTGTGGATTGCATCTTCAAATGCAGGGATGCAACCGATTACAAGTAGGTGAAGTTTGTTACTCCAAAGTTTGGGCTTTAGATTGGTCGGATCAGCCAAAGAAGGCCTGTGAGAAAAGTCATAAGATCAAAATTACAAACACGAAAAGTTGAGGCTTAATTCTTTCTCTCCAAACACTTAGTCCATCTACCACTGTATTCAGAATTTTCGCCAAGGAAGCAGATCAATTGATGAGTATATGGAGTATTTATATTAACTCATGTACCCAAATGTTTTTGTGGAGAACAAGTAGCAGAGATTTGTCAAATGTTCAGGTGGTCTGTGTCAACTAATCCAGATAGCCTTGACTTGTTTTCATTTTGGAGTATTCTAGAGGTCTATCAATCTTCCACTGTGGAAGAAAATAACAAAATTGAATGCCAAACCAATCCCCATGACCATATCCAAACCCTCGATTGGGTCGATCTCAGAAGATTGGACCCGATATTTGGTGCAATCATGCATCATATCGTACAAATCAACCAATAGATCTAGGATCAAATCCGAGTTTCCAGGGAGCAATTGTATTATTTGTTCCTACAAATATGGTCACGATGTATTGTCCAAAAGTTAGTAACCAATCAGGAATGCAACTTGCCCGGTGCTGAAGAAAACATTGAACTAACTTATGATCAAGGTGAAGATGGAGATAATCTCTTGGTAGGGGATAATGTCGAATTCCTCATCATTAAAGCTTCATTTGGTTCAGCGACGTGATTCAGCCGGGGTTGGAGACGGGGCTGGAGTTGGAGACAACGGGGGTTGTTAAATTAACCACCGCACCCATTTTCCATTCCAAAACCCGGGTCAAAGATAGAAGAGGCGGGACATATTATAAATGTTAGTGGACCGACTGGGTATGCAATGTGGGACTAATCATGGCATGCCATTTTTTAGTTTTAGTTTTATTTGGTTCATGCCGGACCACCCAACACGCCCACTCATCGTGAACCTCGCGTTGATATCATGTTAAATTAACCACCGCACTCATTTTCTATTCCAAAACCCGGGTCAAAGATAGAAGAAGCGGGCATATTATAAATGTTAGTGGACCGACTGGGTAGGCAATGTGAGACTAATCATGACATGTCATTTTTTAGTTTTTAATTTTATTTCATTCATGCTGGACCGCCCAACACGCCCCCTCAGAGTGAAATCAAATAAAACTAAGTAGCATATTTTAAGTAGGGTTTTACGGGCAAAGATGATAATAGATAAGGATTTTACTACCTTGATTAAGTAATACATTTCAGGTGCAACCATATATATAGCGGCAAGGAAAAAGAAACAGATACATTGATTAAGCCTAAAGCAGTTGGCTGATAGGAGTTACATTATCATACTTAATACGAATAACTTTCTAATATATTTCCAATGCAGGCAGCGACTCTTCAACTTGGAAACTGGTGAAGGTCAGGATTTGTCATCTTTCGCACTCCCTCTAAATCCGGACCTTCCTTTATCCCAAGCTTTTCCCTGAGCTCCACAGTGCGATTTCTTTGTAATGGCTTGGTCATAATGTCAGTCAGTTGATCTTGCGTCGGGCAGTATTCCAGCTTGATTTCTTTCTTCTCGACGACTTCCCTGATAAAATGATAGCAAATGTGGATGTGTTTGCTTCGGGCATGAAAACGAGATTTTTTGCTAGGGTTATCGTCGATGTGTTATCGCATATGATTTTTACTTCTTTTCCTGCATCCTCTTCCTCTTCTTCATTGCATTTCTCTTGAAAAAACCGATGGACGCGTCGAAGGATTCGATAACGCCGGCAATGGAATCCATCCCTCGGAAGCACTTCCGAACTGCCATCCCAACCAGCTCCATCGTCACAGAATAATTAGGTTTAGGGTTGTTCGGGGTAAAGGGATTTTAGGTTTTGAAGGCGAAGGAAGCGAAATCCAAGCCTTTCTTCATGGCATACCACTGATGGTTGAAGACGCTCCGTTCAACGGGGTTTTCCATTTGTTTGCGGGAGCAAACAGAGCAAACAGAGCAAACAGAGCAAACGCCGCCGCCCGGCGTTTGTTTTTCAGCCTAACGGCGGCGGTTGCTCTCGCAACGGTATTGAAAGCGGGTTACCAAATGAAGCCTAAGTAAACTCTTCTTGTCCCAGGAGGATTGACTATAAACGAAAATATTCCAAACCTGATGCTTCATCAACTATAAAGCTTGCAGGGTGATCATGAATTGTGAGAACCATGATATTTTGATCTATCAAGAAACCATCAGTAAATTGAGATTATAAACCAGAAGCACACATGACCTTCCAAGATATTCAGGTTCAAATAACTAATGCAACTACAGATAACAGATGTTCTCTTTGTCTATTTGCAAGAAATACTATGATAATGTTTGGTGTGAAGTAGTTGCCATAGATGCCTTCCATGTATCATTGTGTAGAAATGTAATATGATTGCAAGGCTGTCCAAAATGGGAAAAAGAATACTTATACTCATTGTTTTAAATATCCTTTATCATGCCGATATATTTGCCGACATGTCATTTTTGAGGGGAAAATGACATTTTTTTATCTAAAAATAATGTATGTCACATATAGTAAAATATAGACCGATATATCCGATTATTTTCAGTATACGACCATATGACTTTTGAATATGTCTCATGCTATTTTATTTACTTTATATTAGCAGGCTAACAATACATATTTAAATGACATAAATGTATTATGTTTTATATACTTTGCTAGCATTATTAGCATTTATGTATTTTATCCTTTGTTTGTCCTCTATATATTGAGGATTCCTTTAATGAAATGACTAGTTTTTCCTCCCTCAACATGGTATCAGAGCCAGGTTGATTTCCCGTGCCCTAAATTCCCGCTCGCGTCCTTCGCTCGCCAGCCCGCCGGTCTCCCGCTCGCGTCTCCCGCTAGCGCCAGCGCTCCGCTCGCCACTCTCCCGCTCGCGTCTCCCGCTAGAGCCAGCGCTCCGCTCGCCGCTCTCCGCTCGCCAGCCCGCCGCTCTCCCGCTCGCGTCTCCCGCTAGCGCCAGCGCTCCGCTCGCCCGCACTCCGCTCCGCTCCGTCTCGCCGTCCAGTCACCCGCACCCTCCTCTGCTCCTCTCCACCTCTTCTAATGGCGCCGAAATAGTGCTCTTGCTTCCTCCGGCGCCTCCTGCCCTTGTGATGCTTGGATGGCTGGTTCCATTTGCCTCTTGATGCCCTAATTTCTTGCGTTTCCTCCCTTTCCGGATTTCTATTCCGGCTTGCTCTTTCTCTCAGGATTTCTATTCTTGTGCTATGGGATCTAGTGGAGCAGATTCTCTCTCTCCCTCTACCGGTGGTACTCCGACCCCTCTTTCTGCTGGTCCTCCTTCGTCGGTCTTCTATCGTTGAACCACCGATCACAATACTTCTCAGATAACTACTATCCGACTTGATGAATCTAATTATCTCTCATGGTCCCGTTCTATTACCCTGGCGCTTAAAAGTCGGCGTCTCGTTGGCTATGTCTCCGGCCACATGCTGGAACCTGATAGGACTTCTCCTGAATGGCCGCAGTGGGAATCCGAGAATTCCTTGGTCATGTCTTGGCTAACCAACTCCATGCAAGAGTCCATTGCCCGCAACTATCTTTTTCTTGACAGTGCTTCTGCTATTTGGTGCCGTGCAGAGTCTACATACTCTCGCCGCGGCAATGCTGCTCAGATCTTTCAGCTTCGCCGCCAGATCAGCTTACTCTGTCAGGGTGACCGTCCTCCTTCAGCGTATTACTTAGAGTTCACTCAGCTTTATCAAGAGTATGATCATTTTGATACTCTTGTCTTTGTTAGTCCTGTTGATAAGGCGATGGTTCGGGTCAGGGATGACCGCAATCGCATATTTGAGTTCCTTTATGACTTGCACCGCGACTTTGATCAGATCAGTGTTCAGATTCTGGGGCGACTGCCGATCCCTTCTCTTTCTGAGGTCTATAGCATCGTGCAGCAGGAGTTTGATTGTCGTCAGACCCTTCTTCCGGACCCTGTGCCAGAGGGCTCTGCTCTGGCTGCTACCATCCCCTCCCTTCTTGGCCCTCGTCCATCCCGGGATCCCAGGTTGAGGAGCTCAGATAAGGGTCATCTCCTCTGTGATTACTGTGGCAAGGGTCGCCACACTCGGGATACCTGCTTCAAGCTTCATGGGTTCCCTGCCCCGAGAGGGGGTGCCCCGCCTCGTGGAGGTCATCGTTCTGGACGCTCCTCGGGTCGTCATGTTGTCTCCCGTGCGGCCCATCTTACTGACGCTACTGCCGATGTTTCTCCTGGCTACTCTAGTACTGATGCCCCTGCCACCCCTGGTGTTTTTACTGCGGATGAGGTGCTTGCTCTTCGACGCCTGATGCATGGTCTTTCTACGGAGCCTTCTGCCTCTTCCTCCTACGCTCATACGGGACTGCCAGGTGCTCACTCTGCTGTTTCTTCTCCGTCCACTCAATGGGTCATTGACTCTGGGGCCACGGATCACATGACCGGGTCCTCTACAGGTTTTGTCTCCTGTACTCCTCTTTTTGGGCGTGATAAGGTGAGCATTGCTGATGGTTCTCTTTCCTCCATTGCTGGCAAGGGAACCATCCCCTGCTCCTCCCTCACCTTGTCCTCTGTTCTTCACGTGCCTTCCTTTACTCGTAATCTACTTTCAATTAGTTATTTGACCAACTCCATGCATTGCTCTGTGACATTTCTTCCGTTTTCTTGTGTGTTTCAGGACTTGACGACGGGGAAGTTGATTGGCTCTGGTAGCATGGTGAATGGACTCTATGTGCTTGACTCTGGCGCTGCTTCCTCTACTCTAGTTCTTCATTCCAGCACTGTTCATCCTTTGTACTCCTGGCACTGTCGCCTGGGACACCCTTCTCTTTCTGTTTTGAAATTGTTGTTTCCTGCAATGTCTGCTGCTTTTTTTGAGTCTTTTGTGTGTGATGTCTGTAGTGTCAACAAATATCATCGTACTTCATTTAAACATGTTTCGTTGCCGAGTTCTATTCCATTTGCTGTTATTCATACTGATATCTAGGGCCCCTGCTCGGTCCCTTCTATTTCCGGTGGTACGTGGTTTGTTACATTTATTGATTGTTTCTCACGCACTACCTGGTTATATTTGATTCGTCACAAGAGCGATGTGTTTTCTGTTTTCCGACAATTCCATGCCATGATCTCCACCCAATTTCAGTCCCACATTAAAATTATTCGCAGTGACAATGGCCGCGAATACATGGATTCACAGTTTGAGCGCTACCTTGCTGATCACGGCATCCTACACCAGACTACCCGTGCGTATTCCCCTGCTCAAAATGGCGTTGCTGAGCGGAAAAATCGCCATCTGTTGGAGGTTGCTCAGTGTCTATTGTCCACAATGCATCTCCCAAAATTATATTGGGGAGATGCCGTCCTCACAGCTGCATACCTCATCAATCGGATGCCCTCACGTGTTCTCGGAAACTCTACTCCTCTGGATACGCTTGGTGTGCCTCCTACTCGCCTTCCTCCTAAGTTGTTTGGCTGTGCTTGTTTTGTTCACATCCATCATCCTCGTCCCTCCAAACTTGATCCTCGTGCCCTCAAGTGTGTATTTATTGGTTACTCCCCTACACAAAAGGGGTACAAGTGTTTTCACCCCCCTACTAGGAAGGTGTTTGTTAGCATGGATGTCACTTTCCGTGAATCCGAATCATATTACCCTCGGTCTGCTCCCTCATCCTCGGGTGTTCCCTCTATTTCTTTGCCCATACCTCCACCATATCCCTCACTTCAGGGGGAGCCTCTACCAGTGGAAGTAAGTCCTCTACCTGTGGAAGTGAGTCCTCCTATTCGGGGCTCTCCTATATCCTCACCACCGACCTTGCAGGTATATACTCGGTGTATAAAGAGGACAAACACACACGAGCCTGCTATGTTGCCAGAACAGTCAGTGGATCCTGACTCAGGACCTTCTGATTTACCGATTGCTCTTCGAAAAGGTATCCGGTCTTTTACCCGTCATCCTCTATCTAATTATGTATCTTATGATTCTCTGTCTACCTCCTACAAGGCCTTTGTCTCCTCTCTTGCTACTTCTTCTATCCCTGTGTCATGGCAACAGGCTCTTGAGGTCCCTATATGGCGAGAGGCAATGGTTGAGGAAATGAAGGCTCCGGAGAAGAACCATACATGGGATCTTGTCACTCTTCCCTATGGAAAAAAACCTGTTGGGTGCAAGTGGGTGTTCTCTGTGAAACAGAATCCACAAGGGATTGTTGAGAGATGCAAGGCACGGTTGGTTGCAAGGGGTTATACCCAAACCCATGACATTGATTATCAGGAGACGTTTGCCCCGGTTGCTAAAATGAATATCATCAGGGTATTGGTATCTATTGCTGCTTGCAAAAATTGGGATCTTCTGCAGCTGGATGTGAAGAATAACTTCCTCCATGGTGACTTGGAGGAGGTCTATATGTCTATTCCTCCTGGCCTCACTCCGGCCGGTGCTGAAGGAAAAGTTTGTAGATTGTTAAGGGCTTTATACGGACTGAAGCAGTCCCCAAGAGCTTGGTTTGGCCGGTTCCATAAGGCGATGGTGTCGTTTGGATACTCTCAGAGCAATGCTGACCATACGCTGTTCATCAAATGTAGGCTTGAGAAAATTACAGTTCTCATTGTGTATGTTGACGACATTGTTATAACTGGTGATGATCATGAAGAAATTCAGAATCTGAAACAGAAGCTTGCCAGAGAGTTTGAGGTCAAGGACCTAGGAAAACTCAAGTATTTCTTGGGAATTGAAGTTGTAAGATCAAAGCAGGGGATCTTTCTCTCTCAGCAGAAATACACGTTAGATCTTTTTGAGAAGATGAGGATGAGTGGGTACAGACCTGCTGATACTCCAATTGAGGCAAATCACCGATTGGGGTGTGGTGATGGAGAGGAGATTGAAGATATTTCAGGGTTCCAAAGGTTAGTGGGGAGGCTGATATATCTGTCTCACACTCGTCCGGATATCTCCTATGCGGTGAGTGTCGTGAGTCAGTACATGCATGCTCCAAAGACACGACACATGAATGCGGCACACAGAATTCTTCAGTATCTCAAGTCTTCATCAGGAAGGGGAGTTTTGTTTTCCCAGAGTTCCGACCTAAAGATTGAAGTCTATACTGATGCTGATTGGGCCGGATCTGTAGATGATAGGCGATCCACCTCTGGATATTGCTCTCTTGTTGGGGGTAACCTTGTTACTTGGAGAAGCAAGAAGCAACAGATTGTGGCACGATCTAGTGCGGAGGCTGAGTTTAGAGCTATGGCCCATGGGGTCTGTGAAGGCTTGTGGCTTCGGGCCTTATTGAGCGACCTTGGTCTCGTGGAAGAGGGACTCATCCGCCTGTATTGTGACAATAAGTCATCCATCAGTATCGCTCACAATCCGGTTCAACATGACCGGACAAAACACATCGAGGTGGACCGACACTTTATCAAGGAGAATATTGAAAGAGGAATCATATGTACACCCTTTGTGCCCTCCAACGAGCAACTTGCTGACATTCTCACCAAAGGATTGAGTGAGAATTCATTTGACCAGATTGTGAACAAGTTGGGCATGGTTAAACATTACACGTCCAACTTGAGGGGGAGTGTTAGCATTATTAACATTTATGTATTTTATCCTTTGTTTGTCCTCTATATATAGAGGATCCCTTTAATGAAATGACTAGTTTTTCCTCCCTCAACATACTTAAATCAATTAAACTTATTGTTTCATTTTTTTTAATATGTGATATTCTTACAATCAATTTGTATAATTATTTCACACTATATTTTCCTTATTTCATATTACAAAAAATGTTAAAATTTTCAACACATTTATTAGTTATTATTTTTCTATTTTTTGTTAAGCTTGAAAAGATATATAATCAAATAAGTATACTATTATGGGCATAGGTCGGTCCCCCTTTAATGCTATAAATTATGTACGTGAGCACGTCAAATCGTGTCTTTTATTATTATCTTTTTGAGTCGTCATTTATTATATTAAATGTCTGAGTCATTATGATGTTATTATTTAGGAGTTGTTAGGTGTCATTAATGACCTGTAAGCCTATTTAAAGACAAGTGTTCTGTGTAAAGTACCCAAAACACTTCGTCTATTCTTTTTGTCTTTGTATAAAATTGTGGTAGCTATAAAAAAAAGCCTCCTGACCCAGGTCTATGCTTGTCCTTGTTGGGTTAGAATTTGAGTCAAGTAGACCCAAGCCTAGCCCATCACCCAACTTTTTTATCTAAATAACTTGCTTACGGTTCCAAATGTTTGTTTCAAAAGTTGAAGCATTCCAGTGTTTTTATCAAAATCTGGGTTTGGCTTGACCTAGGGTTGCCCCATTGCCCATCTTTTTATAAAATAGCCGGCGTATGGTGCCAGCTTTTGGTCTCAAAAGTTGAATCCCACTTTTGGAATAAAAATCGGGAAGTATTTCTTTGTTCCAAACCTGGGCACTTTGCCCATTTGTAGGAAACCAGACCCACCATGGCCTGGTTCAGGCACCAGGCTTGGCACCAAAATAATATGTAGACCTTTTATTGCCCCCAAGAACTAACATAGGATTGACTGTGCTTTTTTACTTAATAGACCTGTTCAGATTTTCCTTGCCCCGACGGGTTTTGAATGCTTAATTATAAGTATAATAATATTATAAAATAACATGTTCTGCACTACTAATTTCATAATTCCAATTCTGTTAATTTAATGTAATTTCAAGTTACTGTAGTTTTATATTCATATAATATTTTGTTATAAATGATCATAAAGTGTAAAGCATATTTCAATATTATTTTTTTTAATTACGTGGAATAATATGAATAGCATTTATGAGTAAATGATAAGATAGGCTTTAAAATATTAATTTCCTTTTGAGGAGTCAAATCTAAATTTCCTAAAATATTTAATTACTTAATGTTGGGGTAGAAAATGCCTCAACATTACACCCACAAAAGAATGAGATGGATGGGGGGTATTGCTAATGGATGGTTACTCTGGGTTTCAAATGTTGGAATGAGAAAAAGGATGCTGAGAGCGACGTGATCAGGTGTCGCACAACACGAACCTTTAGCTGTGCGTGATTTTATCTATATAAAATTGAAGTTGCATCCAAATTACTGGTCTCTTTGACACTACAAGAGAGAACTCATAAGCGTTGTTCAGAGGTATGCGAGTACTATGGATTTTCTGAACCATCAACCCGAATCCGATATCTTTTCGGCTATTGTTCACAACCTATTTATAGGATATAGAGGGCTTGCTCGTGGGCAACCTACAAAAAGATGGGTTACTTACAAATAGGGAAAACAAAGAAAAATAACAAGCAAAAAGGGCAAAGAGAGAATGACGAGCTCTGCAAAATAGTCGTCGAGCTCTGGAAAATAGTCTGCGGGATTCTGCTATTGGTCAACGATTTTTGATCTTGTGATGGCACAATTGTCAAATTTGTTGGTGATAACAGGTGTAATATCCTCATTCCTACTAGACCCCTAATGTGTGTTAGGGTAGGACATGTGGTGACTCATGTGCGTTAGGGCAAGGAGGTGATCCTAGCTCTCATAGAGCTAAGGAGAACTCATATAGGGTTCATAAGAGAGCACAAATCAACCTATGTCAAATTTCCCCAAATTGAACTCACAAGAACAAATTGATCTCATCACTAGGTCCCTAACCCCAAGGGAGACTCAATTGATAGCAGACTATATGATTTGGTCAACCAAATTGGACAATTTTACCAAAGTCAAGCTTAGGTCAAAATAGACCAATTTAACGCCATTAGGCTCAATTGAAATTCAGTATATTAAATTGACCTTACCCATACTATCCTAACCAATAAGGGAAGTCAGTAGGTCAATAATCACTCATTGGTTCCACCCAATTTCAAGGAATTGTCCAAAGTTAGCTCTTGGTCAACATAACCCAACCAACCGAATCCAGGTTCAATTGATCTTCAATTGATCAAATTGACCTCAACCCCAACCTTCTAACCTCATTATGGACCCAATGGACCAAAAGACCCATGAATTAGCCAACCAATTCATCCAATTTGACCAAAGTTAAATTTCGGCCAAATTTTGGTCAAACTCACACCATATGGGTCAATCAGCCCAATGTGGACCCCACCATGATCCAATAAATATGACAAGGTGCCATAGGACCCATGACCACCAAGTGGGGTCAACCCACTCCTCAAATTGACCAAGTCAACCATTAAAGTCAAACATGGTCAAAATAGACCTAAAATGGAAAATATGGAAATTTGATTAATTTCCATGGGCTAAAACCCACATTGGTGGCCCACCCTATAACTCATGATCATATTTACCACCCATGCCATCCAATTTCTGGAAGTGGTGACATGACAACGGAAATTTACGGTTTCCCCCAATTTTTGGGAGGAATTTAATGGGGCATTCATGGATTGAATGTCAGTAGACATCCAATTGTTCTTCCAAATGCATCAATTCATCTTCCCATTGAGTTTTAGGCTATTTCCAACCTGTTCCCTACCAGCTGGTGGATAATTCAAGAAGTTTTAAGTGAAACCAAAATGGGCATTAAGGGCATTCCACCATTAAGCCCCCCTCCTCAAATTGACCCTCCCATCACCTTCAGAAGCAGGAGAGAAATTGAAATCGACCCTTATATTGCTACATTTGGTGGAGAATCAAGGGATCGTGCAAGCTCTCCGGAGGAAGAAAATTCCATGGCCAGCCGCCGCCACTCCCGTCGCCGAGGCCCAATCGAGGTGTGTTTTCTCCCCACTCCTCTGGTGCTAGCTTCGTAGATTAAATAAGAATGAATCCAAACTCATTTGAGCTTGATGCCATGGAGATCCATGAAGAAAGGGTTGATTTGAAATCTCGCCAGAAAACACCACTCCGACCACCCCAAGTTGCCGGACCACCACCCATCGATGACTCTTGCCGAGAGGAAGGAGTTGGTGTGGTTTGACGGAAATGGGAGGGCTTAGATTGTTGTAGGGAGGCCAAAACATATGCTCCAGGTCGGGCAAATCGTGACCCTTGGCTTGAGGAACAAGATAACCAGATGTCCCTTGATCTGCTTCAAGATCTGTGCTGAAATTAAATATTTAACGCCCTATAGTTTTATTCTTAATTTAGTAGTTTCAAACTAAAATTAAGGGCTCTTAGATGCTATTTTAGGAAAAGTTGTCAGAGATAATAATTGAATATCTTGATGTTTACTTTTTATAGGATTTTAAATCACATCATTTGAAAGATCTGTTTGGCACAGCTGCAGCGACTGCAGAAGCAGTGGTGAGAAGCAGTGGTGGAATAATCAGCTGTTTTGCAGAGTGGTGCCAGAATCTGTGAAACTGTTTGGATGAACAGCTTTTGCAGAGCTGTTTCAAACAGAAAAGCTGTTTAATCTGTTTGGTAAAACAGCTGCGCGGTACACAGTTCATTTTTTTTGAACTTAAACATAATAAACAATAACATTAAAAAACAGTTAAATTAAATGCATTCTAAGTGCCCATTAACCAAATTGAAAAAAACAACTGTTTCCAAAACGATTATTCCAGTCATGAACATCATAAACGTGCTCTGCCATGCTGATGAAACATATCCCTCGATCATCGATCGTTAACTGCACACCAAAAAAGACATGTAATTACTGATCTTTTTATATATGTTTATAAATGTAAAAGTCATTATGGTGTATACCTGTGATACTCCGTGAGTTGATCTGCAATGTAGTCCCTAATATTGGTCATTTCTGCAGCTCCCGTTCCCTCAAATGAGCTTGGTGTTGTGTTTGGATTTGAATCGATAGTTCTTGGACGATTGTTTGGCCGCAACTCATATGCCTCTGGATGAATAAAGATTTCGTTTCCGTCGCATACATCAAACTCTGGGTCAGCCCTCGATGGATGTATTCTAATAAAGTTGTGGAGCGACATCGTAACGACGACAACAACATACTGCTTCGAGAATTCAAAATGAGGCATTTTGCTAAGTATGGACCACTTTTTCTTCCATACACCAAAGCTTCTCTCGATGACACTACGCAGCGATGAGTGTGCTTTATTAAATATTTCACGTCGTCCTTCAATGGACCTATTTCCCCGAGCAAAATCCGGCAAGTGATATCTCGTTTCCGGAAAAGATTTCAGGAGCCCCTTCTCCAATGGGTAACCAGCATCGACGAGATAATATTTATGTAGTTCCCCTGAAATGAAATCCTGAAACAAAATCAAACAAAATAAAGGCTAAGCACAGGAATCGGGAACAAAAATGAAAGAGAATAAATGAAGAAAGATTTGCCCTAATCTGGAAGATGACCGGCAAGGAAGGAGAGGGTCGACCATGGCAGAAGAGGGCGTTTAGAGGAGGAAGACAAGAGGGCTACTCGACGGGGTGGAGGCGAGCTCGGCGAGGCGACAACAAAACGAAGCAGGCTAGCCAGACATCGGGAAGCAGAAATCGGGAAACAGGCTTACCAGCGGTGGAAGAGAAGAGTGTATTCGACGGCGTGGAGGCGAGCTCGACGTGGAGGCGAGCAGAAATCGGAGCAAGCTTTGCCGTGGAAGATGAATCGGGAAGCAGGAAGAATCGTCGTCGCCCTAACTTCCGTGGATGATGAATCGCGCAGCTTCCGCGATTCCAGGGTCGTGAAAATTTTTCACGACTCTGGAACGCCCTAATTTCATGATTGCACAGCGGGGGCGACTCCAAACGTGGGCGTTAAATTATTGTTTGACGCGACTTATTGAAAAACAGCAGCACACTGCTGTTGAAACGCCGCGCCAAACAGAGCCGAAGTCCTACAGCCTCCATAAAGGGCACTTGATTGAGCTGTGTCCTAAGGGAGGACCTGTTATTAAAATGTGAATATACTTCATATGGATGAGTGCATGGCAGCATGAGCCTAATATTTTGTCTATGTATGTATATACCCTAGGGACACCCCTTGCCCAAAAATCAAAATTTATGGACATTATTTTTCTATAATTTTGACAAAAATATGATTTATCATATTCATGAAATATAAGTGGCTAGACCAAGTTAAATTGACCCAAATCTTGGGTGGTATGTAGATTAGAGTATCATAAAGTTCTGGTCAAAATTTGAGGCCATTTGGAGCTCTACATGTGGATATATTTCACTTGTAAAAAGATGTAGTAAAGAGGTTGGGTGTGCATATAGCACAAAATGTATTTTGTGAAGTTCTCCCAACTGGCTGGCTGTATATCAATGATATTTTGTACATGCACATATTGGGTTGAAAAGTATCATCTCTGATAATATTTGGATTGTTGGACTTAAAAATCGTAGGTATTTAATTAATGGTAAATATGTCACAAATTAAATTAATGAAATAAAAAAGACCAAATGACTTAGGAAAATTCTAAATCTCTGGCTAGATGATTTTTGTAGCATTATGAATCTCTGGTAATTTTTCTGGAATTTTTGGAAAGTTAATTTACTTACTTCTTTTGTAAGTAACACTCGGGAATTAGTATTCACTCACTGAAATTATGGACAAATTATATAAGAAAAATTATGAAACTCTGTCCAGCACATTATTTTGTCAGTATTTACTGTGATAATTTATTTAGAACAACTGGTATCACTGAACAAACGACCATAAGAGAAAAAAATCCACAAAAACACTAGGTCACCCCGCTCGAGCATAGTTTGCGGCCAAACTAAAGCAGCAGAAGCATTGGTGTGACCATATGTGGAATCACACTATTAATGTCCACTTAACAATGAGTTTAGGCCAACCTAATTAGGATTGCACCTTGGTTTGACTTACCAAGACGACTTCATGGCGTATCCTAGTCTAAATTGATTTTGGGTATAAATTGGTTAAGGTACGAGAATACCCAAAGTGACTGATGGAAGAGTTTTATGCAAGACTAGCTACTTAAGGCTTAAACTCTGATGTTCCTACCCCACCCGTCGAGTGACATTATCACCTATTACCCAAATTGATAGGACCATCTCAAGGAGAATTGGTATCTGTAATCTATTAGTGTAGTAGGAGACTCGTAAACTTAACACTCGTACCGATGAATTGATTATATTGAAACAATCACCGTGACAAAAACCAGAGGTCAAATAGGAATTCGAGTTCACAAAAGACTCATTTTGGGTTAGGTCACATATTGACCTTGAGAAGGTTGTTGTAAATGGTTACATTGAGGGCCAAAAAGGTATATTATATCAATAAATCTTCGGGTCAAATTCCAAGTCTAAGCTCGTATGCCCCAAGGATTCTGTGCATATTGTAGAATAATGGTTCAAATCTTGTATATCCTTATTGAATACCAAAATACAAGTATGAGTACAAATATATATGAGAGAAGAGAGAAAAAGACAACTATACAAACAATGTGAGACTAAACCAGAATTCTAAATGAGCCATATAAATGGGCTTATACATCATCTTTCTGAATATTCTCTAACACTCCCCCGCAAGCTGGAGCGTACAAGTTATAACACCAAGCGTGGTAATGCCTTGCTGAGAATGTCGGCAACTTGCTCTGACGCAGGAACATGCTCCAGCTCTAACTTCTTTAATTGAACCTTTTTACGGACGAAGTGACAGTTAACTTCAATGTGCTTGGTCCGCTTATGAACTACAAGATTCTTCGCAATATGGATTGCAGCCTGACTATCACAAAACAAAGTTGTTGGTGAGGATAAAGTGACCCCCAAATCACCAAGAAAACCCTAAAGCCAGGTGAGTTCAGATACAACGGCCGCCGTTGCATGATACTCAGCTTCAGCAGAAGAGCGAGCAACCACAAACTGCTTCTTGCTATGTCAATTGATAAGATTCCCTCCAAAGTAGGTACAAAAACCCGTAGTGGAACATCGATCATCCAGGGAGCCCGCATAGTCCGCATCTGAATATGCAATAAGAGATAGAGAGAAGGATGACTTATATATCAATCCTTGTCCAGGAGCTGTCTTTAAATATCTAAGGATGCGTTTTACTGTCTGGAGATAAGAGATCCGAGGAGCATGCATAAATCGGCTGATCACCCCAACAACAAAAGAAATATCAGATCTTGTAACGGTCAGATATATCAGTTTTCCTACAAAACGCCGACAATACTCAGGGTTCGTAAGCAGAGAATCGGAGTCAGACCCATGAACATATAACTTGTGATTGACATCAATCGGAGTTCCACAGGTTTGTACTCGGAGTAATCAACATCTTGAAGCAGATCAAGACGGTACTTTCGTTGTGAAAAGGCAAGACCATCAGACCGTCTTGCAACCTCAAGTCCAAGAAAGTACCTGAGAGCCTCCAGATCTTTTGTTTGGAAGACATAGTTTAAGTGTTGCTTGATTTGTTTTATCCCTGTAGAGTCATCACCAGTAATCAAAATATCATTCACATAAACCAAGAGAATGACAGTCTCAGTTGATTGATCACGAGTGAAGAGAGAGAAGTCAGCCGAGCTACTCTTGAATCCAACTTCGCGAACAGCCTTACTAAATTTATCAAAGCAAGCTCGGGGAGATTGTTTGAGAGCATAAATAGATTTTCGAAGATGACATACATGAGACTCCCCCGTGGTCTCAAACCCGGGAGGTTGGTTCATGTATACCATTTCTTGAAGATCACCATTTTAAAAAGCATTTTTTATATCCATCTTATGAAGAGGCCAGTGGCGATGAACAACCAAGGAGATCAGCACCCGAACATAGTTCAACTTGGTGACGGGAGAGAAGGTTTCATCATAATCAAGTCTCTGTTGTTGAGTGAACCCCCGAGCCACAAGTCGGGCTTTGAGGCAGTCAACTGTCCTATCTGGAGCATGTTTGATAGCAAACACCCACTTGCAACTGACACAAGATTGTTTGGGAGGAAGAGGAACCAAATCCCAAGTCTGGTTAGACCAAAGAGCTGTCATTTTCTCATCCATAGCCGCACGCCACCCCGAATGAAGAAGAGCCTCCTGCACCGAGTTAGGAATAGAGATGGAGGAGAGAGAGAGAAAACTTGCGTAGAGGTGGAGACGGGCGATGCAGAGAAGCATAATTTGTCATGGGCTGAGCGATAGATGTTGATGCTGGATCGTTTGTCCGCGGGATTGCACCGGTGGAGGAGGGCTGTTGTAGAGCTCCAGAGACCGGGGTACAACGAGTGTATATGCGAAGAAGAGGAAGTTTGGGTGGTTGAGGTGGAACAGGTACCTGAAGTGGAGTGAGAAGAAGGGGTGGTAAGTAAGACGTGACTGAAACAATTGGACGAGGTATGGAAGGGGAGAGAAGAGGAGCAAAGGCAGACAATGAGTCATAGAATGGTTGATCCTCCAGAAAGGTGATATCGGCAGAGACAATTACTTTATCAGTAGTTGGGGAATAACACATAACCTTTTTGAGTCCGAGAGTACCTGAGAAACATACATTTACTGGCACGAGGGGCAAACTTATCCGTGGTCGGACTAAGGTTGTGAACATAGCAAGTACAGCTGAACACACGAGGCGTGAGAGTGAACGAGGATTGGGATGAAAAGAGGAGACTAAATGGAGTGGCAAAGTCTAGCACAGAGGATGACATGCGATTGATGAGGTGACATGTTGCAGACACATCAAAGTTTTAAAACCTGGTAGGAACCTACATTTGAATCATGAGTGACTGAGTAACATCAAGAAAATGATGATTCTTTCGCTCAACCACACCATTATGTTGAGACGTATATGCACACGAGATTTGATGTATAATGCTAAACTCTGTGCATAGGTTCGCGAATGTCCGGCTAGTGTATTCCCTAGCATTATCAGTGAATGATTTTTAAAGAAGAGAAGAACTGAGTACGAGTTTACATAAGAAAGACACGAAATGTAGAGATTAGTTCAGCACGATCTCGAAGTAAGTATAAGTAGGTTATGCGAGAGTAATCATCAATAAAAGTGACAAAATAATGATAGCCGAACATAATAGGGGTTTATAAGGTCCCCAAATATCAAAATGTAGTAATGATAAAAGAGTATCACTCTGAGTACAAGTAGAATGGAAGGAAACACGATGTTTGTCAAAGATTCAAGATTCACAAGAAAATTCATGCAGGGAGACATTCGGAAGAACCTTCTTGAGAATCTAGAGGGGAGCATGCCCAAGACGACGATGTCAATCGCTAGTGGAGATGACAGAGAGTACAAAAGAAGGAACATCGAGGAGGTAGAGCCCATTCGATAGCTGCCCCTTACCAATGATATTTTGCGTTTGTCGATCCTGCACAACAAAGGTAGGGGTGAGAAGGTAACACAACAATTAAGATCTTGAGTAAGACAGCTAACAAAGAGCAAGTTAAATGGTGATATTAGAACATGAAGAGCAGAAGACAGAGAGAGAGTGAGTGTGAGGGGTATATCAGCAACGCCAGATACGGGGGTGGTATCACCATTAGCCACAATAATAAACTTGGGGTGGACAGTCATTGAATATTGCAAAGGGCGTTGCGAAGTAATATGGTGTGTGACTCCCGAATCCACAATCCAGTGGGGGCCATGTGAGAGACAAGATATACCTTCATTTGAAATAGATGCAACGAGTCCAGAGGAGCGAGAGATCACCCCTTATAGTTGTTGGAGCTGAGTGCGTTGAGCATTAATGTCGTCCTGAGCAGAGGCTGCAGAATCCGTGGCAGGAGAAGTGGAAGGATCAGCCATAGCAGGAGCAACAAGATGTGGAGGCAGGCCATGCTTGCGATAGCATGTGGCCTCAAGATGACCATTCCGACCGCAATACGTGCACTTAATCGGAGGTCTGCCAGACCGCCACGTCCCCTAAACGCGTTGCGTCCCCCACGGGTCAAGGACCCCCGAGCTGACGAAGCAGGTGTAGATTGATGTAGAAGAGTTGGGGAGAGAGTAACAGGAGTATCCTGGGGCGGTGTGACCTTCAGAAGCATAGAGCACACATCTGACAGAGATGGAGTGGTAGTAGACGAGAGATTCTGGGCCCGAACACTCTGCAGGTGAGAAGGAACTCGGGACATCATCATCGCAATCCCGACAGCTTCTTTCTGGGCCCATTGAGTAGTCAGATCTGTAGTAGGGGCTGATGCTGGATCCAGGCCTCGACCAGGGTCTTGTCTTTAACAACAAAGGAGATCTTATCACTGGGAGCCCCGAGATCAAGGTTTTGAAGATCCGAGATGATCTTGAACAAGTGTTGAATACTATTCTGCCCAGAGTAAAAATAATGGAGCTCCTCCCACATTGTCTTCACCGTGTCATGATACATAGCCATCCTATAGGGCTCGGTGTCCATGGAGTTGAACAGTCATGACTGAACCCGACCATCATCCCGAAGCCACTCATCGTTGGGTACGGTAGGAGTGGCTGGAGTCAAGTGATAAATAAGTCTTTTTGTCTGCAGTACTCGACGAACTGAGTGCACCCATTCCACAAAATTCCGCATCCCACTGAGGGAGATAGTAGTAATCCGGAGGTCATCGCAAAGCTCGGGAACTGGAGCCGCAATACGAGCAGGCAGAGCGAAGGTGGCATTAGAATCCTCGGAAGCCATGAGCCCGCAACGGTTAGGGTGGGCTGTAGCGGTTAGAGGGAGCCCGCCGCGACTAAGGCTCTGTTTGGTTGGGCTGTTGCTGATGGAAAGCTGCTGATAGAAAAAGTGTTGATTCTGGAAAACCGAGTTTTGTTAAAAAATTATTTGGGTGAAATGATGTTTGCAAAACGGAGTTTTCAAAAAGTTGTTTGGAAACAAAACGAAGTTTTGAGTGAATTTTTTTTTCACATTTTTTAATTACCTACCATTAAATATTTGAAAAAAATGATTTTTTTATAAAATAACACCCAACACTGAAAAAATGTTTCATTCAGATATTTTTTAGAACCAACCCCCGCCATTTTGTCCTATGTTCTAGCTTCATACAACTGATCTGTTATGATATTACGTAGCACGATCATCTCCTCTACACGACCTGCGGTGTCAGTGTATGTTTCTTGCCGCCCTTGTGAGGTCATCCCATGATCACAACTTCCTTGCTCGCACTCACTAAAATCATTATCCACACACGAATGGTGTCGACAAATGAAATTATGTAAAGTCATTGTAGCGAGCACAATAGCTACCTGTTTGTCAAAGCGATAGCTTGACATGTCCCGCAGGATGACCCACTTCTTCCAAACCCCGAACGATTGTTCTGTCACACTTCTAAGAGATGAGTGTGCATGATTGAACATCTCTCGACGTTCTTCTGCTCGACGACCACCACGAGCAAAGTCTGATAGATGATACCGTGTATCTCGATACGGTTTTAAGTATCCTTTTTGTAGAGGATAAGTAGAATCTAACAAGTAATATTTTCCTGTAAATTATTAAAATTTATTTAACAATAATTTATTTGTATAGTAATAAATAAACAAACAAAATTTTAAATAGTTACCTAGAGGTGGATGCGAGACAAAATTGAAAATGCGGTTATCGTGTGTTGATCCTTCCCAACCCGCCATTACGAAAGTGAAACACATGTTGAAATCATAAGCAACCATGACATTTTGAGTTGGACTGCCACATCTCCCAATATATGGTAATTGACTTCCAACTGGAATGCACGCGTCAACATGTGTCTCATCTGTTGCTCCAATGCAATCTTTAAAAAATGACATGTAATGTCTGTCATACAGAATCTCTAGCGGAGTACTACTGAAAGACCTATCTGATGGCTGAATCACTTCTTTCGCTAACTATAGCAAAGCGCGAAGATCTCGAAAAAAAAATTTGCTAGCCGCCTCCGTTGAATGCTGAAAGCGCTCAATTGTTTTTCTTATTGATTCATTATGCGATAATATGTATATCGTCAATGCTAGGATTTCTCTGGATGTAGTTCTTCTTATTCCCTGAAATCCACACTTCTCCTCCAAAGAATACAGTAAATCCATAAATATTTCTTGACTCATCATGAAAGTCATGAAATCTCACCCTTGGCTCGAGAAGAAGCTCACCAACTCATTTATCACTTGTTTGTTTTGAAGTCATGCGTGGTACTGGAAGGTGTAACATGAAGGTATATTCGGATACCAAAGATATTGTTGTGAGCACATTCAGATGATGGACAATCACATAATTTCTTCTAGTAATCTCCTGCTGTTCCGTGGAATTTTCAGAATCATCGGTAGACATTATGTTAATAACATGCATTACTAATAGTTATTACAACAAAAATTTAAATGAAAACAACGCAAAAGAACAATAGATCAAACTTAACAGAACAAACATAACAAAAAAGGCATTACAGTAGTCTCCAAACAAGAAAATAAACATAACAAATTAAAGGATGTTCTAACAATAATGTCCACAACAACGCGAAAATAAAACATTAGAATGAATAACCCAACTACCCTCTACGGATGAAGCGGTTACGCAACCACTTTACGTTCATGTTATCCGGAAGGCACAAGAAAGTCTCCCTATGATTTTTGTCCATAAAATATGTTATGACAAAATCATAGAAGTTTTCATCAGATAGTACTTCCGAGTACATGACTAATTTATCTATTGCCCGACGGATGCTAAACTCAAAAAAAGATTTTTTGGCTGCCTCCTGGATGCATCAACTAATGGTCTTAGAAGACTCCGCCAAATCTTCTAACACGAGCTAATAACTTTGTTTTCCCTTTATTTCTTTTCTTGCCAACTTCAGATGTAGTTGTGGTCTCACGTGGCGGAGGAACTCCGCTGACCTCAATGTCTTCAGGATCATCATCTGATATTCCTCTTTCATCTACGGACTCTGAGATCTCATTAATGGTGTTGGGTGTGCAAGCATGATGTCCTGTCGCGACAACAGAACTGAACATCATGTTTAGTTTCTCCTCCAACTCTGGTTGGACTCCTGAGTACCGGAATTTCTTTGCCGTCGGGACAACCTGAAAATGCATATATTTAACATCAAAATTTGTTAATTTTAAAAAAAAGTAAAACAAATTTTACTTTTGTAAATGAATACCTTCAATCTTTCATCCCACCACTTGTCTGAGCCGTCTATAGTCTTCCTTGATGCATTCCAACCAAATCCGGTCTCACCACGTTTCATCTCCGTCCATAATTTTCACTCATTCAAATGATCCCATTTATTTTTCAGTTGGACTTTATCGTATTGTTTCCTAGTCAGCTTTTCAAATTTCTTCATAACGTTTGTCTAACCCTCTTTATTAAAATGTGTTTGGTCGATTAGCAAGCTCTATCTCTTTAATGCATATGTCACAGAAATGCATGATATCTGTAGTGTCTGAAAAAACGATCACCCCACAATCTTTTGATTTTCCCATCCTTAATTAAATACACACATACAAATATATGAACAATAGTTCATTATAACCATACATATTTACAAAACACACACAAACATACAACACACATAAACACACATAAACACACACACACATACAAGTCACACCTACAACACACACAAAACACACATAACCACACACACACACACATACAACACACGCACACAAACAACACACACACACACACAACACAAACAACACACACACACACACAACACACACAACACACACAAACATACAACACACATAAACACACACACACACACAAATACAAGTCACACATGCAACACACACACACACCAACAACACACACATAAACACACACGCGCACACACGCACAGACACACACACATACAACACACACACAATACATACACACACACAAACAACACACACATAAAAACACACACGCATACAAGTCACAACACACACGCATACGACACACACATAAACACACACACACATACAACACACACACACAAACAACACACACATACAATACACACAAACAGACACACATACACACACACTTACAACACACATAAACAAACACACATACAACACACACACACATACAACACACATACACCACACACATACAACACACACATACACACATACAAAACAAACACACATACAAGACACACACACACACACACACACATCTCACGAAAAAATCTACATCAGAAAAAAATAGAAATGCATGAAATCAACATCTCAGAAATCAGAAATCCTATTCCTCATTAGTTGACAATGCAGCTAGAGGAAGAATGGAATCAAAAACCCTAAAATTGCAAAGCAGGAGAATGGTTATACCTCAGCGAGCGGGAGAACGGTGGCGCACCAGATATGCAGGAAAAATTGATAACAACCTGCGACAAACAAGGAGGTGGAGGGGAATCACGCCGATGCAGGGAGAACAAACAATGGTTGAACGAATCGGGAGAAGACGGAGGAAAAAATACCAGAGGTGTGCGCCGATGCAAGGTAACCACGTTGTCGTCAACAAGCTATTCGGGATTGGGAGTGACGCAGGCGGTGCATCGGTCGTCGTCGTTGGGGAAGAGGATCAGGAGAGATGCTGCTGCGCGCTATGTATCGGGCGGAAAATTGCGGCTGAATGATGAAAATAATCACGGATAGGTTATAACATAAAACCCCGGATTTAAAGAAACGTGGTTTGCAAGATTAGCCACGCCAGACAATGTTTATTGGCAAAAGAGCGGTGTGTTTCCACCGTACCGCAGGCAAAAAGCCCAACCAAACGCCACCTAAGAGACCGAGCTCGCAGCGGTCACAGTGACGTAGCACACGAGCGGGTAAAAAAAACCCTCAACGGTCACAACGACAATACACCAACGACAAGAGAGGCGGCTAAAGAAGAGATCGCAGCGGTTACGAAGAGAGACCGCAACGGCAAGACGAGACCACAACAACGGGAGGAAGGAGGGCCCGCAGCGGATAGAAATAGCCCCCAACGGTTAAGAAGGCAACCCGCAGCGGTTAACGAGGCGACCCACAACGGTTAAGGAGGCAACCCGCAGCGGTTAAGGAGGCAACCCACAACGGTTAAGGAGGCAACCCACAGCGGTTAAGGAGGAAATCCGCAGCGGTTAAGAAGAGCAGACCAACGACTAAGCAGAGCCGCGGTTAGAAGCACAATAGGCAGAGACTCGGCGGCTAGGCAGAGTGATCGCAAGCCGCGAGAAGATGCCGATAATACGCGAGAAGCCGAGCAGACAGAAGCAGCGAGAAGCACGATCGAGGAGTGGCTAGCAGCGCCTGCAGCGATTAGAAGAGCTAGCGGCGAGGCGAACAAAAGCACAACGGTTAGGCAAACAGACCACAACCGCAAGAAAAGACCGCAAGAGTGCAGTGACTACCACGGGGAGATCGCAACAGCTAGATAACCCGCAGAGGTTAGAAGAGTACTAGCGGGAAGCACGGAGAGAAGAAGGCCGAGCGGATAGCCGAGCGGACAAAAGCACGGGGGTGGGGTCCAATTGTGAGAGAGAAGAAGGCTATAAAAGAGCAAAGGAGAGCAAGGAGAATTGGAAGCCACGAGAGAGACTAGCAGAAGCGGGTAGGCTAGAGGAAACCGCGAAACTTTGCGGATAAAGGAGACCGAGCGGATAACAGCAGTCACACAAAGCGTACCCGCTCTGAGGAGGGCGGATAGCAGCAGTCAGAAAAGAAGTATCTGCTCAGAGGAAGATCGGTGGCTCTGATACCATGTAGAAGAATAGTTCAAACCTTGTATATCCTTGCTGAATACCAAAATACAAGTATGAGTACAAATATATAGGAGTGAAGAGAGAAAAAGACAACTATACAAAAAATGTGGGACTAAACCAGAATTCTAAATGGGCCCTATTAATGGGCTTATTCATCATCTTTCATAATATTCTCTAACACATATATAGAATGAATGTACCATAGTGGTATCAAAGAAACTTAGCCCAAAATATACGGGGGGCTTATTCTTTTGTTTATTGGGCTAATTAAATACCGACTTGAGTTTTTCTAGGCCTTACTTGGAAGATATTACATCATAAACATAGGGATCTGGAGATTTGGTGTATTCAAATGTTACTCGGGTGAATATGAGATTTTGTATATGCAGATAAGTAAGCAAAAGGGTGACAAACTAACTCTTAGGGATATACATAGAGGTTTGCAGTGTTATATATACATGCGACGTTTGAAATAAAAAAAACGGTACAAGACTTTAGGGCATGGATTGGATAGGAATAGAATTTGGCTATAAGTACTTATGATCTTAAGAGATGAATAATATATAAATAATCTGTTACGAGCCGGGGATTGAGGGGGAAGGAGGCGGAGATACGAGGGGGTAAACCCTAGAATGAGAGAGGAGATGAGAAGAATTAGAGAGAGAAAGAGAGAAGCTTGAGAGAGAAAGAGAAACTTGCTTCATACTTTTTCGTACCCCAAAGATCCCATGAGTTTTCCCTTAAATAGAATCTTCAATGGCCTGATCGTAAATACAATAACAGATGCCAAAATATTAAAATACAACGACTTTACACATACGACACGACTAATAATAATAATAAACTAAGAATATAAGATAACCAATGGAGGACCCGCAACACTCCATCCGTCCTTCAAAACGAGCTTGCCCTCAAGTTTGTGCACTATGCGATTGGCCAGATCATCTGGTATCTTGATCTCCCTCCAGTACAACGCGCGGAAACACGTTGTGGTGGCAGTGGCATCGGGGAGAAGCGTCGGTGCCAACAGTAAAATGGAAGACATATGTGATGGCTTCGTCGGGGTTGGTGGAGCAGTGTGGAGGAGCAGCAGAACGGAGGTCAGAGACGCGACGGCCGGTGGCAGGAACAGATTCGTCAGTGTCAGCAGAGCACGGGCCGACAGAAGAGGCGGCGATGTGGTTGGTGGAAGCGGTAAAGAAGGGGTCGTCGTAGGAAGAGCCGGTAGAGGAGGCGGCGATATGGCCGGCGGCGGCGGAGCGGGTGACCAGAGAGGAGGCGACATTGGTGGAAGGATGACCACCGTGGAGAGTGGTGGTAAAGTGGCGGCAATGGCGGCGGTGGCAGCGACGACGGCAGTTGCGCCGATGACGGCAGTGGCGGCGACTGCATGAGTCGAGCAGGTGGCGACGACGATGGCGGCGACGACGACGGCGGCGGCGATGATGTGGCTGAAGGGGGCGACAATGCCGGGGTTGGCGGAGTAAGAGTCGGTAGAGGCGGCAGTGAAGACGATGGCGGCGGCGGCGGTGGCGGCGGTGGCGACGGCGATGGCGGCGGCGGTGGCGGTGGCGGTGGAGGTGTGTCATGAACCACGGAGGACGGTTGTGGCACCATCATTGGAGGGGGGGGGGCGACGACTCCAGCTCCGGTGGTGGTGGTGACAAAAAAACCACCAACGAGTCGTGAGACATGCGGAGGGCGTCGAGCGTAGGGTCGAGCTGAGCATCGACGTGGCCGAGTCGAGCCGCTCGTAGAGCAATGCGGCGGTCCAACTCGGCAAGCCGGGCAAGCAGCGCGGTGCGGTCGGCGGCACTAAGGAACATGAAGAAAATGTTAAATAATTAATTAGTAGTTAATTAAATAATTACTGAGAATAAGTTATTAATTAATTAACACATTAATTAATTAATTAGGGACAATTTGATGGGAGAGAGGAGAGGTAGATGTCATGATGAGGAGAAGTGGGTGTGGTGGGGTCCACAAAAAGTAAAAAAAGAATTAAGAAAATAGGTCAGCTGGAAGAGGTGGCGTGAAGGTGTGGATTAGTAGAATAGAATAAAATAAAAGTGTGCTTGAAAAGAGGCTGTAGGTGGGGCCCGAGAGATAAAAATAAAAGGAGGAATTAAAAGTTGGCGTGGGCTGGCTTGGGGCTCAAGGGGGCAAAAGGAGGATGATGGAGGTGATTAATTAAAAAAGGAAAAAAAAGACAATGGAGTGTGCTGGATGAAATGACAGGCGGCAGGCTGCTGGATGAAAAAGTGCGAGACCCCTATTTTCACGAAAAAGAAGAGGCATCCTTGGCATCAGAGTTTTGCAGAGATGATCGGGAATGGCCGATGTGTGCTGGCGTGGCAGAAGGCAGAAGACGGGCAGGATGGAGCGCCGAAGGCCCTGCGGTTTACGGGAGGAAACGATCCAGCGCTGAGGGATGGTTGGAGGTCAACGTCGGAGGCCTGGTTTGCTGGATGGAGACAATGGAGAGAGTGGACGCCTGCGCAGCGACGACGACACTGCTGGGTTGATGTCAGGCTTGGAGGACGGAGAAGACGATGAAGAAGGTGCATCCACAGTCGAGGAAGAGCAGCGAGAGAGTGAATCCGAGGAAGAATTGCAGTCGTGGAAGAGGGGGCTGGATGCGCCAACAGAGTGTGCGTGGGCTGGAGGGAGGTAGCGGCTGCTGGATGCGGTGAAGAAGCGGCGAGAACGACGACTGGAAGGGAGGAAAGTCCTCTGATACCAAGTTGTTACGAGCCGGGGATTGTGGGGGAAGGAGACGGAGATACACGGGGGTAAACCCTAGAATGAGAGAGGAGATGAGAAGAACTAGAGAGAGAAAGAGAGAAGTTTGAGAGAGAGAGAAACTTGCTTAATACTTTTTCATACCCCAAAGATCCCATGTGTTTTCCCTTAAATAGAATATCTAATGGCCTGATCGTAAATACAACAACAGATCCCAAAATATTAAAATACAACGACTCTACACACACAACACGGCTAATAATAATAATAATAAACTCATAATATAAGATAACCAATGGAGGACCCGTATCACTGATGTTGTGGGCCGGAGGCCTGGGAGCTGCTCACTCGGATCCATCGTCCCGCCCTTTCTGGCTGGCGCCACAACATGGGTCGCGGCCGAGCACACCCAACCCCTCTCAGCACGTGTTCTCGGTGTTGCGGGTTGTTGAGGTTGGGGCTCGATACCCAGACCTCCTTGATGTAAGCTCTTAACGCTAGCTCACATCACCAACTGAGCCGCGGATTTTGATGTTGGTGATGTGAGCTAGCGTTAAGAGCTTACATCAAGGAGGTCTGGGTATCGAGCCCCGACCTCAACAACCCGCAGCACCGAGAACACGTGCTGAGAGGGGTTGGGTGTGTTGGGCGCGGCCCATGTTGTGGCGCCGACCAGAAAGGGCGGGACTATGAATCCGAGTGAGCAGCTCCCAGGCCTCCGACCCACAACATAATCACATGCGAAGGGTGGTATCATGGATTCACCTCCTTAATCCTGGAACGATGATATGTAATATTATCGGGACAAATTGTTAGACATCATTGATCGAACAAATACTTGATTTTAGTTAAATTATTGGAAACATAAGGGTGCCAAATTTAGCTGCTTGGAACAAATATATTGCGTCATGAAATTTGTGGATTGGAATTAGATTCCCTCATGTTGGAATATATTCGAAATTTCTTGCATTTCAGGGCATTCAAAGGCCAGTTACATACAACTTATTGAAATTCAAGTCTTTCATATTTGAATAATTTTATCAAGATCATTTTCCTTATACTTTGGGAGATGGTTGACGCATAACCAGAGATTTTGAAACGGTGACTTCCTGGGTTTAGAATATAAGGATTAAGTTTACTATGGTTGGTGTGTTTTAATCCTATCTTGATTTTAATAAGTGGTCATACTAATTGCGCTCATTTCATTTCGATTATCAGAGGAGTTGGAATATTCAACAATTAGTACTCATCTGTCTCATATTACTCCAATATGTTTTGATGAAAGGTGAACCTATATACGTATGTTTGAAGTGATCCCCTGAATGTATTAACTTATTAAACGATATGACCTTGTGATCAAGCTCAATATCTACTAAGAGGGAATAACTACTCATATTTACAAATCTGAATTAAAATACTTGGCCAAGTTTAGGAGATGAGTATTACTCGCATAATGCTTTGAATATGGCTTAACGAGCTTGGGAATTGAATCACAGGTGTTTGATGTCATTATAATCATCCCAAGAATGCTTTATGAGTTCGTGAATAATTTGTGATTTTGAGAAATAATGATCTTTTGATCAGATCATAGTTTTGGAAGTTGGATTAAGGTTTATACATAGTATTGATTATCCCATAGTATAATGAATTTGATGATTATTGACTCATGCTTTCTTGTCAAAGATGAACTATATGAACAGATTCAAAAAAGATTGCTACTTGCACATATAAGTTGAAAGTTTGTCATAATCTAGGAAGCACCAGAACAAGTACGGGTACCGGGTGCGATACGTACCTGGTACGGCGGTACGACAAAATTTAAAAAAAACACAAATATATGAGTACGACATGATACATTATAGAAAATTATATATATATATATATCAATTACAAGTGCAATAAATAGTTCTCAAAAAGTTGAAACATCAAACATAAATCATAACTTGAAATACAAATGCACAAATCAATGAAACATAATATGAAGTTTGCAAACATTAAAAATTCGTAAATATTACAATATTTAACATCTTATATTTTTATATAAAAGAGATAAAATTATACTTAAGTCTACTAATCAGTTTTTTTTCTTTTTCATTGTTTGAGATCAACTTCATTGTTGAAGATCAATATCTTTAATCTCCGGTTAGTCTAGAGACAAGTTAGCTGTTTTGTTAATAATTTGTGTCGTATCAATACGTTCAATACACGTACTTGTAACAAAAACATACCAGTACCAGAAACATACTCGGTACAGATACACAACTTAATTGGACGTACACATACCAACGCTTCCATAGATCCAACTTTTGTTTACTCTAGAAAAACGAACTCATATCGCAATATGCGAAATGATGTGATAGTCCAAGTGTGCCCACATAGGTGTATCCGTCAAGTATCAGATACGTACCAGTACCGGATACGTATCTGGTATGGGTACGCTTCCAAGTGTGCCCACATATGTGTATCCGTCAAGTATCAGATACGTACCGGTACCGCATACGTATCTGGTACGGGTACGCTGCCTTCGGGGAAGTATCTGTGCTTCATAAGTCATAAATAAACTCATGCTTATAGCTAGATTTTGAAGTGTGAGAAAACTTAGACATATAATGTTATATGGGCAACGACGTGACGTGTGAGAAAAATCAATAGGGAATAATCTAGAAGTATGGTGTGATCTTAGAAGAGCAATCTAAATTTTGTTTGCACAAATTTTACATATAAGAGTGTTAATCTCATGTATATGGTGATCATTAGTCATAAGGGATTCTAGACTCAAGGTGCGATTAAAGTTATATTGGATAATATTTTGTCAGATATTTGATAACATACCCACATAATCAAAAATGATGTACTTGTAAAAATGTCATGAAATTTATCATAAGTCTCGCACCAAGATAATGCATGTATATTTTTTGGTTTCTGGCTAATAAAAGAACATTTGGAAGAATAAAATTGAGGGCGAGTTTTGATGAGAAAAAGTCATATTATACAATAAAGTGATGATTGATTACTTAGGCGTACTCGATGGAGGTAAAGTACCTGATCGTGTGGAGAAATTTTTTTTTTATAAAGTCATTGCCTATACACACAACGAGAGTCTTAATCACAGAGGAAATTGTGTTTATTGATCTGCGGCATGATGACATACCTGTGCATTCTGAATACTGGAGAGCCTTGGTAGAGACTGTTGCACTGATGGAGGTCCCTTATAATCACAGTCACCAGACGAGTATCAACATGACGCCTTACGAGGCTTTATACAGGAGGAAGTGCCGGACACCGGACCGCTATCCTGGGTCCAGGACGAGGATCCACAGGTACTTGGATCAGATTATATTGAGGATACAAACGCACCTGTTCGGATGATCCGTGATCTGATGCTGGAGGCTCGGAGTAGACATGTTAAGTATTACGATGATAGGCATCAGAAGGTGGAGTTTTAGGTTGGAGACCGGGTTTTCTTGAAGATACATCCCGTGCATGGTGTCTCGCGGGTGCGAAGACATGAGAGGCTCAGCCCTCGGTTTATGGGGTCTTATATGATCCTGGAGTGGATCGGTCTCTTGGCATACATGCTGGAGCTACCGCTAGAGCTGGCGAACCTATCCGACGTCTTCCACGTATCTTCACTTCAGAGGGCCCTGCTTGGTCCTGAGCAACATATTACTTCTACTTCAGCCCTCATGATGTCCGATCAGTCAGTTCGTTTGGAGTCGGTCGGTGGACCACATCATTTTAGGAGATCGAGGAGTCGGAGCAGCATCACGTTCGACAGGACGAGGTGGCAGAGCTTGTGGAGCATATGTCGTGCACTACTACTATTACCCGACGACAAGTTGATGAGTGATGTTGTTTTGCTTCCATATAGAATGTTGTAGGATGAGAGAGTTTATATATTTCATTTGGACATGTACCAGGTATAAACCCTTACTCTTTCATTTGTAGCTCATTGTGGACTATGATTTCCATATATATATGTCTGTGATTGTGAACTTGTTTATTCTTACTTCTTTTCTCGTTGGTCATCTGATATGATCGTACTAGCCGGCAGAATCGGCGTCATGCGGTGGTGACCAACCCGTGAGTTGGTGTCACCGTAAGACGACGATTCTGAGCATAAAATCTTACCTCGACCGTGCTCAATTACCGCGGGGGGGGGGGGGGATTTTACAACTGGTATCAGAGATATAATATGACCTAATATGGCATAAGACAGAAAAATAGAATTTTCCCAAGTCTTTTGGTCACTTTTATTTCATTAATTTAATTTGTGACATATTTACCATTAATTAAATACCTAGGATTTTTAAGTCTTAATATTATCAGAGATGATACTTTTCAACCCAATATGCGCATGTACAAAAATATCATTGGCATACAGCCAGCCAATTGGGAGAAATTCACAAAATACATTTTTTGTGCTATATGCACACTCAATCCCTTTACTAGATCTTCTTACAAGTGGAATATATTCACATGTGGAGCTCCAATGGTCTCAAATTTTAACCAGAGCCTTATGATACCCTAATCTACATACCACCCAAGATTTGAGTCAATTTGATTTGGTCTACCCACTTATATTTCATGAATATGATAAATCATAATTTTGTCAAAATTATAGAAAAATATTTTCCAAAAATTCTGATTTTTGGGTAAGGGATGTGCCTAGGGTATATACATGCATGGACAAAATATTAGGCTCATGCACTCATCCATATGAAGTATATTCATATTTTAATGACTGGTCCTCTCTTATGACACAGCTCAGTCAAGTTCCCTTTATGGAGGCTATAGGGCTCCAAATGATGTAATTTAAAATCCTATAAAAAGTAGACATCAAGATCTACAAATGTTATCTCTGCCAACTTTTCCTAAAGCAACATCTAAGCGCCCTTAATTTCAGTTTGCAAGTACAGAATTAAGTGTGAAAAAATGAATAATACTATAGGGTGTATAAGTATTTGATTTTAGCACAGATTTTGGAGCAGATCTGAGGGAATCTGGTTATCTTCTTCCTCCAGCCAAGGGTCACGATTTGCCCGAGCTGGAGCATATGTTTTGGCCTCCCTACAACAATCTAATCCTTTCCATGGCCGACCAACCACACCAACTCCTTCCTCTCGGCAAGAGCCATCGATGGGTGGTGGTCTGACGTCTTGGGGTGGACGGAGTAGTGTTTTCCGACGAGATTTCAAATCAGTCATTTCTTCATAGATCTCCATGGCATCAAGCTCAAATGAGCTTGGATTCATTCCTATTTGATCTAGGAAGCTAGCACCAAAAAAGTGGGGAGGAAACGCACCTTGATCCGGCCTCGGCGATGGGTGTGGCGACGACTGACCATGAAATTTTCTTCCTCTGGCGTGCTTGCACGATCCCTTGATTCTCCACCAGATGTAGCAATGTAAGAGTCGACTTCAACTCCTCTCTTGCTCTTGGAGGTGATGGAAGGGTCAATTTGAGGAGGGGGAGGCTTAATGGTGGAATGCCATTAATCCCCATTTTGGTTTCACTCAAAACTTCTTGAATTATCCACCAGCTGGTAGGGAAAAGGTTGGAAACAGCCTAGAACTCAATGGGAAGTTGAATGAATGCATTTGAAAGAGGAATTGGATGCCTATTGACATTCAATTCATGAATGCCCCATTAAATTTCTCCCCAAAATTGGGGGAACCCTAAATTCCCTTTGTCAAGTCACCACTTTCAGAAATTGGATGACATGAGCGGTAAATATGATCATGGTCTATAGGGTGGGCCACCCATGTAGGCCTTAACACATGAAAATTAATCAAATTTCCATATTTTCCATTTTAGGTCTATTTTGACCAAGGTTGACTTTCTTGGTTGACTTGGTCAATTTGAGGAGTGGGCTGAACCCACTTGGTAGTCATGGGTTTTATGGCACCTTGCCATGTTTATTGGGTCATGGTGGGGTCCACATTAGGCTAATTGACCCATATGGTGTGAGTTTGATCAAAATTTGGCCTAAGTTTGACTTTGGTCAAATTGGATGAATTGGTTGACAAATTCATGCGTCGTTTGGTCCATTGGGTCCCTAATGGGGTTAGAAGGTTGGGTGTGAGGTCAATTTGATCAATTGAACATTGATTGGGTTGATTTGCGTTGTGTTGAGCAAGAGCTGACTTTGGTCAATTCCTTGAAATTGGGTGGAACCAATGAGTGAATATTGACCTACTGACTTCCCTTAGTGGTTAGGATAGTATGAGTAAGGTCACTTTGATATACTAAAGTTCAATTGAGCCTAATGGTTTTGAATTGGTCTATTTTGTCCTAATGTTGACTTTTGTCAAATTGGCTAATTTGGTTGACCAAATCACGTGGTCTGGTGTCAATTGAGTCTCCCTTAGGGTTAGAGACCTAATGATGAGATCAATTTGTTCTTGTGAGTTCAGTTTGGGGAAATTTGACCTAGGTGGATTTGTGCACTCTTATGAACCCTATATGAGTTCTCCTTATCTGCATGAGACCTAGGGTCACCTCCTTACCCTAACTCATATGAGTCACTGATGAGTACAATTATTATAGGCTTTTTACTATCATAATTGTAATCATGTCCCCTATTTTCTACCTCCCTATGTAATAATTTCGCGAGAATAGTTAAGAATTTGCTTTATCATGAATAGAAGAGCATAGTTAGGAGTTTCTATTATTTCATGTATTAAGCTATTTATTTATTCCTTCATTTTCCTAATGCAGGTATTGCTAACCAGTGGAACTAAAAGTCTTGGAGCAAACAGAGGAGTTCACGGATTCAACATGGCTGATGACGGGACAAGAATTGGGCGCACACGGGTAGGCACATGCCCGTGTTCCCACCCATGTCCTTTTCAGGATAAATTCAACGTCTGCTGCCAACCAACCCATGTGCGAAAAATACGATGAACAACAAGGCCGTGTCAGTACCCGTGTCAGATGACACGGCCCACGACTAGACACGCCTATTCGTGTGGAATCGCCTTTGAACCGTCAACACGGCCTGTGACACGGCCGTGTTGGAACCCGTGTCCGACCTTGTTTGCAAGGAGACTATAAAAACCTGTAGAAAAATTAGAATGAGGACTTTTGAATCATTTCATTTGGAAAACTTCTGGAGGGCGAAAGTCGAGCACCCAAGAGAAGGAGGAATTGAAGGAGATTTTCGTATGCTTTTAATCTTTCATGTATCTCTTTTAATCTTTCCTTTCTCTTGGTGATCTAACTTTATTTATTTTTTATTTCGCATGTAACTTTTATTTGAACAATTTGGTAATCATGTATATTATTGTTTTCATCAAATTTGTGGTATTTTATTCGTCTGTAGATTTTCAAACAAAGAGATTTATCCTACTTGTGAATTTATTATTTGTTTTACATGAATTCCAACTTTTTAGATTGAGAAATTGGAAGGTTGTGATGATGTTTATATGTTCATATTTAGGTGTTATTTCTCTTTGCATTTCAATTTGCATGATCAAGAGATATGTTGATTGGATAATTATAATACAAATAAATGAATTCATGGTATTTTAGAGATAGGATTTCATGAATTTATGTATTAGATAAGGTACTTTATTTTAATGCAAATTTGAGGATTGTAAATTGTTCGAGAGAAAATTTACTCAACTTAGGTTTAGATTTTGAATTGCTCAAGAAAGAATTTGATAAATGTTTAACCCTTACAATACAACGAATTTGATAATCTTATTATTACCTGATTACATAGAATTAAGTTAATGAACAGTTATTTTCATGTGAATGCTCTTAGACTTTCGGGTTTTTATCATCTTTAATCCTCCAATGTTTCTTTATCCAAGTAGTCATAGTTAGGTTAATTTAAGTTAAAAATCAATTTTAATTATATGTATGATAATAGAGTGAGGGCGAGTATGAGTATTTGAAAAGACCCTGTGTAATACGACACAAGATGTAGATTTCTCCATTGATAGGTGCACTTGCCTGAAAGTTAAATCAATCTAGCTTATGCCCATCTACATAGTTTATACTAGAGTGTAGAATAAATCCGCATCAAATTATTACTTGTAAAAAAAGCATCAAGTTTTTGGCGTCGTTGCCGGAGAATCGTTTTTAATATTTTGAAAGCTTAAACTTTATTAATCTACCAATTTTTGTTTATTGACATATTATGATAACTTAATTTATTGCATATTTATATCGCTTAATCCCTGTTTTGTAGTCCGTTAGTCTATTTCCGGAGGAATCGTTATTTGCATTATCTACAAATATAAATGCTGATTATGCGTGGTTTGCCGATTATGCAAACTATCTTGTGGCTAAGGTACTTCCAAAAGAATTTTCATATCAGCAGAAAAAGAAATTTTTCTCTGACTTGAAATATTACTTCTGGGAGGACCCCTTTCTTTTTCGGATATGTGCAGATTCCGTTATACGAAGGTGTGTATCAGCAGAGGAGGGTTGGAAAATTTTGGAGCAGTGTCATTCAGGTCCTGCTGGTGGTCACTATGGAGCAAATCGCTCAGCCAAAAAGGTTCTTGATTGTGGTTTTTATTGGCCCCTTCTATTCAGGGATGCCCAAAGGTATGTGCTTTCATGTGATTCTTGTCAGAAATCAGGTAATATTTCTAAATTACATGAAATGCCGCAAAAATTTATTTTTGAATGTGAAGTTTTCGATGTGTGGGGGATTGACTTTATGGTATCGTTTCTAGTTTCTTACGGGAATAAATATATTTTAGTAGCTGTAGATTATGTATCAAAGTGGGTTAAAGCACAAGCTTTGCTTACTAATGATAGTAGAGTAGTAATCCAATTTTTGAAAACCTTATTCGCACGATTTGGCACACCACATACACTTATTAGCGATAAGAGTTCACATTTTTGTAATCTACAGCTAGATAAAGTATTACAAAAATATGGAGTTACACATAGGATAATCACTTCTTATCATCCACAAACTAGTGGTCAAGTTGAAGTTTCAAATAGAGAACTTAAGAGGATCATAAAAAAATCTATAGAAGGGAATAAGAAGCAATGATCTAGGAAACTAAATGATTGTTTGTGGGCATATAGGACCGCCTTCAAAACACCTATCGGGACCACCCCCTTTAGATTAGTCTATGGTAAATCATGTCACTTGCCTATAGAATTAGAACACAAGTCGTATTGGGCAATACGCTCTTTGAATTTTGACACTAATTCTATAGGGGAGAAACAAAACTTCAGCTTAACGAATTAGATGAGTGGAGAACCATGACTTACGAGAACTCTCAGATTTATAAGGAAAAGACTAAATTATTCCATGACCGTCACCTTCGCAAACCTAAGACATTTCAAAAAGGTAACCAAGTCCTCCTTTTTAATTCCTGACTTCGTTTATTCTCCGGGAAGTTAAGGTCTAAATGGTCCGGACTCTTACAAGTCAAATAAGTTTTTCCCTACGGCACAGTCGTGCTAACCCACCCTGAGAAGGGGGTTTTAAAGACAACGGGCACTGATTAAAACTTTACTACGGTGCGCTTCCTCAAGATTTCGCTCGTCAAGAAACATGCCTCAGTCTAGACTATGATTGCGAATAATGTAGTAAATTGTTTTTTAAGTTTATAAAATTTTTAGTAAAATTTTAGTTAATGTTAATCCAAAATTTTTTTTATAAAAATCACTTAGGAGGAATTTTAAATTTAAGGGAGCACACGGGTAACCACACGCCCGTGTGCATTGCCGTGTCCATTACACACCCTTGGACTCAGCCGTGTTCTATTAAAAATGACTGGTACTCATTTTTTCCCGAGCACCACACGGCTGGACATACACCCGTGTGTGTTGCCGTGTCGTAATACCTTTTTTTCCATAATCATCCAAAGAAGGACACGGGTATACACACACCCGTGTTGATGCCCGTGTTCCTATTCTAATTTTGCCGAAGTATGTTCCAGAGAAGGACACGGGTTAAAACACACCCGTGTTGGTGCTCGTGTGCTTATTCTGATTTTGACCAAGTATATTCCCGAGAACCACACGGGCAGCCACCCGGCTGTGTTCTCCGCCGTGTCGCTGGTCGACGATGTTCATCCCGAGAAGGACACGGCTAGCCACCCGGCCGTGTTCTCCCCCGTGTCGTCGTTCGACGAAGTATATCCCGAGAAGGACACGACTACCTACCCAGCCGTGTCATTACCCGTGTGCATTTTAATGCACTGTGCCCGAGCAGGACACGGGTCGATACACGCCCGTGTTGTTGACCATGTCCGCCTGACGCGCTGCTTTCTCGTGAAGTTTGACCACACGTCTCGTCGATACCCGTGTTCCACGCGGTAAAGATTCCTTAACACGGGTGCACACACGGCCGTGTGTGAACCCTTATTCGTCTTCTTTAAATATGGCCGTGATTTGGTCATCTCCATCTTCCTCCCCTGATTCCCAAACTTCACCTCCTACACTACCTCTCTTCCAGAGCTGGTTGAGGTTTTGGCCTTCAACATGCGTGGATTTGCCTTCTCTCGTAGCAATCTATACTCCTTGGTAAACATTTTTGGGATTACGTTCTTATTTTTTTTTCAACTTCTTCTTCTACTCCACTCTCTTCCCCTTCTTCTTATTTCTTTCCTCATTTTTCCTCCTCTTATTCCTTCATGTCTTAAAAATCCTTATATTTGTCCATATATCATATCTTCAGGATGTGCCCAAGGCGGTCACCGTCGTCGCCCGGATCTCCAGGTATTGTCTACGGAAAGGCTCGACGCCGCTGCGCCGCTGGAATTCACGGATCTAGCGCACATCAACTGCTACAACCGCTACAATCGCCTCCAGTCGAAAACGTATCAAGACATTCGATCGATTGACTGGAGCGTCCTAGAGGAAATAAATTTAGCTGGAAATGTTAGGGAGTTGATCTCTGTAGTGGGGTGACAACAATTTTTTGCTATCGAAGAGTTAAGATTTAAGGAACTCACATTAGAGTTCATGTCATCTTTTTATTTAAATCTTAGACCTACTTTCACTGAGCACGCAAACGCGTAAGAGGGGGTCATCTCATTTCGAGTAGCGGGCACTTCTTATACACTCTCCCTTCTCCAGTTCACCCAATACTTAGGGGTGTATGAGGACTCGTTCCTTTTTAGTGCCGCCTACCCCGAGCTTCAATTTGACCTCCCCACTCTTGACCATGCCACCGACATCTGGGCCCGACTTACTTTTGACCTTAATCCATATGCGGCCAAGAGGTCTAAGGAATCCAAGTTGCATTCTCCCGCCCTCCACTACCTACATCATCTTCTGAGTCACACCTTGAGCGGCCGGGGCGAAAGATCTGGAGTTGTTAGTAGGCAGGATGTGTTATATCTTTATAGCATGTCGTCACGTTACCCCATCCATCTGGGTTATATGCTCGCACAGTTCATCCTTCACCAGGCTGACAACTCACGCATAGGGTCTATTTGTGTAGCACCCTACATTACCCGCCTGACGAAGAATATGAACATATTCTCTTCCCTTCCTCCGATGACCGTGGTCGCGAAGACCTTGCCTATCACTATGGCCAGTGTTCGATCCCTCCGCCTCGTCACTAACTCACCGCCCGTCAGGGCCGGGGTGGCATTATATATTCCCTTGCGAGGCATGGACCACAGACGGATGACGATGATGACTATGAGGTAGATCCTGACCTCGATGAGCCACTGATCCCCCCAACCCAGTCCACTTACACTCAGGGTGAGGCTTCTGCTGCTCCTCCTTGAGCGCGTTCTCAGTTCTCGCGGGATTTAAAACACTTTTATGCGTCCGAGCTCTCACCGCGCTTACAGTGTATAGAGGATTCACAGAAGAGGACTGAGGGCGCTATAGTTCAGATCAGGGTTCACTTGGGGATATCCAGCCCACCTCACTTCCCGACGATCAGGCCGACCCTCCAGCATATTTTTGACATGTATCAGTTTATTGGACATGTATTTCAGCAGCATCTATTTGTACCTGTATTATCAGATATTATATACGTTATCATATTTACTCCTTTTTCATTCGTGTGCTCTTTTATTTTCATGATAGTCAGTTCTTTATTTGTTGGTGAACTTGCTCTCTCAGTTCTTTACATTGCAATGAGGACATTGCAAATTTTAAGTCTGGGGGTGGATGTTCTTCAATTCTATTTCTGTGATAGACATGATTACAATTGGTTATACTTTTGCTATCATAGTACTCAAGGTTGTTATACACCCCAAAAATTTTTTTGTTACTCCTTTAAGCTCTCATTAATTCACTCATTTGAGATTATAACTAACTACTTTACTTTCGCATGCTGATTAAAATGAATTGATGTAGATTCATTGAGTGTACAAATTTGTTGATTAGTAATTATGTATAGAAATTCATTAGCCAAATTTTCTCTATATAGTTTATTTTTAAGATTAATACTTTATATTATTAACTATCAATCACTCTATTTTAGAAAATATAATTATCTATAATAAAGTGAGTCGATGAGTGTAACATTTTTATAATTTTGTATTAGGGAATCAAAATAAAGAATACTCTCTATTGATGTCTAGAACTTACCCTCTAATGATCTTCAAAACTTTTGCATAGGTTAATTAGTGAGGACAGAAATGACTTAGGCCTCCTTTTGGATAGCTTGAGTCTTGCAATCACAAAACCTTAAACCTTATACCCTTGCACACCCAATTTCGACCTAATCCTTATGCCTTTTGATACTTTACTACTAAAATTCACCAAGGCCAAATCCTTACCTATTACCACACCTATCATTGATACCTTCTTGAAATGAGTTTGTTCATAGTGATATGTGGCCTGAGGGCGTGTATACTTGCACCTACTTGGAATGATCCCTACTATGAACCCTTGAAAAAAAAACATAGTGATGTATGACCTGAGTGCGTGTATACTTGCACCCACTCGGAATGATCCCTACTATGGATCCTTGGTTAAGAAAAATAAAAATATAGAGTATCCATCAAAAATGTGGGAAGTAGAATAGTTGTAAAGTCTGGGGTGTTTTTATAGCATTGATATATGTTAAGGTATTTACAAAGCAAGAGGCTCAATCATTATCTAGGTGTGATATGAACCATCGAATTTATCTTTGATTACCCCACCTATAATCTTCTATCCTAAGGCAAAATGTTAACAATAATACAAGTCCTAAGGATCCAACCTTACTAATTCTAACTAGTGTCGTTGAGAGGGTGTGAAAAGGTAAGCTCATGACTATCAATATTGATACTTATAAGTTTTGAAATACTAATACATATCTTATTGAGATTGTTATTTTCTCCTCACAATTATTATGGATGACTATACTTCTATTTCTAAGAAAGAGTGAAAGATAGTTAAAAGATATATTGGAGGAATTTTAAGATAAAGTTATATTTAGAAAAGTCTGCTATACTATTTCCTATACGATTATATCATCAAAGTTCTCTTTAAATTTATAGCAACCAGTGTGCGGAAGCAAAATTATTTATTGGTAACCCAAATGTTTGAATTAGTTTGCTTAGGGACAAGCAAACATCTAAGTTTATGGGTATTTGATGAGTACAATTATGATATATTTTTTACTATCATAATTGTAATCATGTCCACTATTTTCTACCTCCCTATGTAATAATTTCGCGAGAATAGTTAAGAATTTGCTTTATCATGAATAGAAGAGCACTGTTAGGAGTTTCTATTATTTCATGTATTAAGTTATTTATTTATTCCTTCATTTTCCTAATGCAGGTATTGCTAACCAGTTGAACTAAAAGTCTTGGAGCAAACAGAGGAGTTCACGGATTACTAAAAGTCTTGGAGCAAACAGAGGAGTTCACAGATTCAACATGGATGATGACAGGACAAGAATTGGGCGCACACGGTTAGGCACACGCCCGTGTTCCTACCCGTGTCCTTTTCGGGATAAATTCAACGTCTGCTGCCAACCAACCCGTGTGCGAAGAACGCGATGAACAACACGGCCGTGTCAGTACCCGTGTCAGATGACACGACCCATGACCAGACACACCTATTCGTGTGGAACCGCATTTGAACCGTCAACACGGCCTGTGACACGGCCGTGTTGGAACCCGTGTCCGAGCCTGTTTGCAAGGAGACTATAAAAACCTGTAGAAAAATTAGAATGAGGACTTTTGGATCATTTCATTTGGAGAACTTCTGGAGGACGAAAGTGGAGCACCCAAGAGAAGGAGGAATTGAAGGAGATTTTCATATGCTTTTAATCTTTCATGTATCTCTTTTAATCTTTCATGTATCTCTTTTAATCTTTCCTTTCTCTTGGTAATCTAACTTTATTTTTTTTTATTTCGCATGAAACTTTTATTTGAACAATTTGGTAATCATGTATGTTATTATTTTCATCAAATTTGTAGTATTTTATTCGTATGTAGACTTTCAAACAAAGAGATTTATCCTAGTTGTGAATTTATTATTTGTTTTACATGAATTCCAATTTTTTAGATTGAGAAATTGAAAGGTTGTGATGATGTTTATATGTTCATATTTAGGTGTTATTTCTCTTTGCATTTCAATTTGCATGATCGAGAGATATGTTGATTGGATAATTATAATACAAATAAATGGATTCTTGCTATTTTAGATATAGGATTTCATGAATTTATGTATTAGATAGGGTACTTTATTTTAATGCAAATTTGAGGGTTGTAAATTATTCGAGAGAAAATTTACTCAACTTAAGTTTAGATTTTGAATTGCTCGAGAGAGAATTTGATAAATGTTTAACCTTTACAATACAACGAATTTGATAATCGTATTATTACCTGATTACATAGAATTGAGTTAATGAGCGGTTATTTTCATGTGAATGTTCTTAGACTTTCAGCTTTTTATCATCTTTAATGCTCCAATGTTTTTTTATCCAAGTAGTCATAATTAGGTTAATTTAGGTTAAAAATCAATTTTAATTATAGGTATGATAATAGAGTGAGGGTGAGTACGAGTATTTGAAAAGATCCCGTGGAATACGACACGAGATGTAGATTTCTCCTATACTATGATTGATAGGTGCACTTGCCTGAAAGTTAAATCAATCAGCTTATGCCCATCTACATAGTTTATACTAGACTGTAGAATGAATCTGCATCAAGTTATTACTTGTAAAAAAAAGCATCAGTCACCACATGTCCTACCCTAACACTCATTAGGGGTCTAGTAGGAATGAGGATGTTACAAATTCCAATAAATAAAAAAAGAATTTCGTCCCCGAAATTTAAGTTTAGGCCTACGAGGTTGTCTGCAAAATGAAATAAGGTAACACTTGTTGGGTTAGGTTATACCTGAAGTGAAGTGTTCTGAGTGGCGTTGCTCGATGAGGTCCATGGGATCCCATGTGTACTCCTACTGCCCATGATTGGATCACAACACTTTGACTAAAGGAAACTTCTTCCGTTGAAGGACTCCGACATCTGTATCTAAAATATAGACCGACATATCCGATTATTTTCGATATACAACCATATGACTTTTGAATATGCCTCCTGCTATTTTATTTTACTTTGTATTAGCAGACTTACAATTCATATTTAAATCACATAAATGTATTATATTTTATATACTTAAATCAATTAAACTTCTTGTTTCATTCATTTAAATTTGTGCTATTTTTACAATCAATTTGTATAATTATTTCACACTATATTTTTCTTATTTCATATTACAAAAAATGTTAAAATGTTCAACACATTTATTAGTTATTATTTTTCTATTTTTTGTTAAGCTTGAAAAGATTTATATTCAAATAAGTATACTACTATGGGCATAGGTCTATCGCCCTTTAATGCTATAAACCATGTACGTGAGCACGTCAAATCGTGTCTTTTATTATTATCTTTTCGAGTCGTCATTTATTATATTAAATGTCGAGACATTATGATGTTATTATTTAGGAGTTGTTAGGTTTCATTAAAGTCCTGTAAGCCTTTTTAAAGACAAGTGTTGTGTGTAAAGAAAGTACCGATGAACTTGGTCTATTCCTTTTGTCTTTGTATAAAATTGTGGTAGCTATAAAAAAAGCCTACTGACCCAGGTCTAGGCTTGTCCTTGTTAGGTTAGAATTTGAGTCAAGTAGACCCAAGCCTTGCTCATCACCCAACTTTTTTTATCTAAATAGCTCGCTTAGGGTTCCAAATGTTTGTTTCAACAGTTGAAGCATTCCAGTGTTTTTATCAAAAGCTGGGTTGCGCTTGACCTAGGCTTGCCTCATTGCCCATCTTTTTATCAAAAAGTCGGTGAATGGTGCCATCTTTTAGTCTCAAAAGTTGAGTCCCACTTTTGGAATAAAAGTCGGGAAGTATTTCTTTGTTCCAAACCTCAGCACTTTCCCCCTTTGTAGGAAACCAGACCCACCATGGCCTGGTTCAGGCACTAGGCTAGGCCCCAAAATAATATGAAGACATTTTATTGCCCCCAAGGACTAACATAGGATTGACTGTGCTTTTTTACTTAATAGACCTGGTCAGATTTTCCTTGCCCCGACTTGTTTTGAATGCTTAATTATAAGTATAATAATATTATAAAATAACATGTTTTACACTACTAATTTCATAATTTCAATTCTGTTTATTTAATGTGATTTCAAGTTACTGTAGTTTTATATTCATATAATATTTTGTTATAAATGATCATAGAGTATAGAGCATATTTCAATATTTTTTTTTTGTATTACGTGGGATAATATGTGTTGAGAGATCTTAAAAACTTGTATGTATTGCTTGTGTATCTAAATACAAGGAGAGAATACAAATATATAGGAAGAAGAGAGAAGAAAATCCTATACAAGATGTGGGACTAAAGGAGGAGAGAAGATAAAACAATAAATAGGCCCAATAATGGGCCCTTTACATGGGCTATTTTAACACTCCCCCGCAAGATGGAGCGTACAAATAGTATGCGCCAAACATGGACAAGCATTGATAGAAGAGTGTCTTGGAAAGAGTCTTCGTGAAGACATCCGCAACTTGTTCCGATCCTGGGACATGCTTTAGGTCAAGCTTCTTCATTTGAACCGTTTCCCGGATGAAGTGACAATCGACCTCAATATGCTTCGTTCTTTCGTGAAAGACCGGGTTCTTTGCGATGTGTATGGCGGCTTGACTGTCACAGAGGAGAAGAGCCGGTGATGGTGATTTTACACCCAGATCAGTAAGGACACCCTCAAGCCATGTCAATTCTGATACAACAGATGTCATTGCCCGGTACTCTGCCTCGGCTGAAGATCGAGCAACGACCGCTTGTTTCTTACTTCGCCAAGTAACAAGATGTCCTCCAAGGTAAGTACAAAAACCACTCGTAGATCGCCGATCATCGAGAGAGCCAGCGTAATCAGCATCTGAATATGCCACCAATGTTGGAGCAGAAGAGGAAGTCCTGTAGACAAGTCCCTGACCAGGAGCGGTTTTCAGATACCTGAGAATTCGTTCCACTGCTTGAAGATGAGATTTTTGAGGAGAGTGCATGTATCTGCTGACAAGACCAACATCAAAGAAAATATCTGGTCTGGTAACCGTGAGATATATCAGTTTTCCAACAAGACGCCGATAATATTCAGGATTCTGGAGAAGGGGATCGGAGTCAGATGCCTGGGCACACAGTTTGTGGTTCACATCCATAGGAGTTTCACTTGGCTTGCAGCCGGACTTACCCGCATCATGAAGAAGGTCAAGACAATATTTTCGTTGAGAGAGAGTGAGCCCATCCGGCCTTCTGGCAATCTCAAGGCCCAAAAAATAGTGAAGGGGTCCCAAATCCTTTGTATGGAAGACTGAGTTTAGATGGACTTTGACTGCCTGTATCCCTTGAGAGTCATCTCCAGTAACGATAATTTTGTCGACGTATACTAACAGAATAACCGTTCCTGTTGGTTGGTGACGAGTAAAGAGCGAGAAGTCGGCCGAGCTCCGAGTGAAGCCAATCTCACGGAGGACCTTGCTGAATTTTTCAAACCATGCCCGTGGAGATTGTTTGAGACCATATAGAGCCTTTTTAAGATGGCAGACCTGAGACTCCCCCGTCGTCTCAAACCCGGGTGGTTGCTGCATGTATACAGTTTCCTGGAGATCCCCATTCAAGAAAGCATTCTTGATATCCAGCTGAAAGAGAGGCCACCGCTGATGGACAACAACAGAAATGAGGACGCGAACACTATTAAGCTTCGCTACCGGAGAGAACGTTTCCTCGTAATCGCGCCCCTCCTGTTGAGTGAACCCTCGAGCCACAAGACGGGCCTTTAGACGGTCAATTGTCCCATCAACAACATGTTTGATGACAAAGACCCACTTGCACCCAACTGGTTTCTGGCCTGGTGGAAGGGGAACAACAGACCATGTCTGGTTAGACCAGAGAGCAGACATTTCTTCCTCCATGGCTGCGCTCCATCCTGGATGTTGAAGTGTCTCCTGCACAGAATTAAGAATTGCAACAGAAGAGTGAGAAGTAGCCAAAGTGTGTAAATGGGGAGAGAGGCGATGAAGAGAGATGTAGTTGGCCAGCGAATAAGCAGTGGAAGGCGATACCTGATCATGCGGACGCGGAGTAGCCATGGGAGAGACCGACGACAGAGGGGCAACGGAAGTGGTAGAGCGACGAGTGTAGACACGGATAACGGGGGGTTTGGAGGGAACGACAGACGGTGTAGAGGGAATGACAGTCGGAGTAGTGGCGGGAATGACCGGGCGTGGGATGGATGGAGGAGGAGGTGTGGGTGGATGATGGTCAGGTAAGGGAGCAAAAAAGAATGGTTGATCTTCGCGGAAAGTGACATCAGCAGAAACAGAGAGCTTGCGTGTAGCAGGAGAGTAACAGACATACCCCTTTTGGGTGCGAGAATAACCAACAAAGATATGCTTGGCCGCTCGGGGATCCAACTTATCCGAGGAAGGCCCCAAACGGTGGACATAGCAGATGCTACCAAATACACGAGGTGGGAGTGGAAAGGCCGTAGCGGAGGGAAAGAGGATGCTGAACGGAGTAACATAGTTAAGAATAAAGGAAGGGAGACGGTTTATGAGAAAACAGGCGGTCGAGACCGCAAAATTCCAATATGGTTTAGGGACATGCATTTGAAGCATGAGGGAACAGGCAACATCGAGTAAGTGGTGATTCTTGCGTTCGGCAACACCGTTTTGTTGCAGCATGTAAGCGCAGGATGTTTGATGTAGAATCTCAAACTCGGAACATAAAACAGTAAATTCGTGACTAATGTACTCACGAACATTGTCAGTTCGGAGTACTTTGATGGTTGTGTGAAATTGCGTACGAGTTTCGAGGACAAATGCTCAAAAGACACGAGGAAGCTCGGAGCGATCACGAAGTAAGTATAGTCAGGTAGTGCGAGAGTGATCATCAATAAATGTGATAAAATAGCGGAAACCGGAAATACTAGGAATTTTAAATTGTCCCCAAATATCCGAATGGACTAAATCAAAAGGAGTAGCGCTCCGAGTACAATGTGAAGAAAAAAAAGAACGAGGATGCATGAGTCACACTGAAAGGGGGTAAAAGAAACATCCGGGAGAGCCCGTTGGAGGACCGGTAGAGGAGCATGCCCAAGGAGACAATGCCAAGCAGTGGAAGAAATGGATGAGAGGATGGTGGGAGAGTCGTCGAGAAGGTAGAGCCCATTCCGCAGCCGCCCTTTACCAATGGTAGTCTGCGTCCGCCGATCCTGTATAAAAAAAGAAGAGGAAGTGAATATAACAGAACAATTCAGATCAGTAGTAAGCCGTCCACCAGAAAGTAAATTGAACGGGGAACTCGGGACGTGAAAAGCCGAGGGAAGGGAGATGGAGGAGGTGAGAGGAAGATCTGTCGAGCCGGAGACGGGAACAGTGGCTCCATTGGCCACAGTAATAGACTGTGGATAAGGGGAATTCAGGTACTGGGCAGGTTGATGTGGAGTAATGTGATGAGTAGCGACAGAGTCCACAATCCAGCCCAAGCCGGTGGAGAGACAAGCGGTACCTGTGTTAGAGACGGAGGCAATGGAGGCAGATGGTGGGTGGAGCAAGCCCTGGAGATGCTGGAGCTGAAGACGAACACTTTCAAGATCAGGAGGACCAGCATCGGTAGCAACAGAAGCCGTCGGGCGAGGAGGATAGCCAACTTTCTTGTAACAGGTTGCCTCGAGATGACCATCTTTCCCGCAGAATGAACACTTCGGCCGACCCCGGCCACCACGACCACGGCCGCGAGATCCCGAACGACCCCCCCGAGTAGAAGGAGGAGGAGGGAATGGTAGAAGCGGAGGTGCCTGCTGAAGAAGGGGCGGAGGAGCTGTAGTGTCTGGAGGAGGTGATACTCGGAGAATCATGGAGCACACATCAGAAAAAGATGGTGTGGTAGAGGAAGCCAGGACCTGAGCACGAATGCTCTGAAGGTGAGGGGGAAGACGGGCCATAATGATGGCAGTACAAGCGGCTTCCTTCTGAGCGCGCTGAGCAAGAGCATCATTGGTAAACGGCTGATGCTGGATCCAGGCTTCAACAAGAGTCTTCGCACGAGCAACAAAGGAGGTCATATCTGAAACCCCTCCAGCGTCAAGAGAAAAGAGGTCAGTGAGGATGTCGTAGAGATGCTGGAGGCTGTCCCGTCCAGAATATAATGAGTGTAGCTCAGTCCACATATCTTTGGCAGTCTCATGTTACATAGACATTTGATATGGTTCACCATCTAAAGAATTCAAGATCCAGGTATGAACTCGGCCATCATTACGGAGCCAGTCATCGGTAGGAGGGGTGGGAGGAGCCTGAGTAAGGTGAGGGAGAAGGCCCTTGGCCTGAAGAACTCGTCTAACTGAATGTATCCAAGGAACGAAGTTCTTCTTTCCAGAAAGAGAGATGGTAGTGATGCGGAGCTCGTCACGGATTTCGGTAGGGTAAGCCGCGCGGTCAGGCGGACAAGCCGGGCAGTCAGTAGGCGGGCTGGCCGTCGAGCCAGAGGAGTTACTGGAAGAGCCCATAAGGGCAGACCGCAGAGGCCGACAGCTGAGGACGCTGCAAGAAGGGCAAGAGGCCACTGCAAGAAGAGAGCAAGACCGCGGCGAGTAGAGGATAAACCTCCGGCAAGAATGACTAAGGAAAAACCACGACCAGAATGCGGAGAGGAAGCAGTCCGCACGGTCAAGCTGGACACCAGCGAGTAGTCAGTTCGCGACCAAAGGGCAGAAACAAAAGAGAGACCGCCCAGGTCTAGGTGAAGCCAGCAGCGGTTAGAGAGCAGCCCGCAGGAGAGAACCCACAGCGGGTTGACAGAGATCGCGGGAAGAGGAGAGAGGCCGCGAGTAGGAACTCGGGCGGCTAAGGGAGAGAGGCCGCGAGGAGGAACTCGAGCGGCTAGAGAAGAGAGGCCGCGAGTAGGAACTCGAGCGGCTAGGAGAGAGAGGCCGCGAGTAGAAACTCGAGCGGCAAGGGGAGCGAGGCCGCGAGTAGAAACTCGAGCGGCTAGGGGATACTGCTGCCTTGCAGCGGACAGGAGGCTAAGCCGTAGCGGACAGAAGGCGAAGCCGCAGCGGATAGAAGGCGGAGGCCGCTAGAGGAGCTGGCAGCGGACAAAAGAGGAGAGCCCGCAGCGGTCAGAAGAGGTGTGGGCCCCACGAAGCAGAGAGTGGGTGACTATAAGAAGCCTGAAGAGGGTGGAACCACGGAGAGGGAGAGGAGAAGCGGATGCAGAGTTGCAAACCGCAGAGGCAGGGGCGGACAGGAGACCAGAGCGGATAGGCTACAAGTCTGCAGGAGACAAGGCCGCGAGTAGGAGAAGAAAGGGAAACCGGGCGGGCTGGTCGGTTAGAAAAAGGGGAAACCACAGGTGACGTAACCTGGCTCTGATACCATGTTTAGAGAGCTTAAAAACTTGTATGTATTGCTTGTGTATCTAAATACAAGGAGAGAATACAAATATATAGGAAGAAGAAGAGAGAAGAAAATCCTATACAAGATGTGAGACTAAAGGAGGAGATAAGATAAAACAATAAATGGGCCCAATAATGGGCCCTTTACATGGGCTATTTTAACAATATGAATAGCACTTAAGAGCAAATGATAAGATAGGCTTTAAGATATTAATTTCCCTTTGAGGAGTCAAATCTAAAGTTTCTAAAATATTTAATTACTTAATGTTGGGGTAGAAAACGCCTCAACATTACACCCACGAGAGAATGAGATGGATGGGGGGTATTGCTAATGGATGGTTACTCTGGGTTTCAAATATTGGAATGAGAAAAATGATAAAGAGAGCGGCGTGACCAGGTGTCGTGCAATGCGAACCTTTAGCGGTGCGTGATTTTATTTATATAAAATTCAAGCTGCATCCAAATTACTGGTCTCTTTGACACTACAAGAGAGAACTCCTAAGCATTGTTCTGAGGTATGCGAGTACCATGGATTTTGTGAACCATCAACCAGAATCCGATATCCTTTCGGCTATTGTTCACAACCTATTATAGGATATAGGGGTCTTGCTTATGGGCAGCCGATAAAAATATGGGTTACCTACTTACAAATAGGGAAAAACCAAAAAGAAATAAATAAAAAGAGCAAAGAGAGAATGGCGAGCTTTGCAAAATAGTCGTCGAGCTCTGGAAAATAGTCTACGGGATCCTGCTATTGCTCAACGATTTTTGATCTTGTGATGGCACACTTGTCAAATTTGTTGGTGATAGCGGGTGTCACAAAACTCTGGTAGACAGAATCCCTTTATTTTTTAAGGTCTTGATGAAAGATTTCGAAAAAATGACTGTATGCGAGTTCGAACTCATTATGAATGCTCCATGCCTCTATATATAAGCCAATCATTTGATCATGGAGTTTATATCTACGTCGACGCGATTCTCTCCAATGGTTGCGTGAGTACTCTTCAATGATATGGAGGGTGGCAAGCTTTTGTCAAGGACTGATCTCTGTGCTCGGAACTTGCCGAAGGTGCAAACCTTAAAGAAGATGGTTTCCCCAACCAATTGAAATTCTTGAGTCATCCCCCACAATTGACATTTTTGGATCGGGAACAGCTTCTGCTGGAGTGAGAACTCCCCCAGTCAACGAGACTGTGACAGTGTCCGCGAGCTCTTCTAGTATGCCAGATAATATAATTTTTAATCATCAATTGATTTGGACCTCCACATCGTGGTTATTTCAATCTTTTCACTATTTGGATATTGCGGGTAAGATATCGTTAAAGCGTCGGCGATTTTTGGGTCTGAGCCTGCTCAGAAGCTCTCAAGCCTAGAGGATGATTTGAGGAAGACTATCACCCTGGATGATTTGTTAAAGCTCCCTGGAGAGGCTGTTACTCGCAGGAGCTCGAAGACTATCACCCATGGTCCCTATTCTGATAAGTCTCCTATTTCAAAATCAGTGTGACGGAAGAGGGAAGCCGAGAAGGCTGTGCGGAAGTTAAAAAATAGTTACAGAAGCTGCGACGAAGAAGCGGGTTGAGGCGGTTGTGGCTTCTTCTGTTCATGCAAGGAGAACTTTGCCAAGGCTGAATAAGAAGCAATCGCAAAAGTTGCGGAGGAGACTGCGAGAAGGATGGAGGCAGAGGTTGCGAAGAAGGCTGCAAAAAAAGAAGCTGATGAGGCTATGAAAGCAGTGGCAGAAATGACGTGGGAAGAGGCTACTCGTAAGATTGTTAAAGAAGCTGTGAGGAAGGCTGCTGAAGAAGCTATGTGGAAGGTTACAGAAGTCAAAGAGTTGGAGGCCATAAAAGTCATGGAGGACACGATGGCTGCAAAAACAAAGGCATTGGATGTCAAAGCCAGAGAAGAACTCTTCCCCGTTAAGGTGGGAGATGCAAAGGCTAAGGATGCACATGAAGCTGCGAGAGCTAAGGCGGCGAAAGACGTCGAAGTTGTCAAGGCTGCCAGGGATGAATCCCTACAATTCCTAGAGTTCAAAAGAAAAATTAGTTAGATGAGGCCAATATGACCAATGTGCTTGATAGCAAGACACAAATCATTTAGCTATCGCAGGCACAGAACAAGAAGAGCTCAATCGGTTCTCGGAATTAACTCCCCAAAAGAGGGGTAGTATTTTTATTTAGTGAGAGGGCGAGATCTTGGAAGCCGAAGATCTCAAACGGCGGCTTCTTGAGTAAAAAGGTTGCTATAAAGATAAAAGAACTCATTACTGCTGATACAGGTCATCAGTGAAAGCCGATTCCCTTAGGAGAAATACCAAGAGACAAAAACAATGTTCCCCCTGATTACTGCTAGACTCCCTCTTCCCAGTGAACAAATAAATAACACGACACATTCCTTTTAATGACTTTAGTTATGGGCCATGACTTCCATTTGGACAGAGTTCATAGAAATACTGCATCATTACGGTCTTTTCCCTTCCCAGGTGAATCCGATGGCTTACCTTCTTTTGGTAGCGGTTACAATCTACCTTCGCTTGGAGAAGGTGGCATGGAACATGAGAGTTTTTAGGAATCTGTTCTCCACACATTGTCTCGCAAGGACAAAACAATATTTTTCAGTGGTAACGAAATGCGAGTTCTTGGTCTTTCCAACAACGTTCACTTTTGGAATCAACACTTTGGCTTATTCAAAAGGGATTTCGGGCCTCTGGTTATAGAACCTTCGACGAGGGATGAAGTAAAATTTATTGCGATTATTCCGATCGGGATCGAGATGGAGATCGTAGACTGTATAACGAACAATCCGCTAGATGTCAATCATTATGTAGCTTGAATAGGCGCAGTGGCTGATTATGACCCATCATCATAAGGTAAGCCAACATAGTTTATTTAGTGTTTGCGAAACATTTGGCGATTTCTAATCTTCTTTTTGCATCCACACTCTCGCTCCCGCAAAATAAATCATATAGGAATGCGAGCTATTTGGGTCTTGTTGGAGATTTCATAGTTTTTTTTTGATGGAGATTTCATAGTTGCAGCAGAAACTCTCGCCGAATAAGGAGGTGTCGTTTTAATGAAAAAAAGTGGAAGCGGCTTACAGATGTCGGCGAGTTTCCTGTGTTCACAAGTCGTATATCTCAGATTCACAGGAAGAGTCCTTGTTTGCCAGTGTTGTCCATCCATTCCTTGAAGTCGGTACTGGTCTTGTTGACTTGGATGGGCATCCATTAATCACGTGGGATGAAGCCACTTAGAGATTATCCGTGAGCACGTGAATTTTATCTTCGAGAATCTCACCCAGTGTTCATGATTTTCAATATATCTTGTACAGTAATTAAAGAGTGGAAAACTTATGAAAATAGATCTAACCGATCTGCCTTTACTTTTGTGAGGTTCAATATGCATAGCCTAATTCTCAACCATCACGTGAGCGCACAAATATTCCACCTGTTGTACAAGTTGGCGTAGATAAAGACAAAAAGGAATGTATGGCGAGATTAAGCCAATGTATGTGTTTTTCTGAGATTATGCTAGTTCTGTTATCTAAAATGACATTCCTTTATGCTGATATGAAAATGCCCTATCTTTGCAGACACAGACCATCAAGATGAAAAACTCTTTTGTCGAGGATCCTTTTCACATAAAAAACCTGAAATACATCGATGAGATGATGAGAGTTTCACGACGGGAGAGAACCATTTCTGCATTAAAGAAGTTCAGGATGATGAGCCGAAGTTTGCAGACATCACTTATAATGCACTATTTCCAAATTCCGTGGTTTCTATTGATGAATTATCTACGAGTGGTCAGGCTTTGCGCGACGAAGAGTAAGATGCCTCTGATGATGCTTTAGACGACGCTTTTGATTCTTCTTCAGGGTCTTATGCTAAGAGTTCGAGTAGATACATAAAATGAGCTCGCTTGGATCAACTCAAAGCATGGATTGAGAATCTCAATCTCCTCCTTTGGGAGCTCGCGACCATGCAGTAAACCTCCCATCAGCCCCTCTTCCATCACCACCACAACCCCCTTGGCCTGTCCCGAATTACATGAGTTTCTCCACTCCGCTACGGGCATCCACCCAACCTTTCTTTCTTGTGATCGTTGCCACCCACCCCCTCGGTTGGATCGCCTGTGCCGAACAATTCTTTGCCCCACCCCCACCATCCAGAAGGTCCCTCTGGCCATTATCTATTTGGAGGATTCGACGCTCCATTGGGTGTGTTGGACGTACCACCAGGTTCCTGACCTCTTATGGTCCACCCAGAAGGAGAAACTCCTCTGCCACTATGAAGGACGCCAGACGGGTAATGCCTACGCACGCCTTAGCTCTTTGCGCCAGTCCGACACCATGACCACCTACATTGACGAATTCATTGAGTTCTCCACACACATACCCGACTTGTCCCCCAACCTTTACTCGGGGTACTTCTTTGGGGATCTACAACCCCACCTTTGGGAGTGCCTCCGAGTCCACAATCCAAATTGTCGTTGTTACCAAAATCTCTGTCGCCTCTTCCTCGCCTGGATGCTCTGCCGCTAGGCCCGCCTATGCTGTCGACATTTTCGCCCGCTCCGCCTCCACCGGCTCCGCGACGATCCCACTGCTCATGTCACAAGCAGCACGCCAGCACCACAAGCTTCATCGTAAGGGCTTTTACTTTCGCTGCCAGAAGTTGTCCTCACACACGTCTACGCTTTCAAGACTTGTGCATGCTGGTTGAATTTGAAGACAATAGTCCTGACTTTAGAGACTTGGAACTTCTGATACTCGCGAATGACTCCTACAGACCTCGATCTTGAGGACAAGGTCATTTTTCAAGTGGATAGTGTTAATATTGATACGACCTCCTGGACATGCGTCGTGTTTTCCTCTGCCTAGGTGATAGACGAGGCCCTTATGGGGAACTAGCCATCAAGAGTTCGGGTCAATTTTTTCTCGATATTTCTATCCCTCATTTGTGTTCAATAATATCATTTGCAGTATTTGATATTGTGCAACTATCATATACATGGGGTAAGAGAACCTGAAATATGACAATGTGCTTTAATGGTGAAATTCAAGAAGAAATATTTGGTGAAATAAAAAATCACAAGTGAACTCATGAAGGTGGGGTCTTGCACTTTCGAAGAGCCTTATGCGGACTAAAGCAAATACAAGGAGGTTGAAAAGGTGAAATTAACAAATACCTCACATATAATTCTTTCATAAGAAGTTCAAGCTAGCCTTCTACATATGTAAAGATACTGGGCGAAGATGATTTCCTATTTGTATGTCTATATGTTGACAATTTAATCATCATAGTTGTTAGAAAAGACCGTGTAAAAGCCCATTTATGAGGCCCATTTGTTTCTTGTTTTTAGTCCCACATCTTGGATTGGGATCTTCTCTTCTTACTCTCTTCCTATATAAATGTATTCATACTTGTAATTATTCATTCAAGAAGTATATACAAGGTTGGAGGTTTCTCTATTTCTACATGGTATCAGAGGCACCGGTCTCCCTCTAGCCGGCTTCTCTGTTTGCTAACTGCCTGGTCACCCGGCTGACCGCGCGGCCTGTTCCTTCCTTGCCTAAGCCGCCGTATTCGGCGACCTGTTCTTTCTACCCGCTGTTCCTCCACCTTCCTTCTGTTCTGTTCCTCTCCCTCTTCTCTTCCCATCTCTCCCTCTTTTATAACTTTCTCTCACGTGGGGTCCACTTGCATCTCCTTTTCTCTCTCCTGCCCGGTCTTACTCTCTGACTGTGCCGTCTCTCTGACTGTGCGGTCTCTATCTTCCCGCTTCTCGCGGTTTCTTTCTCGCCGTTGCGGCTCTCTTCCCTTGACCGCTGCGGGTTCTCTCTTTCCCTCGCGGTCTTCCCGTCTCTCCCCGCTTCTCGCGGTTTCTCTTCTTGCCGCTGCGGTCTCTCTCTCCGCCGAGCGGTCTTCCCGTTTTTTTTCCCGCTTCCCGCGGTCTCTTTCTATCCGCTGCGGGTTTCTCTTCTTGCCGCTGCGGTTTCTCTCAACCAAGCGGTCTTCCCGCCTCTTCTCCCTTCTCGCGGTTTCTGTCTTGCCGCTGCGATTTCTCTCTCTTATCAGTGCGGTCTTCCCGCCTTTGTCTCTCCCTTCTAACCGCAGCGCCCTGACAAGGCGCTCGCGGTCTTCCTTGGCAAGTCGCCCAGCTTCTCCTCGCCGCTGCGCCTTCTTTCCCGCGACCTCCTTCTCCCTTAGCCACATTGTGGTTGCGACCTTCTTTGTCGCTGGCCATTCCCCTTTGGTGTGCGGCCTTCTTCTCTTCTCGTCAAGCCGCGCAACTTCTCCAAGCCGCCCGGCCTCCCTTGTCAAGCCTCCCGGCTTCCTTCTTCTGCTAGCCTGATGGCCTCCGACGCCTCTGCTGCTACTTCTGCTCCGCCAGCCCGTGAGGCTCCTCCGGCTTCTGACCTTTGTGATGAACTGCGCATTACTACTATCTCTTTGACAGGCAAACGCAATTTTGTTGAATGGGTCCACTCTATTCGTCGTGTCCTGCAGACGAAGGGTCTTCTCCACCACCTGACTCGGGCTACCCCTGTTGTCCCTTCTGATGATTGTCTACGCGATGACGGTCGGGTCCAGTCTTGGCTCCTCAACTCTATGGACACCGAACCCTATCGCATGGCCATGTATCATGATACGGCCAAGGCAATGTGGGAGGAGCTCCACTCCTTTTACTCTGGGCAAAACAGTCTTCAGCACATCTATGATATTATCTCCAACCTCCAGAATCTTGTTCCAGGTCCTCCTGGCGACATGATTTCCTTTGTTGCTCAGGCCAAGACCCTAGCCGAGGCATGAATTCAACATCAGCCTCCTACCACGGATCTTGCTACTCAACGGGCCCAGAAAGAGGCGGTTACCATCGCGATGATGATGTCCCGGGTTCCGCCTCACCTGCATAGTGTTCGGGCCCAGATCCTCTCTTCCACGACGACTTCGTCACTGTCTGACGTCTGCTCCATGCTACTTCGAGTTACGCCTCCTATGGAGGCCCCTTCCGGCTCTGCCCCTGCTCTTCTCCAACAGCCTCTCCTTCCCACCCCGCCTCCTGCTCGTGGCTCTTCCACTCGGGGCGGCCGACCTCCCTCCAGGGGACGCGGCCGTGGTGGCCGCTCGTCTCTCAAATGCACATATTGTGGCCGGGGTGGTCATCTTGAGGCCACCTGTTATAGCAAGCATGGGTTCCCTCCCCACCTCGCTGCCACTTCCTCTGCTGCTCCTGCTCCTGCCATGGATCCGGCCTCCACTACCCGACATGATATTGATGAGCTCCGCACCCAACTCCATCAGCTACAGGGTGTTCTTAGTCGCTCCTCCGGCTCGGTTGCGACCTTTTCTGCGGAAGGTATAACCTGTCTCTCTCAGCCCTCACTGGATCGTTGATTCCGGTGCTACTCACCATATTACTTCCCAGAAGCCCTCCAAATATCTCCAGATGGCTCACCCCCCGAGTATCACTGTGGCCAATGGTGACACCCTCCCGGTCTCCGGTGCTGCTGCCATCCAACTTACCCCGACCCTTTCTCTTTCCTCGGTTCTTCACGTTCCGGGCTCTCCTTTCAATTTACTTTCCGTTAGTCGCCTGACAAACGACCTCGATTGTTCCATAATTTTTTCTTCTTCTTCCTTTCTTATGCAGGATCGTCGCAGCCAGAGTATCATTGGTAGGGGCAGCTGGTGAATGGGCTTTACCTCCTGGATACTCAACCCACTCTTCTATCCGCTGTCTCTTCTGTTGACTGGCATCGTCGCCTTGGCCATGCTCCTCTTCCGATTCTCAAGCGGGCTCTTCCTGATGTTCCATTACAGGAGTTCTCTTGTGAATCATGTATCTACGGCAAACACCACCGTTCTGTTTTTCCCCCTACATGTACCCGGAGTCGTACTCCGTTATCATTAGTTCATTCTGATGTATGGGGTCCTTATAAGGTCCCTAGTATCTATGGTTTTCGATATTTTGTCACTTTTATAGATGACTACTTGCGGGGGAGTGTTAGAAAAGACCGTGTAAAGGCTCATTTATGAGGCCCATTTGTTTCTTGTTTTTAGTCACACATCTTGGATTGGGATCTTCTCTTCTTACTCTCTTCCTATATAAATGTATTCATACTTGTAATTATTCATTCAAGAAGTATATACAAGGTTGGAGGTTTCTCTATTTCTACAATAGTCACAAACCCAAAAATGCTATCAAAGTTCAAAGAAATCATGATGCGAGAATGAGAGATGACCGACTTAGGTCTTATGAAATACTTTCTCGTCGTCCAGATTAATCAACACTATCTTATTTTATATTACAAGAAAATTATGACACAAATCCGTTGAAAACATCCATGATGCAAAATTGCAACTATTATCAACACTCATGGCTTCTAGTGAAAAATTATCTAAAATGATGGAAAAGATGCGGCACGGTAAGAAATAATTAGAACATTGTTGATTCATTGATCTATCACAAATAATAAGAACATTGTTGATTCATTGATCCATCACCAACACATGATCGCACATTCAATGCACAAAGCCTAGTAAATAACATTTTGTACAACCAAATGAATCTTAAGATGTGTAAGAGGATCCCAAAAAATTTGGTGCCTAGTCAGCTTAGACACTGACTGGGGAGGAAGCAGAACCGAAAAAGCACAAGTTTCGAAGGCTATCACAAAGTTATCAAGAAAACAAAAACAAAATTGTGGCCTTTTACTCAATTGAAGCTGAATATGTAGTTCTAACTAACGCATCTTGGGAACCTCGGCCGACCAGATAATATGCACGAGAGACCCATGCACCTGCGGCTAATATATATAGCTATAATTTAAAATGATTGTTAAAATATTCAACTATCTAGGAGTTAAAGTAGAAAATAAATAGAGAGGCATGCATTTATGGAATGAAGTGAGGATATATGAAATTATTATTATGGATATGATCTGTTAATATGAATTCTTGTATTTTTTTCTTTGATAAATATTAATCACTTCTTAATAACAGTATGGATTAAGGCTTTGTTTGATATTAGACCCATAGTGTCATTTCTGATCGCACCCATAATGTCAATTTCGTTTGCAAACATGGAACACGACACACCACTCACAATCCAAAGTGAACTTACAGTGATATTCTTGATCATATTTGAGCCGAGCGCGGTATGCAGCCCTCCCAAACATCACAACCACTGTTGGTGTTATTTATTTATCAACTATATATATATTTTGAAAAAAATAAATTAAGTTTAAATATTTTTGCAGAGAAGTTCAAATTTGAAGAGAAAATTAATTAACATTTATTAATTCTCATAAATTATTCCTATTACAAGATTTTGTACAAGTATAAATAAGAAGAGGGAGTGGAGAAAAAACTTCAATCCAAGATGTGGGAGTGTGGGACTAATTCTCTAGAGTGTAATGGATCAATAATGGGTCATTTGTGTGGGCCTTTGTACAATTTATTTTAACACTCTCCCACAAGCTGAAACATACAAATCGTACGAACCAAACTTGGACAAAAACGAGTGATAAAGTGGACGAGGTAAGGCCTTAGTAAGAATATCATCAATCTGTCTGGCCACAAGGACTTGTCTAAAGTCCAGTTTCTTCATTCACATTTTCTCCTAGATAAAATGACTGTCGACCTCGATGTGCTTAGTACATTCACGAAATACGAGATTATTTGCAAAGTGGATAACTACCTGACTATCACAAAATTGAGTAGCTATAGAGGAGAGTTTCACACCTAAATCACTAAGGCTCTATTTGTTTGGGCGTTTCGCTGCTCCGTTTTGGGCAAACGCCGCCGAAAGGAGGGTAAACAAATGAATCTCCGGCGGTGTTTGCTCAGTTTCCACCCGCCCTCCTTGAGAAATGCCCCAAAAAGCTCTGTTTGGAGCAGCCACCTCCCCCTCCTATTCGAACACTCCGTTTCTACCCGCCGGATCGACCCGCCACCGCTAAACCAAATGAAGCCTAAGAAGACTTTTCAACCATGAAAGTTCAGAAATGACTGAGGTCATTCAACAATACTCTACTTACGTAAAAGATCGTGCAACCACGATTTATTTTTTGCTTTTCTAGGTGATACAGTGTCCCTTAAATAAGTGCAATAACCACTAGTGGATCGACGATCATCCAGACAACAAGCATGGTCAACGTCTGAGTAGACATTGAGTGATAGGGATGAAGAGGGCTTATACACAAGTCCTTGATCATAAGCACTCTTCAGATATTGAAGGATATGCTCAACTGCTTGAAGATTAGAAGTTCGTGGAACACGCATGAAACGACTAATTATCCTAACAACAAAGGATGCATCAAGTCGTGTAACTGTAAGATAAATCTGTTTGCTTACAAGACGACAACAATATTCTAGATTTGGGAGTAGTAGGTCGGAGTCGGAGCTATGCAGACAAAGCTTCTGGTTGGCATTTATAGGTGTATCTGTGTGCTTGCATCCAGAATAGCCAACATCCAAAATAGCCAACATCGTGAAGAAGATCTAGACAATACTTATGTTGAGATAAAACAAGACCATCAAGGAGACGAGCAACCTTGATTCCGAGAAAATATTTTAGATTGCCCAAATCTTTGGTTTGAAAAGAGGATATCAAGTGTTTCTTGATCATGTCTATGCCTTTAACATCATTGCCCATGATAAGAATATCATCAGCATGCACCAAAAGTATTGTTGTATCTGTCGAGTCGTGACGAGTAAAAAGAGGGTAGTCGACCGAGCTTTGAGTAAAACCAACAACACAAATGACATGACTAAATTTGTCAAACCATGCTCGAGGAGATTGTTTGAGACCATAGAGAGGCTTCTTGAGATAACATACAAGTTTCTCTCTTGTAGTCTCAAACGCAGGAGACTGCTGCATCTAAACAATTTCAACGAGATTGCTATTCAAGAAAACATTTTTCACGTCCAACTGATGCAACAACTTGTGATAATGAACAACCAGAGGGATCAAAGCCCAGATAGTATTCAGCTTCGCAACGGGCGAGAATTTCTCCTCATAGGTGATGCTCTGTTGATATTTAAAAACACGAGCTACAAGACGAGCTTTTAGATGCTCAACAGCCTCATCTAGACCATGTTTGATCAGTGTTGTGGATATCTGCTGACATGTCCGACATGTCGGCCGACAGGAAGGTTTGGGAGCAAAAATGACACAAAACCGGTGCAAATTTTGTGTGGCTTTTTGAAAATAGCGGACCGACATGTCGGTTTTAACCGACATGCCGGCCCCAAAAAATGCCCATGTCGGGCGTTTTTTTAAGTATATTTTTTTATTTAAATGTTAGTTTTATATTTTATTAATGAAATGAGCGTGGTCGGGCTACTGTTTTTAACTCCCCCGACCCCGCTCATTTCATTTCATCCCGTCGCTATGCCCTAGCTCTCCCCGTCGCTCATGTCCTAGCTCTTCCGCGCGCGCCGACGGTACTATCTCTCTGGTTCTTTCTTCTCCCTGCTCGCTGGTGCTCTCTGGTTCTCTGGTGTTCTCTAGCTCGTGGGTGCTCTCCCTCTCTCGCATGCTGTCGGCACTCTATCTCTCTGGTTCTTTCTTTTCCTTGCTCGCTGGTGCTCTCTGATTCTCTGGTTCTCTAGTTATCTGGTGCTCTCCGTCTCTCGCGCGCTGTCGGCACTTTATCTCTCTGGTTCTTTCTTCTCCCTGCTCGCTGGTGCTCTGTGGTTCTCTGGTTCTCTGGTTCTCTTGTGCTCTCTAGCTCACTGGTGCTCTCCCTCTCTCGCGCGCTGTCAGTATTTTATCTCACTGGTTTTTTCTTCTCCCTGCTCGCTGGTGCTCTCTCGGCTGGTTCATTCTTCTCCCTACCTCCCCCTCTCATTCTATCGCTCTGCATTTTGTTTTTTTTGTGTGTTGGTTGCTGTGCTAGCTGTCGGCTGTAGCATGATGGCTGCCTTGTGTGTTCTTACTGGTGGCTGTCGACCCATTTAGTTGTTGGTGCTGCCCTTTTGCTTTATTTTTCTTATTAGTTGTTGCTGGAAGCTTTCATTGATTGCCCTGTGCATGCTCTCTGGGCTAGAAGAAAGAACCAGAGACATGTTGTCGGACATGTCGGTTTGCTATTTTATTTGTGGCTGCCTTGCTGGTTGTAGCATAGTGACTACGATGTTGCTTTATTTGTCTTATTAGTTGATGCTTTATTTTTATTTGACATGTTTTTTTGTCTTTATTTATTTCATTTAAAATATATGTTTTGAAAGTTGTCCTTTTATAGTATTTTCTTAATATTTTATTTTGCATATGGTAGGCTGCAATGATAACGATGAGCGCTAGATTTTGGGCGAATGTCGCGCTGGCTGTTGGTATATTCACACCATTTGTGAAAATTTTGAGAAGAGTGTACGGGGATACTCCATCCATGGGGTGGTTATATGGGGATATCAAAAAAAACTAGGGAAGAGGTTGTTGTTCTCGATCACCAAGAGAACAAATATCTTCCTATATGGAAGTTGATTGATAGCTGATGGAAGAAGAAGATGAGCAGCCTTCTGCACCTTTCATGTTATTACTTAAACCCAAATTATTATTATTTTTGTCGAGTGGAGATTGAACAGTCCCCTGCACTTTGCAGGTTATTACTTAAACTCATATTTTTATTATTCTCATCGAGTGGAGATTGTGGCTGACGGAAGGTTTATGAGTGGTTTTGTTGAGTGTCTCTCAAGGATATATAAGAAAGATCCTTCTACACAGGATCACATCAGTGTTTATCTTGATGTTTACCAATACCAACAAGAGTTATTTGGTAAAGAGATGACAAAAAGACAGCTACAAAATCCCAACTTAAATCCAGGTACATTTTAATATATATATTTATTAACAATAATGATGTATTTATGTATAATAAATGAATAGTTAATACATTGTGTTGTCATTTTAATTTTCACAGTACATTGGTGGCGGCTTAATGGTGCTAATACGCCGTACCTTAAAACTGTGACCATTAAAATTTTAAGTCTGACTACTTCATCCTCTGGCTGTGAGAGGAACTGGAGCACCTTCGAGATGGTATACATTAATTTAGTTATGTAGTTAAACATTAATATCTTATTATATGATTGTATGCATTATTTAACTTTTTTTTAAAATTTGCAGATACATTCTAAAAAGAGAAATAAACTTGATAGCAAAAGATTAAACGATTTAGTATTTGTAAAGTCAATGCTTTGCTGAAGTCGAAATATTCAGAGACATCTCGGGATCCATTGACAACTAAGAATGTTGATTCTGGAATGATACAAGAATGGATGGTGAATGTTGATCCTGAGGAGGATGAAGATGAAGATGACAATGATGAAGTCTTTCCTAGAGAGGGGCTGACATGAGCGCAAATCGGCAATATAGTCGACGCTGATCATGATGAAAGGAGAGCTCAAAGATTAGCTACAAGCAAAGAAGTGACAATTAGTTATCAAAGAAGGGGAAAGAGAAAAAATATCTGAAGTGGACGAGCGAGATTTAGAGGGTTCATCGGATGAAGATCATATTCTATCTACTCTGCCGACTATAGATGAGTTTTTAAGTGATGAAGAATGAGGTATGTATGAAATTTGATTTTTGAAATTTTGATCTTAAAATCACGAGTTTTACAAATTTTCATCTTTAAAGTGTTGTATGTTAAATGTTACATATAGTTTTTAATATTTAAAAGTTCAATAGGTTGTAGAATAGGTAGCAGTGTGACATGTATAAAAATTAAAAAATAACATTTAATTACATATATAATTAAATAAATATTAAAATCCGATATATAAAATATTCCTGATATATCCCCCGATATATAAAAAACCGACATGAAAACCCAAACCGACGTGTCCCTGACATCCGACATCTGCAACATTATGTTTGATATTGAAGACCCACTTACAACCCACACAGGTCTGACCAGGAGGAAGTGTGATGAGGTATCAGGTGTGATTAGCCAAGAGAGTTATCATTTCTTCATCCATAGCAATCCACCACCTTTGATGTTGAAGAGCTTCTTGAAAAGTAGGGGTGAAAATAGTCGACAAAGATGTCACAAATTTGTGAAGCGCCTGAGACATGTGATTCAATGAAACATAACTAGATAGATGATGAGTGGTAGAAGCTTGTACCAGATTTGCAGGGTGCGAAGTGTCATCAGTAGAGGGTAGTTGTTGCTGGTCTGCCGCACAAGGGGGACATCGATTGTATACACGAATAATAGGCAGTTTGGAAGGGACTGTAGTGGGTGTAGGAAGAAGTGGAGGAGATATGATAGGAATGACAATGCGAGGTAATGGTATTGGTAGAAGTAGGAAGTGCGAAGTGAAAAGGTTGGTACTCAAGGAAAGTTATATCAGCACTGATAATTAGCTTACAGTCAGTAGGGAAATAACAGACATAACCTTTCGGAGTGCGGGAATATCCATCAAACATATACTTGACAGCTCAAGGAGCTAGTTTGTCCATAGAAGGGCCAAGATAGTGAACATAGCAAACACAACCAAAGATGCGAGGTGTCATGGAAAAAGGTGGTGTTGATAGGAACAAGAGTCCGATGGGCGCCACAAATTCAAGAATCGAAGAGCGCATACGATTGATGAGGTAGCATGCAGAATAGATCACAAAGTTCTAATAACACTTGAGAACTTCCATTCAAAACATTAAGGAACGAGCAACCTCAAAGAGATGGAGGTTCTTGTATTCAGCGACGTCATTTTGCTGAGGAGTGCAGGCACAGGAAGTTTGATAGATGATCCCGAATCCAGTACAGATGTTTTGAAACTCATGACTTGTGTACTCACACATAGTATCCGTCTGAATAGCTTTAATATAGCCGGAGAATTTTGTGCGCGTTTCATTTATAAAAGCATGGATCACACGAGGCAGTTCAGAGCGATCATAAAGTAAATATAACCAAGTCATACAAGAGTAATCATCAATAAAAGTATTAAAGTACCGATATCCAAAAGCACTGTGTTTTATAAGGTCCTCAAATGTCTGAATGAACTAAAGCAAAATGAGCATTGCTCCGAGTACAATGAGGAATAAAAGAAGAATGATGTTGTTTCGCAAAAATGCAAGATTCACATATGAAGTCCATGAGGGACAGATCCAGAAGCGCTTTCTTGTGAATCGGAAATGGAGCATGACCAAGGCGTCAATGCCAGTCATCAGTCATCACAGAGGAGAGAATGGTGGAGAAAACATTGAAGGTGTAGAGACCGTTTGACAGTCTCTCTTTACCAATGTTACTCTGTGTTTGTCGATCCTGCACAACAAAGGAAGAGGAAGAAAATGTTATAGAGCAGTCCACATCTTGAGTTAGACGACTGACAAAAAGAAGATTAAAGTGAGAACCTGAAACATGATGAACCGAGCGTAGAGAGAGATGTAGTGAGGAGCATGTCCCCAAAATCACAAACAGGGGTGGTTTCTCCATTAGCCACCGTGATGAACTTAGTGCAGACAGAGTCTAAGAATTTGTGCGGCTTTTGTGGAGTAATATGATTCGTAACACTAGAGGCCACTATCCAAGCTGGACTATTGGAAAAATAGGAGATACCTTCATTTGAAATAGACGCCACTATGTAAGGATGGTGATTGATCAAACCTTGAAGATGTTGAAATTTGATGTGCAAGCTGTCAATGGCAGAATGGGTAGTGGTGGGAGCATCTGTCACAATAGAGGCATTCTGTTGTGGAGGCCACAGAGATACACCAAGTTTACTAAAGCAAGTAGACTTCAAATGACCATCATGGACACAGTAGGTACACACACGAGTGTCTATACCCCTTTGAGTGATTCCATCTATCGCGATCCCGCCCACGAGAGCCGGTGCGACCCCCACGAGCTTGTGGTGGGGTTGGACGGTGTTTAGAAGAGTGTTGGAGAAGGGCCGGAGATACAGGCTCGGAGCTTCTTGGGGGGGGGGTCACTTTCAACACCATGGAGCACATATTTGAGAGGGAAGGAACTGTGGAGGATGAGAGAATATTTGCACAGACACTATGGTGATATGGAGGGACACGGGCCATTATCATAACAATACCGACTTCTTCCTTCTGAGCACATTGAGCGGCAAGATCCGGCGTTAAAGGTTGATGTTGAATCCAGGTGTCGACGAGAGTTTTAGATTTCGTAACAAAGGAGGTTAAGTCTCTGTCCGCTTCTGATGTAAGAGATTGAAGGTCCGTGAAAATATCAAATAGGTGTTGAAAACTGTTTTTTTCTGAATATAATGAGTGAAATTCGTCATATATTGCCTTTGTCGTCTCATGATACATTATCATACGTTATGACTTAGTGTCCATTGAATTAAAAATCCAAGATTGAACGCGGCCATCATTACAAAGCCATTTCTCGGTGAGCTCATCAGGTGGTTCCCGGGAGAGATGATGAAGCAACCCCTTTGTTTGTATAATATGGTGCACCGAGTGCACCTACTTGACAAAATTTTTCTTGCCACTGAGAGAAATAGTAGTGATCCGCAGTTCATCTCGTACATTACATCAGGAATAGGAGCCGGAGCTAGAGACTAAAGGGAGGAAGAGGGTAGTCACACAGTGAGCACAACACACTGCGGCGAAGCACCGGGCTGCGGCCTGGGGTACAACAAAGGTGTTCTGCGTCTGGGTTGTGCGACTGGGGGTGCTGTGCTGCGACAATATCAAAAGGAGGGCCATGCGACGAGTAGAATCTAGGAGAGGGCAAACAACAACAAAGCGCCGAGCTGCGGCTTGTCGTGCGGCAGGGTTGTGCGGCAGGGGGTGGGTGCGGCAGAGGGTGCGGCAAAAGGTGTGCTATAAGGGTTGTACTGTAGCTGTGAAGAATTGTGGAGATACTGTGGAGTTGTTGTGGCACCCGCAAGAGTGCGTCAAAATGGATGCAGTAAGAGGCTGGAAGAAAACACGGCAAAAAACTGAGGTTAGAAACACTTTGACGCGGTAAGAGGGCGGAAATGAACACGACACGGTGTGCGCTCGCAGCCGAGACGTGCGGGATCAAATGTGGGACACGGGAGCACATGCGGAACGCGGATATGATATCTCACACATGAGATAAATTGTGGGATGCTGGAGATCGCCCGGGGGGACACCTGTATATGATATCTCACGTGCGGCTTCAAATGTAGGATGCAGAAGATCACTTGGTGTGGGATCAAATCGTGTGAAACGCTGTCGCGATGCGGAGTGCGTTTACTTGAATGGCGAGTTTGAGTAGTACCTTCTACGAGAGTGGAGAGGGAATGCCGGCAAGGGAAGGGCGGCCGGAAGAGGGGAAGAAGAGAGAGCTAGGGTTGAGAGAGGAGAAAAGGGGGCAGCCCTCAATTCATTGATCATCCAAGATAAAAAAAACCAAACAAGAGTTCAAACCCATATATAGGGTTTCAAATTACAATAAACCAAAACAAACCAAAATAAACCCAAAAGCTGAAATCAGCCCCAACCGGCCCAACCGGCTTGGCCTAATTTCCGGTTGGGTTGGTGCTGTCATTCGTGCCTCCGCCCGACCCCGTCCCGGCCGGTTCTCCGGTCTCAACCGCGTCTCCAGCATTGCGCTCCCGAGCTCTTCGCGTGTACACCTTCCATGGTGGCTCTTCGAGTAATTCGGTAACAATACCGCCATCTGGAAAATTGGCCTTGTCCTCAAGGCAGTAGTCAGGAAATTGGCGGCGAAAGTCGTCGCGAATGAGCCAAGTGGCGTCGCTCTCCGGCCGATGTTGCCAAGCCACACGGATCTCTTCGGGGGCCGCATCCCCGGGTAAGTGGTGACGGTGGCCAATGATGCCGGCTGGGTAGAGGGGCGCCATGCCCGATTCCTCCTCCTCGGTGGGTAGAGGTTCCACAGCCGGGTGGTCGCCAATGACCCGGCGGAGTTGGGATACGTGGAAAACCGGATGAATGCGGCTATGTGGCGGTAGGCGGAGCCGGTAGGCCACCGCGCCAATACGGCTGAGTACTTCGTATGGCCCGAAGAACCGAGGTGCAAGCTTCGGAGAGGAACGGCGAGCTACCGAAAGTTGGCGGTAGGGGTGGAGTTTGATGAAGACCTTGTCGCCCGCTTGGAAGGAGAGGTCGCGGCGCTTCCGATTCGCAAAGGATCGCATCTTCTCTTGGGCTCGTTGGAGGTGATGTTTAAGGCTATCCAAAATGACATCCCGATCATGAAGGTGATCGGCTAAGGTGGCTACCGGGCACTCCCCTGGAAGGTGGCGAATGATGGACGGAGGAGGCCGTCCGTAGACGGTTTCAAAGGGAGTGGTAGCCGCGGCATGATGGTAAGCCGTATTGTACGAATACTCGGCCCAACATAACCATTTGGCCCATGTGTTCGGGCGCTCCCCGATAAAGCAGCGGAGGTATGTCTCCAAGCAGCGGTTAAGGACCTCCGACTGGCCGTCGGTTTGCGGGTGGTAGGCTGTGCTCATGCGAAGTCGAGTGCCCTGGAGCCGAAAAAGTGACGTCCAAAATCCACTGAGGAAGAGCGGGTCGCGGTCGCTGACGATAGAGCGTGGAAACCCGTGGAGTCGTACTATCTCCGCGATGAAACAGTCGGCCACCGTGGCCGCCGTATAGGGATGCCGGAGCGGAATGAAATGTCCATACTTTGTGAGGCGATCCACGACCACCAAGATGCAGTCGAATCCATTCGAGCGTGGGAGGCGCGTGATGAAATCCATGGCAATATCCTCCCAAATCCGCTCCGGAATGGGTAATGGTTGAAGGAGCCCGCCCGGAAACATGGCCTCATACTTGGCCTTCTGACACGGTAGGCAAGCCGCGACGTAGGCCTTCACTTGGCGGAGCATGTTCGGCCAATAGAGAGAGGCCGCCAAACGTCGATAGGTCCGGAACGCTCCAGCATTTCCGCCGGACGGTGTGGAGTGGAACTCGGCGAGAAGGCGCGGGATACTGGCGGCGGCCGTGGACAGCACAAGACGGCCTCGATGAAACAGTCGGCCTCCGATAAGAGTATACGGCGGATGAGCCGCCGGGTTTGTGAGAAGAGTCCGCCGGATTGCGGAGAGGCGCGGGTCCCGATCCACTTCCAGTTGAATGGTGGCGGCGTCGTCCCAAATGGGGCGAGAGATGGCGGTGAGCTCGGATGAGGGCGGTACGCGGGAGAGCGCGTCGGCCGCCTTGTTTGATTTACCGGAGCGGAACTCGATCGTAAAGTCGTATCCCAAGAGCTTGGCGACCCATACTTGTTGTGCAGGCGTCGCGATTTTCTGTTGGAGAAGATACCGGAGACTGTGGTGGTCCGTCCGAACCACAAAAGCGCGGCCAAGAAGATAGGGCCGCCAATGTTGTACGGCGAGCACGAGGGCCATCAACTCGTTCTCGTAGGCCGAACGGCTGCGGACTATGGAGGAAAAAGCTCGACTATAGTACGCGATCGGGCGGCCGGCTTGCATAAGAACGGCCCCCACTCCGGTGCCGGAGGCGTCACATTCCACGACGAAGGGTTGCTTGAAATCGGGCATTGCCAAGACCGGGGCTTGCACGAGCGCCGATTGAAGGGTGGAGAAGGCAGACATGGCCGCGGCCGGCCAATCGAAACGGGCATCCTCGGCCCCTTTAAGGAGTTGAGTAAGGGGGCGGGCGATGGCGCCGTAATCCTTGATGAACCGGCGATAGTAGCCGGTGAGTCCCAGAAAGCCACGGACTTCGCGGAGGGAAGTCGGCGGCGGCCAATGGAGCACCGCCTGAACCTTGTCGATATCCATGGCGACGCCGTTGGCAGAGATGGTATGGCCCAAGTAACTGACGCTCGTCATACCGAATGAGCATTTTTTTTGATTAAGCACCATGCGGTGGCTCCGCAATGTGGTGAAGGTGCGGCGCACGTGGACGAGGTGTTCCTGCCAAGTTGGACTAAAAACCAAGATGTCATCAAAAAAAACGAGAACATGTTTTCGAAGTACCGGCCGGAAGAGATCATTCATGGTCGCCTGGAAGGTGGCCGGCGCATTGGTGAGGCCAAAAGGCATCACCAAAAACTCAAAGTGGCCGTCGTGAGTCCGAAAAGCCGTTTTGTGGACGTCCTCGGTGCGCACCCGGATTTGATGGTAGCCGGCGCGGAGATCCAGCTTAGTGAAGTAGGCCGCCCCGTGTAACTCATCCAAAAGCTCCTGGATGACGGGGATGGGGTACTTGTCCGGTACCGTCGCTTTGTTCAACTCGCGGTAATCCACGCAGAAGCGCCAACTTCCATCCTTCTTGCGCACCAACAAGACCGGACTGGAGAAGGGACTGGAACTGGGGCGAATGAGCCCGCCGATCAACATCTCCCGCACGAGGCGTTCGATCTCGTCCTTTTGGGCGTGCCCGTAGCGGTAAGGCCGGACGGACACCGCCGCCGAGGTCGGATGGAGAACAATTGGGTGATCCGTGGGCCGAACCGGGGGAAGACCCGGGGCTGTAGAGAACAAGTCCGGAAAGTCGTCGAGGAGGGGGCGGAAATCCATGTGGAATGACGGCGTTTGTGGATCCGCCGGTTGGAGAGGTAGGAGATAAGCCGAGAAGAGAGCGTCCGCGACGCGGTGAATACCACGGGCCGATAGCGGAGAGCGTAGGAGCGCTGCGTCGCCCATTAAACGACATGGTTGGTTCCGATGTTGGAAACGCATGGTCATGGTAGCCCAATTCACATGAACGTCGCCCAAAGTCTGGAGCCACGCCACGCCGAGAATGGCGTCGAGGCCCCCCAATTCGAAAATATGAAAATCGGCGGTGAAAAGGTAGGAGCCCACCGAGAGGATCACTCCCGCGCAACGCCCCAAAGTCGGTCGGCGTCGACCGTCCCCCAATGCCACCGAAAATCCGGGGGACGGGAGGCTCGGCAAGGCTAACTCCTGAGCCAAGGAAGCCGAGATGAAATTGTGGCTCGCGCCACTGTCGATCATCACGATCACGGCTCGGCCGTGAATGGAGCCCTTCAACTTCATGGTGCGGGGTCCGGTTATACCGCCCACCGAATAGAGAGGGAGGTCCAAGATATTCAAGGTGGCGGTGTCATCCGGGGGAGGAGGAGCCTCGTCGGATTCGACGAGCGCATCAAAGTCGGCCGCGGTCACCTCGGCGTCGAAATCGCCGAAAAGGGCGTGAAACTCTTTGACGGCGCAAACATGTTGGGGCGAATAAGGTTGCCGGCAACGGAAGCACAAGCCCTTACGGCGAAGCTCATTATAATCGTGATTGGAGAGGCGATGGGGGGGATCGGGTCGGCCTGGGCGAGGCCCTCCCCCTCCCGCCACGGGTCGGGGGGGTCCATCACGCGAGGTGGCCGGTCGAGCAGATGAAGCCGGGAAATTCGGGACCGGGCGATGGCCGAGATCGGCCTCCACCGCGCGCGCGAGGTCCAAGGCTTCGGAGACCGTACGCGGGTTGTGAGTCCGAATGCGCGAGCGAATCGCCGGGCGGAGGCCTTGGAGGAAGAAGCCCAAGTAGTGGTCGGGTGGGAGACCCGGGACTTGGGTGACGAGGGCGACGAACTCGTCAATATACCCGTCGAGATCGTCCGTTTGGCGGGCGCTGCAGAGGCGTTCAATCGCGGAGCCGGAGTAGCGGGAATCATAACGCGTGATCATTTCCTGCTTGAAGTCCGCCCAAGAAATCGTCGGCTGGCTTTGCCGGAGCCATCGTGCCCAATGCAGGGCGGAACCTTCCAAGCCGACCATGGCAGTGCTAACCCGGTCCGCGGGGGGTGTGAGCTGAAGGTCAAAGAGTTGTTCGGCCCGTGCGATCCAACCCAAGGGATCCACGCCGGAGAAGGAGGGGACATCAAGGTGTTGCAAATGGCGGGGAAGCGCGCCGGCCGCAGGCGGAGGGGCGTGCACCGCCGTGTGGAGGGGCGGGGCGCCCAGCACGGACGCCGTGTCCGCGGAGGAGGCCGAGCCGGGGTTGGAGGGGGTGGCGAACGTGTCGAGACGGCGGAGGATGGCCGTTTGGCCCACGGCGAGGGCTTCGATGGAGGCTTGCAAGGAGGAGAAACGGGACTCGTGCTCGGCGACGCGGGCGGCGAGGGCGTCGTGGGCGTCGGCGTCGGGCTCGGTGTGCGCGCGGGTGGTCGGAGCCATGAGATCCGGCGGCAACACGTGCAGGCGGACCGGCAGGTCGGACCAAATAGTACCTTCTACGAGAGTGGAGAGGGAATGCCGGCAAGGGAAGGGCGGCCGGAAGAGGGGAAGAAGAGAGAGCTAGGGTTGAGAGAGGAGAAAAGGGGGCAGCCCTCAATTCATTGATCATCCAAGATAAAAAAAACCAAACAAGAGTTCAAACCCATATATAGGGTTTCAAATTACAATAAACCAAAACAAACCAAAATAAACCCAAAAGCTGAAATCAGCCCCAACCGGCCCAACCGGCTTGGCCTAATTTCCGGTTGGGTTGGTGCCGTCATTCGTGCCTCCGCCCGACCCCGTCCCGGCCGGTTCTCCGGTCTCAACCGCGTCTCCAACATTGCGCTCCCGAGCTCTTCGCGTGTACACCTTCCATGGTGGCTCTTCGAGTAATTCGGTAACATTGAGCCTATAAAAGGAAACAAGACGAGAGCAGAAATTTTAAAAAAAATCCGGTCTATTGGTAACTTATGATAGAGAAGTTCAAATTTAGAGAGAAAATAAAATAATCTCTATTAACTCTCATAAATAATTCCTATTACAAGATTTTGTAGAAGTATAAATAAGAAGAACTGGTGGACACAAAACATCAATCCAAAGTGTGGGACTAATTCTCTAGAATGTAATGGTCTCAATAATGTGTCTTTTGTGTGGGCCTTTGCACAAGTTATTTTAACACAAGATGATGTCGAACGGTAGAAGTGGATGTTTAAAGTAATGTAACAGAATGATATCTGCTTATATCAGATATTATATAGATACATAGATGCAGTTTTTCCTTTTATAAATACATTAATAAATGAATGTGTGTGTCTATATATATATATATATATATCTTATTATATAAAATAATATAGGTATTTGGAGGCACACCATAGAACAAACAAGAGTCATTGGATCATGAGAGAGAGCATGAGATGGGGGGAGAGAGTTGGGAGAGAGGCAGGGAAAGAGAGAAAGAGAGAGAGAGAGAGGGGAGGAGAGAGAGGGAGAGAGATGGGGGAAGGGGGCGGAGAGAGGGGGAGGAGAGAGAGGGAGAGAGAAAGGGAGAGAGATGGGGAAGAGAGAGAGAAAGGTTGCGTGAAATTATTGTTTTTACGACAAAACGTAATTTTTTTTATAAAATAAAAAATTGTAATATTAATTTATATTTTTTTACGGTCATTTTGAGTACTCATATGTACATATTGCGGGCACTGCCCGTCTTGATGTGGGTGCATCCTGATTTGATGTGGGCGCATCGCGCTTTGATATTGGCGCAGCCCGCAACGACGCATCGAGCACGGGCGTAGCCCGTGCGAAGATGCTCGTATGTATATATATATATATATATATATATATATATATATATATATATATATATCTTTATCATATAAACCAATATACATATCTACAATCACACCACCGAAGGAATCTGGACCGTTCGATCAAGCTCCATCAAACAAGGATCGTTGGATTCAAAATAGAAGGGCTGCCTATAACATTTCGTCCCAAGGCTGGCACTGTTCATTTCCTCCAAAATCCCGATACCCCCGAACTCCTCACCGCGCCTTCACTGCCTCATCCCGCCGCCGCCGGCGGAGCCGCCGGCGGCCTGCCCGGCCCCCACCGGCGGGTTCTCCGGCCTCCGGCGAACCCGCCGGGGGTTGTCCGGCGGCGACCGGGCAGGGCCACCGCCGGCGGTGGCCCTGCCCGCTCGCCGCCGGACAACCCCCGGCGAGTTCGCCGGAGGCCGGCGAACCCGCCGGAGGCCGGCAAACCCGCCGGTGGGTTCCGGGCAGGGCGCCGGCGGCGGCCGGGAGTGCCCCCGCGTGAGCACGCGGAAGCGGGGGGGGGGGGGGGGGAATTTGGTTATTTCTCTGTTTTTTTTTTTCATTTTTTAATTTTTATATAATATTTAATATATTATAATTTGATTTTAAAATAATAATTCTTTTTTAAATTATTTAATTATTTTAATTTTGCCTGCGGCGGGCGAAGCCCGCCGGGGGGGACGGGCCTCGCGCGCCGGGGGGCGGGCGAGGCCCTCCGGGGGCGGGCGAGGCCCTCCGGGGGCGGGCGAGGCCCTCCGGGGGGCGGGCGAGGCCCTCCGGGGGGCGGGCGAGGCCCTCCGGGGGGCGGGCGAGGCCCTCCGGGGGGCGGGCGAAGCCCGCCGGGGGGTCAAGCGGGCGAAGACCGTTTGATTGCGGGCGAAGCCCGCAGCGACGCATCGAGAACGGGCGGAGCCCGTTCGAAGATGCAGGGGGGAGGGCGAGGCCCTCCGGGGGGCGGGCGAAGCCCGCCGGGGGGTCAAGCGGGCGAAGCCCGCAGCGATGAATCGAGAACGGGCGGAGCCCGTTCGAAGATGCTAGTATGTATATATATATGTATATATATATATATATATATATATATATATATATATATATATATATATATATATATATATATATATATCCCTTCCAAGTTCCAACATAAAAAACTGAGAATATAGGAAGGCTCATCTTGTGATGCAGCTGTCTTTAAAAATGAAAACTTAATATTTAAGAGGGTATATAGTTTATAGTTCTTATGATTCTGGTAAATACAAATCTACATGGAAAGACTCGGTAACTAATTTGATGCGTTTATGATGCAGTGCAAAGTGTGCATGCAAACATTCATGTGCACCACGTCAGAATCAAAGTGCAGGGAACATGCCGAGGCAAAACACCCCAAAGTTCATATTTCCCAGTGCTTCCCTCATCTCAAGTAACAGCAAAATGTTCAGAATGAAGAGAGTCTTCTGCCACCCGTTATACCATCTACTACTAGTTTAAGAAAACTCAACATAGTATTATACTATTTCTAGTTTAGGGTTTGCTTGATTGGCTCTATGGGTGCATCCTACTGTTGTGATGGAATTGATGTTATCAAGTAAAATGGCATGAATTTTTTTTATCCCAACTCCAGAATTGCTTCGTAGCCCTTATTTTCGAAAAAAACTTTTGCGATTTCAGTTCTTAAAGGCAGATTCTGGAACAACTTGGCACATACTGGTGGCTGCATACTGGTGGCTGCGAAAGCAGACCACTTCTGTTCAGCGACTGTCTTCACCCTATTCACACGACAATTTCTTTGGTTTCGTGGTTTTTAAGAGCTAGTGCTTGTTATTGATTTTCCATTACAGTATGTTTTCTTTTGACGGAATTTGAAATCTTGAAGTTGGAATTGAAGGTCTAATTTCAATCATTGTTCATTTACATGTTTGAAAGGCAGAATTGAAATTCAAATTATGCTTTGTGAAATTGTGAAATTCATTTTGAATTAAGACCAATTCTTTTCTATTTACATATGAATTCCATAATTCCGGCAATATATGTAAGGCTTTATTTGTATTAATAAATGACATTTTCTTAGATTTAATTTTTGTTCTTATGATTTGTGGATTTGTTGGGAAAAGTCAGTTGATTTGATATATAGTTATTATATGTAATTTAGGCCTTTGTCTTATTACATGTGTAAATAAGAGGCGGAGTGACTGGTTATTGTTATTGCTTCCTTTTCGAAGACAAATTCCGACCAACAGGTGATTTATACCCCTTCATAGCTTTTCAGTGTTGCTTGCGGACGAGATCATTGCAGATGCCTTATGCCTGACTGACACCCCTAACCTCTGGCTACAGATCCTTAGGCGCAAGTATTGAACACATTTCCCCCCTGTTAGCATCCTTTTGGAGGAGCGCTCTGTCCTCGGACAACCCCGGATTGTGTAGCGCCATGAGTCACTCTCGATTCTTGCAGTTCCTCTATTGAAGGTTATTTTGGCGATTGACCGCATGATAATTCACAGCACCCCGCCTCAATTATTTCGGCGAGTGTCTGCATGATAATTCGCAGCACTCTGCCTCAGTTACTTTGGCGAGTGTTTGCAGGATAATTCACAGCACCTCACCTCGGTTATTTCGGTGAGTGCCCGCATGATAATTCACAGCACTCCGCCTCAGTTATTTTGGTAAGTGCTCGTATGATAATTCACAGCACTCTGTCTTGGTTATTTCAGTGACTGCCCGCATGATAGTTCACGACACTCCGCCTCGGTTATTTTGGCCAATGCCTGCATGATAATTCACACCACTCCGCCTTGGTTATTTTGGCGGGTATCCACTTGATTGATTGCAAGCTCCTTTCAGGCTCTCTAATAGGTGGACACGCCAAGCGGGGTCGCCTGTCCGGTCTTCTTTTAATATCCTTTGAGACTCTAATAGGCGGACACTCTAAGCGGGGCTCATGTCCGGTCATCTTCTGATATTTTATTCAAGGCTTCTTTAATGGTGTATACCCGGGATGGGATCATCGGGTGGTCTCTCAATTGTCTTTTCGAGAGATGTCAGCATGATTATTCACGCATTCAGTTCTGGTTTTCATTTTAAGGGGCGGATGCCCTAAGCGGGGTCGCCCGTCTAGTTTTCATCTCGCATATGAGCGGATTGGTAGATATATTTGCGCGTGACACTTCATCCCACAAGCAACTGCCGGATCATGTTGGTGCACACGATATGCTACACTATTGTGTAATAAGCATTTCATTACAGATGCATAAATTCAGGAAAGACAAAAAGGTATCATGTGAAATTGTCATATAAATATATAAACATTGTCTTTGTGTTTATTACAGTAATAGAGGGTTAGAAGGGCGCGAGCGCGCAACTTGCGGTCAATCTTTGGCAGAATCCGCCTGAGTTCGAGATCACCACGTCGCTATGGTTCGCAAACATCGTCACATAGTTATATCTGCATATTCTGGCTTCAAGGCATATTTCTCCTTCAAAAGATGGAGCGCCATCTTCGCCATTTGCTTACCCAGGTGGGATATCTGCATGCGGAGCCGTGGATCCTTCACCGACTTTTTCGCCTGCATCAGGGATACCCGCAAGAGTGTGCCTTTCCGTGCAGGTAAATTTTTACAAGCTAAAGACTTCTACCGTTAGCTTCTCTCGTAGGCGGACATTCACCACCAACGCATCTTCAAGAAGGCTCCATGCTTTGTTGTTGAAAGTAACTGCCCGTAATGTCGTCGTCGCGGCCCTCAAATGAAGCCAACCAAATGGACTTGCCTGTCTTACGAAGATCCTCCGAGCCACATGTGGCCGCAACAGTTGTCGGGGTGTGTGGAAGGACTCACGCGGATTCCTTCCAGGAGGGGAGCCTTATGCTGAGTGTTACGGATCTGGGCCCTAACTAACCAGCGGGTGACACATCTCTTCAGGAAAATTCACCCCCGAATTGTTTGGGCGGATACGTCAGCATCAGCCTTTTGTTTACACTGGACACAATGTTTCTTGGCCGCGGTCATAACGCCCCCCTGCGGGGTGTACGGTCTAGAGCCAGGCACCATCAGAAAAACTGCTAATAAGAGGGTCAGTACAGGTACGTGCTAACATTATATATGAATTCTTTACTTATATTTTCCGACAAGAAGATCTTGTACCTCCTTCATGTGGCGGATGTAACACTTCCATCCGCTACATCACATATGATAGAAGGTCCGGTCGGGGCCCCACACTATATACCACAAACAGGCGGCGAGATTACAAGTTAATATCAAATACAAGTACACGCATCCTAACTCAGAGCATTCTAGCGGAAGCAGTAGGGGTTAACATTGAACTCATTGACCATGAATGTCCACTATATATAAACAAGCACATTTATATATCTCCAAGGAATGTATACAAAATACATAAAATGTTTGGCCTTAAGGCCTTCTAGTTATTTTTCACAAGTGTGGTTTACATACATCGACACGCAGTACAACCACACTTGAAAATAGTACAACTATTCTTCATTCAGCCTTCGAGGGCCAGCATAGCAGCAGCAAGGGTTTCATCCCACTATTTCCCGCTCGGCTCTACATCACCTGCATGGGGACAATCCACTGCGATGGTGGTAAACAAAGCAACGGTCAGCATTCAGCCGACCAATTTATAACGACTCTACCCCTTTCCCGGGGCAGTGGTATTCCTTCCCTGTAAGAATAGCATTTTCGCAAGCAGATATATCACAAAACGTGCACTCACGCACAGTTCAATATATCACAAATGTCGGTTGCACGGCCCGATGCTCCGTGCACTCAGGGCACATTATCGGTGTATCGGAAAACCAGGGTCCCACCACCGTTCTTAGGTCCCAAAACCAACGGTAAACATTGAGCATTCATGCTCCACGACCCACGACCGAAGACTTTAGTCTTGATGGAGAACATCCCAAGACTCTCGTTATGTGATCCTAACGAAGCCAATAACTTAGGCACTCAAGTTAGACAACCATAATGCGAATATAGTTCAGCTCTTGCCCGTTGCTCAAATCGCCTGTTCAATGTCTAGACTGACGCGAGTCATCTTCCCCTTGTTCGTTCGACTCACTGGCCTTTAAGAGCACATAGCTCACAATAGCCACACTGTCATCCATGCACTCGGTTTCACAATCACATGTTAGCTAGGAGCTATCGCCGACGACAACCACTATCGCCCGGCGTTAGCGACAGAATGCTCTTTCTGTACCTAGCCCCAACCATATATGGACCAATTATCCAGAAAATCCTGCAGCCACCTGCAGTGCAAGAAACACTGGACTTTCATATCATACAACACAAGAATTTCGAGGGTATTTTCCTGGAACTCTATTCCAGTACTTCCTATTACTCCACTTCATAGGCACAAACCACCGACTTCGCAAAATACTCGTTTATACGTGGAGTCTTCTCTCGTGCGTAAAATAAAGCATCACCAACCCAGACCAACCTGTCTAGATGGGTTTCACACATCATATCTATTATGTACTACACATTTCTGAATCTAAATGCAAGACTGATTGAGGATTTCATGAATCAACCCATCGTAAATCCCTTGACACTCCACCTTTTTGGTGGGGGATTCCATGCATATGCCAAAATAAGGACTTCACATATCCAAGGAGAAAGATCGTTACCCTTGGAGTTTTCTTCGGAGCCATTACAAAGCATTTCTACGCGGATGGAAAGAACCGCCTCACTTTCCCCTTCGCGATTCTAGCTTCGGCTCTTGATTCCAGCCACAAGTTCTTCTCCAGCAACAAGTTCCACTCAAATCCTAGCACCTGCCGAGAGTTCTCTGCTCCAGAATTGGGAAGAAAGGAAGAGAGAGAGAGAGAGAGAGAGAGAGAGAGAGGGAAATAATGACCTCCTCAATCTCATCCCACTGCATATGTGGCCTCGGGTTTTACCCCATGCATACAATCTCTTCACATCAAAATAAAGCAATGGCTCGGGTTTGAGCTGACAAAGTCAACCACCACTAAGTGGCTGCACACCAGCCACTTGACATGAGTCGCCACTACGAAGACATCTTATTTCGACTATTCATCGAACGGAGTCATGTTCGTCGACCGAAATTCGTCGAATAGGAGTGAGTTCATCGAACAGGCTTAAGTTCGTCAAACAGGTCATAACACCTGACAGAGCCATCTTCGTCGAGCTCTGTTCGATGTTTTCGTCGAGCTCCGCTCGACGTCTTTGTCGAGCTCAGCTCGACATTTTTGTCGGGCTCGGGCTAAGTTCGACGTTCGTCGGGCTATGCTCGACATTTGTCGGGCTCTGCTCGACGATTTCGTCGGGCCCTGCTCGAAGATTTCATTGGGCACTGCTCGACGATTTCGTCGGGCTCTGTTCGACGATTTCGTCGGGCTCAGGTCGACTTTTAGCCTGTTACCACCAACTTCTTTTTGGGGTGTTACAATTCTCCCCTCCGTATTGAAATTTCATCCCGAAATTTTATATAGCGTGCAGAAACCAACAACAAATATGTTACAACATATAGTTTCTTCACCAAAAAAATGTTACAACATTTTATACAAATAACTCGGGAAATTCAGCATGCATGGTCTGCTCCCGCTCCCATGTTAGCTCCACACGGCCATAGATGTCCCACCGGACCTTGACCATCCTGATTGTTTTGTTCTGCAGCTGCTTAACCGCTTTATCCTCGATCTGAATGGGCCTAACCTTCGTCGTTAGCCCAGATTCGACCAGTACGCGATCATTTGCAATCACTTGAGTTGGATCTTTCACGGCTTTTCGAAGCACTGATATGTGGAACAAATCATGTAATCCACTCAATTCTGTCGAAAGAGCTAGCTGATAGGCAGCTTCTCCAACTCACTCCACTACTTCGAACGGAACAAGATACCTCGGACTTAACTTTTTCAAGCGCCGAATTCTGGACATGCCCTTGAAAGGTTTGATTTTTCAGGTATACTCATTCGCCAACCGCAAGCTCTACGTGTCGGTGCTTGGCGTTGTAGTATTTTGCCTTCCTATCTTGTGCTATCAATAGCCTCTCCCAGAAAGAGCGTATTGTCGAACTAGCCTCTCGACTTCCTTATGCTTATACAACTTAGATTCGCATGTTTCCGTCCATGCTAATGGTGTATGACACTTCCTACCATATAAAGCTTCAAAACGCGCTATGTTTATACTAGCTTGATAGCTATTATTGTAGGCAAACTCTATCATATAGAGATGGTCTTCCCACCTCTTCCCGAAATCCAAGGCGCATATTCAGAGCATGTCCTCCATCGTTCTGTTGGTCCTCTCAGTCTGACCATCCGTTTGTGGATGAAAGGTCTTACTTAACGTTAATTTTGTCCCCAACAACTAATGGATTAGCTCTCAATCATTCGAAGTGAAGCACCCGTCTCGATCACTTGCGATGCTACGGGGAACACCGTGTAACCGTACTATTTGCTCGACATAAATCTTAGCCAAGATTTCCACTGGATCGTCCCTCTTGTTCGGAATGAAGTCAGCCACTTTCGTCAACCGGTCCACGATCATCCAATCCGAATCATTTCCGCGTTGAGATCTCAGCAAACGATGCACGAAATCCATCGAGATATCATCAAATTTCCATTCCGGAATAGGTAGTGACTTTAGGAAACCTCCAGGCTTCTGACATTCTGCTTTCACTACGACACAGGTCTGACATTTTGCCACATAATGTGCTATGTCTTTCTTCATACCCGGCCACCAGAACAACTTCTTCATGTCTTTGTATATTTTTGTGCTCCCTAGGTGAATTGAATAATTTGTGAAGTGAGCTTCATACATCAATTCTTATCTTATCTTACCCACAATCGGGACGCACAAACGACCATCTTTTCGCAAAAGACCGTCATCATAGGAGAAATGGCCATTTGACCCATCCACTGCATAGCGTTGTAAACTTTCATCAAGTTCTGTTGCTCGCCGAACCCTGTCCGCAAGGTCATACTGTACCTCCAGCCAGTTCAGGCACGCACTTGTTGTGGAATTCTTGTCATCATAAGAAATCTCTAAAGCTTCCATCTCCTGGATCAGACGCTCATCATGCATCTGCAACCATGTTCCCTTTGTCGGAGTCCTACGACTCAAGGAATCTGCGACGACGTTTCCCTTCCCTGGAGTATAATGAATCTGGAAGGTGTAGTCCCCGGGAAACTCCATCCACCTACGTTGTCGCATGTTGAGATCCTTTTGATCCAATAAATATTTTAGGCTCTTATGGTTCGTGAATATATCCACTTTCACGCCATATAAATAATGACGCCACAGTTTCAGTGAAAAAATCACCGCCGCCAACTCCAAGTCGTGGACGGCATAGTTCCGCTCATGCACTTTCAACTGGCGTGAGACATAAGCGATCACCTTTCCAAACTGAAGAAGAATGCAACCCAAGCCACTCCCTGATGCATCACTGTTGATTTCAAAGCCGTCCAAACCATATGGCGGCGTTAAGATTATCATCGTGGTCAAGCGACTTTTCAGCTCTTCAAAAGCTCACGCGCATTCCGCGTCCAAATGAACTTCTGATCCTTCCTCGTTAGTGTGGTAAGAGGCAAAGCGATCCGTGAGAAGTTTTCTACAAAACGTCTCTAGTAGTCCGCCAGTCCAAGGAAACTCCTAATTTCGGCCACAGAAGACAACACCGGCCACTCCCGTATGGCTCTTATCTTTGACGGATCCACCATAATGCCCTCTCCACTCACCACATGGCAAGGAAAAGCCACTGACGACAGCCAGAACTCACACTTTGAGAAATCGGCATAGAGCTTGTTCCTCCTCAGGGTATGCAACACCATCCGTAAATGGTTCGCATGATCTTCTTCCGACTGAGAGTTCACTAGAATGTCGTCAATAAAGATGATTACAAATATATCCAAGTACTCCCGAAATGTTCGATGCATTAGGTCCATGAACATCGATGGCGCATTTGTTAGCCCAAACGATATTATAGTGAACTCGAAATGACCGTAGCGTGTTCCAAATGCTGTCTTGGGAATGTCACCTTCCCGAATCCGCAACTGGTAGTAACCAGACTTCAATTCCATTTTAGAATATACGTTTGATCCCACTAGCTGATCAAACAAGTCATCAATTCGAGGTATTGGATACTTGTTCTTCTCTGTCAACTTATTCAAGTCTCGATAGTCGATGCACAAACGTAGACTACCATCCTTCGTTTTCACAAAAAGAACAGGGGCGCTCCAAGGTGACATACTTGGGCGTATATAAACCTGTTCTAGCAAATCTTGTAGTTGAACTTTCAGTTCCGCCATTTCCTTTGGCGCTACACGATATGGCGAGCGGGCCACATGTTTTGCACTTAGCACCAACTCAATAGAGAAGTCAATCTCCCACTGGGGTGGTAACCCCGGAAGCTCTTTCGGGAACACATCAACATACTCTGAAACAATCAGAACATCACTCACACTGGCTTTTGGCTTAACAGGCGTGATAAGCGTGAAGAATAACTCCACGCCCGTCTGAACAGCTTTGACGACTTGGAGAGCAGACATCAACAATTTGCTCGATCCTCGCATACAATCAAATTTCGTCTCTCGATCGGTATTCTATCCCAGTGTGATCTCCTTTGAATTGCAATCGATAAAGGCACGCTGCTCCGAGAGCCAGTCCATACCAAAGATCACATCAAATTCCGACATCGGCAGCACAGATACTTCCAATCCGAACTCTCGACTTCTTATTCGTACCTCCACAGAGCAAGTCCTGTCTGCATGAATCACACATCCGTTCGGTAATAACACTTTCACACTATCTGTCGTCATATGAATCGATACTTTGATCCGTGACACGAAGTCTCCAGATAGAAATGAATGTGAAGCACCTGTATCAAACAGTGCTCTCATCGGATAGTCACAAATCAGGACAAAGCCTAATACAAACACATCATACACAATCTACACATAATGTATGAAGTATCAAAAACAATAACAAAGTATCTTAACTCGTACCTGTGACGACGTCACTTTGTTTATGGCCTCCTGTTGGCCAAGACTATATACTAGGGTTTGCGTCTGGGATGCAGAGGACTCCACCACTGCCTTTCCCTTTTCCGCATATGACACTCCTATCTTCTTCTCACCCTTTGGCAGACCAACCCGACAGTCACGGGCTAGATGACCCGCCTTACCACATATATAACAAGCTCGAGGGTCTTGCCTATAAGTTGCTCCAGACGTAATAGTAGAGGGAGCCTGTGTAGAAGACTTGGATCTCTTACCCCACTTCCTTTGGTAGTTCGATTTTCCCGGGTGCAGCGCTTTGAACTCGGGCTTTATCACAACCAAGTCCCTCTTTCCCTGTATAGCTTCATATCTTTCTCCAACACACGAGCTGTATCAACCAACCCTTGAAATCTCTGGTTCACCAAACTCGAGAGCAGGAATCTCAGCTCATTCTGCAACCCTTCGTAGAACCTATTGGTTTTATGCTCTTCCTCAGTAAAGATAGATCCTGCATAACGTCCCAACCTTGTAAACTCATGTAAGTAGGTATCAATACTACTTTCTCCCTGAGTTAGACGTTGGAATTCATTTTCCATAGCTCTGCATTGTGCCGATGACAAGTGCTTTGCCAAAAACAGTCTCAAAAACTCCTCTATTGAGACTTACGTTAGTTGTCTGCCTGCTAAGTGGTGTAGTTCCATTTCGTCCCACTCAAGTCGAGTCTCTCCTTCAAACAGGAAAGTTGCCAAGGTGACTTTCTGTTCCTCCTCTGTTCTTATCACCGTCAAGATCCTCTTAACGCGCGCAAGCCAATCCTCTGTCTCCGTTTGGGATCCCGCCCCCGTGAACGTAGGAGGATTGAAGCTGATAAATTGCTTTAGTTGCCGCTCTGCTGCTAGTGCATCTACAACAGCCGCATCAGGTACGAGCCTCACACCAACCTGTCCTGGCATCACTGCAGGCTGTGCCTGCCCTGTAGGATGTGCCTGGATCATTGCAAACAATGCCTCGGCAACTAAGCGTACTGTCTCCGCAGATGGAGGAGGTGTCAGAACCTCAGTTGGTGTCGTACTCTCATCAGAACGCTGGGGCTCAGACTGCCCCGCATGACTTCGAGTCACCTATATGTGTAAAAGACACACTTTATCGACTTTGCAAAAGCAACAACAACATAGTAGGAACACGCAGGTTCCTCAAACATGTGTATTTGTATTCTTTAGTGGACATTCTTGAGTTCATTTATTGTCTAACGGGTCGCACTTACACATGCTATCTACCCCGCAAAAGGATTCGACCACGAATTCGAAGGAGGAAGACCAAGACAATCTGATACCAAATTATAATACCTCCATCCGCTACATAACATATAATAGAAGGTCCGGTAGGGGCCCCACACTATATACCATAAACAGACGACATGATTACAGGTTAATATCAAATACTATTACACGCATCCTAACTCAGAGCATTCTAGCGGATGCATTCGGGGTTAACATTAAACTCATTGACCATGAATATCCACTATATATAAATAACCACATTTATATATCTTAAAGGAATGTATAAAAAATACATAAAATGTTTGGCCATAAGGCCTTATAGTTATTCTTCACAAGTGTGGTTTACATACATCGGCAAGCAGACCGACCACACTTGAAAACAGTACAACTATTATTCATTCGGCCTTCGAGGGCCAGTATAACCGCAGCAAGGGATTCAACCCACTATTTCCCGCTCGGCTCTCCAGAACCTGTATGGGGACAATCCACCGCGATGGTGGTAAACAAAGCAACGGTCAGCATTCAGCTGACCAATTTATAATGACCATACCCCTTTCCTGGGGCAGCGGTATTCCTTCCCTGCAGGCATGACATTTTCACAAGCAGATGTATCATAAAACGTGCACTCACGCACAGTTCAATATATCACAAACGTCTCTCGCACGGCCCGACGCTCCGTGCATCCCGGGCACATTATCGGTGTACCGGAAAACCAAGGTCCCACCATCATTCTCAGGTCTCAGAACCAACGGTAAACATTCAGCATTCATGCTCCATGGCCCACGTCCGGAGACTTTAGTCTTGATGGCGAACAGCTCAAGACTCTCATTATGTGATCCTAACGAAGCCAATAACAGTCACTCAAGTTAGGCAACCATAATGCGGATACAGTTCAGCCCTTGCCCGTTGCTCAAATGACCAGTTCAATGTCTAGACTGACGCGGGTCGGCTTACCCTTGTCCGTTCGGCTCACTGGCCTTTAAGAGCGCATAGCTCATAATAGCCACACTGTCCTCCACGGACTGGCATTTACAATCACAGGTTAGATAGGATATATTGCCAGCGACAACCACTATCGCATATCGTTAGCAACAGAACACTCTTTCTGTACCCAGCCCCAACTATATCTGGACCAACTATCCAGAAAACCCTACAGCCGCATGCAGTGCCAAAAACACTGGACTTTCATAACATATAACACAAGAATTTCGAGGGTATTGTCCTGGAACTCTATTCGAGTACTTCATGCTACTCCACTTCATAGGCACAACCCTCCGACTCCACAAAATACTCGTTTATACGTGGAGTCCTCTCCGGCGCATAAAATAAAGCATCACCAACCCAAACCAACCTATCCAGATGGGCTTCACACAACATGCCTATTCCGTACTACACATTTTCGGATCTATATGCAAGACTGATTGGGGATTTCATGAATCAATCCATCGAAAATCCCTTGACACTCCACCTTTTTGGTGGAGGATTTCATGCATATGCCAAAATAAGGACTTCACATGTCCAAGGAGGAAGATCGTTACCCTTGGAGTTTTTTTCGGAGCCATTACTAAGCTTTTCTATGCGGATGGAAAGACACGCCTCACTTTCTCCTTCACGATTCTAGCTTCGGCTCTTGATTCTAGGCATAAGATCTTCTCCAGCAACAAGTTCCACTCAAACCCTAGCACCAGCCGAGAGTTCTCTGCTCCAGAACTAGGAAGAAAGGAAGAGAGAGAGAGAGAGAGAGAGAGAAAGTAAATAATGACTTCCTCAATCCCATCCCTCTGCATATATGGCCTCGGGTTTTACCCCAGCCATACGATCTCTTCACATCAAAATAAAGCAATGGCTCGGGTTTGAGCTGACAAAGTCAACCACCGCTCAGTGGCCGCACACCAGACACCTGACACGAGTCGCCACTACGGCGACATCTTATTTCGAAAATTCATCGAACGGAGTCACTTTCGTTGACCGAAATTCGTCGAACAAGAGTGAGTTCGTCGAACGGGCTTAAGTTCGTCGAACGGGTCATAACACCTGACAGACCCATCTTCATCGAGCTCTGCTCAACGTTTTCATCGAGCTCCGCTCGATGTTTTTGTTGAGCGCTCTGCTCGACGTTCTTGTGCTCTGCTCGACGCTTTTGTCGGGCTCTGCTCGACAATTTCGTCAAGCTCTGGTCGACTTTTAGCCTGTTACCACCAACTCCTTTTTGGGGTGTTACAATCTGCCCCTCCTTACTGAAATTTCGTCCCGAAATTTAATACAACGTGTAGAAACCAACAACAAATATGTTACAACATATAGTTTCTTCATCAAACAATGTTACAACATTTTATACAAACAACTTGGAAAATTCAGCATGCATGGTCTGCTCCCGCTCTCATGTTGGCTCCTCATGGCTACAGTTGTCCCACCGGATCTTGACTAGCCCGATTTTTTTGTTCCGCATCTGCTTAACCGCTTTATCCTCGATCTGAATGGGCCTAACTTTCGTCGTTAGCCCATATTTGACCGTTACGCGATCATTCACAATCACTTGAGCTGGATCTTTCACGTCTTTTCGAAGCACTGATATGTGGAACACATCATGCAATCCACTCAATTCTATCGAAAGAGCTAGCCGATAGACATCTTCTCCAACTTGCTCCACTACTTCATACGGACCAAGATAGCATAGACTTAACTTTTACAAGCACCGAATCCTGGACATGCCCTTGAAAGGTTTTATTTTCAGGTATACCCATTCGCCAACCGCAAACTCTATGTGTCGGTGCTTAGCATTGTAGTACTTTGTCTGCCTATCTTGGGCTATCAATAGCCTCTCTCGGATAGAGCGTATTCTCGAACTAGCCTCTTCGACTTCCTTACGCTTATACAACTTAGATTCCCCTGTTTCCGCCAATGCTAATGGTGTACGACACTTCCTACCATACAAAACTTCAAAAGGCATCATGTTTATAATAGCTCGATAGCTATTATTGTAGGCAAACTCTACAATATAGAGATGGTCTTCCCACCTCTTACAGAAATCTAAGACGCACATTCGGAGTATGTCCTGCATCGTTATGTTGGTCCTCTAAGTCTGGCCATCCGTTTGTGGATGAAAGGCCATACTGAACGTTAATTTTGTCGCCAACAATTGATGGATTAGCCGCCAATCATTCGAAGTGAAGTGCATATCTCGATCACTTACGATGTTACGGGGAACACCGTGTAATCGAACTATCTCCTTGACATAAAGCTTAGCCAAGATTTCCACTGGATCGTCCTTCTTGTTCGGAATGAAGTGAGCCACTTTCATCAACCGATCCATGATCACCCAAACCAAATCGTTCCCGCATTGAGATCTCGGCAAATCGTGCACGAAATCCATCGAGATATCATCAAATTTCCATTCCGGAATAGGTAACGACTTTAGGAAACCTCTAGGATTCTGACATTCTGCTTTCACTAAGGCACATGTCTGACATTTAGCCACGTAATGTGCTATGTCTTTCTTCATACCCGGCCACCAGAACAACTTCTTCATGTCTTTGTACATTTTTGTGCTCTCAGGGTGAATTGAATACTTTGTGAAGTGAGCTTCATACATCAATTCTTCTCTTATCTTACCCATAATCGAGACGCACAAACGACCATATTTTCGCAAAAGGTCATTATCCCAGGAGAATTGGCCATTTTACCCATCCACTACATAATATTGTAAACTTTCATCAAGTTCTGTTGCTCGCCAAACCCTGTCCGCATGGTCAAATTGTTCCTTCGTCCAGTTCAGACACACACTTTTTGTGGAGTTCTTGTCAACAGGAGAAATCTCTAAAGCTTCCATCTCCTGGATCAGACGCTCATCATGCATCTACAACCAAGTTTCCCTTGCTGGAGTCCTACGACTCAAGGCATCTGCGACGTCGGTTCCCTTCCCTGGAGTATAATGAATCTGGAAGGTGTAGTTCCTGAGTAATTCCATCCACCTACGCTGTCGTATGCTGAGATCCTTCTGATCCAATAAATACTTTAGGCTCTTATGGTCCATGAATATATTCACTTTCACGCCATATAAATAATGACGTCACAGTTTCAGTGCAAAAATCACCGCCGCCAACTCCAAGTCGTGGACGGGATAGTTTCGCTCATGCACTTTCAATTTGAGTAAGCCATAAGCGATTACCTTTCCAAACTAAAGAAGAACACAACCCAAGTTGCTCCCTGATGCATCACTATAGATTTCAAAGTCATTCGAACCACATGGCGACGTCAATATTGGCATCGTGGTCAAGCGACTTTTCAGTTCTTCAAAAGCTCGCGCGAATTCCGGCATCCAAACAAACTTCTGATCCTTCCTCGTTAGTGTGGTAAGAAGCAAAGTGATCCGTGAGAAGTTTTCCACGAAACGTCTGTACTAGCCCGCCAGTCCAAGGAAACACCTGACTTCGACCACAGATGACAACACTGGCCACTCTCGTATGGCTCTTATCTTTGACAGATCCAGCGCAATGCCCTCTCCACTCACCACATGGCCAATAAAAGCCACTGACGATAGATAGAACTAACACTTTGAGAACTTGGCGTAAATCTTGTTCCTCGTCAAGGTATGCAACACCATCCGTAAATGGTTCGCATGATCTTCTTCCGACTGAGAGTACACTAGAATGTCGTCAATAAATATGATTACAAATAGATCCACATACTCGCAAAATGTTTGATGCATTAGGTCCATGAACACCGATGACGCATTTGTTAGCCCAAACGACATTACAGTGAACTTGTACTGACCGTAGCGTGTTCCAAATGTTGTTTTGGGAATGTCACCTTCCCGAATCCGCAACTGGTAGTAACCAGACTTCAAGTCCAGTTTAGAATAGACAGTTGATCCCACTAGCTGATCAAACAAGTCATCAATTTGAGGTATTGGATACTTGTTCTTCTCCGTCAGCTTATTCAATTCTCGATAGTCGATGCACAAACGTAGACTACCGTCCTTCTTTTTCACAAAAAGAACAGGGGTGCTCCAAGGTGACATACTTGGGCGTGTATAACCTTGTTCCAGCAACTCTTATAGTTGAACTTTTAGTTCCGCCATTTCCTTTGGCGCTACACGATATGGCGAGCTGGCCACAGGATTTGCACCTGGCACCAACTCAATAGAGAAGTCAATCTCCCGCTGTGGTGGTAACCTCAGAAGCTCTTTCGGGAACACATCAGCATACTCCAAAACAATCAGAACACCACTCACACTGGCTTTTGTCTCAACAGTCGTGATAAGCGTGAAGAATAACTTCACGCTCGTCCGAACAGCTTTGATGACTTGGAGAGCAGACATCAACAATTCACTCAATACTCACATACCAACGAATTTTGTCTCTCGGTCAGTATTCTGTCCCAGTGTGATCTCCTTTGTGTACAACCCCATATTTGCTGATGTTCTCATGGCTGGAGGTGAAGGAGAAGGAGCTGGCTCGGGAGGTTCTCCCTCTCGGGGAAGTAGGGTGACATTGGGGATGTTGGAGGACATCATGAGAGAAGTCTTGTAGACCATCCACTTGGCCTTCTCGGCAAGAGGCGAGTGGGAGACTCCTCAGGTGCCGGTGGTAGCTGCTCCGTCATTAGGCAAGAACACTCCCTGACAGCGCCCCGGGAAGGAGGTTCCGGCAGAGGCGGCGGAAAGGGATGTCCCCAGGCGGGAGCTATTCTCGGGACAGACCAGTGCGAACAGAGCGAGCAAGTCAAGGTCATGCGAAGAGCCCTCTCGGCAGGTAGGGGGCGAGAGCCCCTTCAGTGAGCTCATCATCTTAGCTCAGGTTCCGGAGGGGTTCCGGGAGCCAGACATGACCTATTATACAGGGAGGGACGACCCCACGCAGCATGTGCAGTGGTTTGAAGATGTTGTCTCCATAAGGCAAATGTCGGATGCCTTCAAGTGTAGGCTCTTCGCAATCACTCTGAAGGAGAAGGCCAGGGACTGGTTCCACCAGTTGCCCGCAAGTTCGATTTATTGCTTTGAATATTTGTGACGCGGGTTCTTGCTGAGGTTCTCAACATCCAATAAGAGGAAGAAGGGAGCAGAGTGCTTGTTCGCCATCAAGCAGAGGTCGGAGGAGGCGCTGGGACGCTATGTCAATAGGTTTCAGGAGGAGATCCTGCAGGTGCAGGAGATGTGGGGGTACACGGTGTTGCTTCCCTTCACCCTGGGGTTGAGGCCCAGCTTCTTTAGCATGGAGCTGAAGAGAGTTCCCCCCTCTCCTTCGAGGAGTTGATAGAGAGGGCGTCGAAAGAGATCGAGATTGAGGCGGCCAACCCAGCGTTTGCCAGGAGGTTTGCCAAGTTGGCAGAGGAGGATGGGAAAGAGCCGGGAGCAGGGTGGCAGAGAGAGCAGAGGGAGCATAGGGAAGAGAGAAAGAGAGAGGAACCCTAAGGATATGGGCAGCAGCAAGGTTGGGGGACAAGAGAGCTGAACAACAGGTTGGGCTGGAGGCCCTAGGAAGGTCACCCTCAGGGGCAGGGTGGTGGTTTCCATGATAGGGACAACCACCGCGAGCAAAGGAGGTTCAACCAGCCGGCCTGGAGGCAGGGACAGGGGGTCCCTCTCCCACTGCAGCAGGAAGCGGTGGAGATAGTGAGGGGAAGAAGAGGAAGGAGAGGAGCTCGGGGAGTAGCAAGGAGGAGAGAAGGCAGGGTCGAATTGCCCTTTTGTGACTTTCACCAGGAGGAGGGTCATGCAATGACACCTGCCCGAAATTTCTGGAGATGAGGGGGGCAGGCCTAGTAGCAACCCCCCGTGAGGATTGAGGAAGTTCTGCCAAGAGGAGGAGAGGATAGGTGTGAAGACTGGGTGGACGTGGGGGCCCGGTGAGGGATTAGGGTGATCCATGGGGGTGTGGGGATTGAAGCCACCCGTAAGGGGAGCTTTCATACCATGTTTCGAAGGAGCCTCTCCTCGACCTCCCAGACCCCCCCCCCCCATAGGAGGAAAAGATCACATTTTCGGTGAAAGACATTCCTGACTATGAAGACCCGTTCTGCGATGCCTTGGTGATCCAAACAGCGGTGGAGAACTTCACGGTCTCCCAGATTGTGGTGGACAACGGGAGCTCGATGAACGTAATCTTCAAGAAGGCCTTTGATGAGATGAAGGTGGAAGCTCGGAAGTCCTAGCCTCAGATGGACCGTTGTTCGGATTCTCGGGGGAGCGGAAGGAAGTCGAGGGAGGGGTAGGGCTGCATGTGACGTTGGGGGGGGGGGGGTCGAGGAATTGTCAGTTCATCATCGTTGACACTCCGAGTAGCTACAACACAATATTTGGGTGTCCTCTCATCAACGCCTTTCGTTGCGTCCCATCCTTGTTCCATCAGTGCTTAAAGTTCAGCGGAGGAGTGCGGGTCAGGATCAGGGGGGATCCGAAGGTGGCAAGGTAGTGCTACGTGACTGCCGTTAATACCATATCTTGGATGGCGGAGGCGGAGAAGCTAGGAAAGGAGATGGAGAGGAAAGAAGAAGCTGCATGGGAAGGAGAGATAGGCCTCGGTGAGGCCGTGGAGAAGATTGGAGAGGAAGCTATGAGGAAGGGAGTAGTGAGCCTGGATGTGGCTGGGGATGAGGTTGAGGAGGAGGTTGTGGACAAAGAAGGGGCGAGCCTAAGTGAGGCGGTAGCGAAGGCAGCGGGGGAGCAAGGGGTAGAGGGAGAAGCGGAGGGGGAGTCCCAGAGGGTAGAAGGAGTGGAGTTGTCTAGAGGAGGCCTGTTGGAGGCAATGGAGGTTGAGGTCGTAGAAGGGGAGGAGCTGGGAGGAGAGGAGGAAAGGGCCGACAGGGAGCAGTCTAGGCTGGAGCCGGCGGAGGAAGTCATGGAGATGGAGGTCATCAGCAGGGCAGGGAAGGTAGAGAAGGTGAGGGTCAGCGGGGGCTTGCGTCCCGAAGACCAGGAAAGGATGCGAGAGTGCATCCAGAAGAATGTTGACATCTTTTCGTGGAGCGCGGCGGACATGTCGGGCATTGACCACGATGTGGCTTGTCATCGCCTGAACCTGGACCCGAAGACGCGCCCCATTCGCTAGAAGATGAGGACCATCACCACCAAGCTGGAGGATCCCATCCGTGAGGAGGTGAAGAAGCTTCTCGACGCAGGTTTCATTTTGGAGATCCAGTACCCAGGCTGGGTCTCCAATGTGGTAATGGTAAATGTTGGAACACCCTATTACTAATTTGGGTCAGGATCACTATGTCTCTAGGAAACCTTTGCTTGACCTCCTGTATAGCTCAATAGGTCAATTAGAATTGAGTCTAAGGGTTAGTAGTCTAGGTTTGGAAGCTGCCATCAAGAGCAGGTTTTCTGTTTGGAGACCAAGTCATATCGTCGAGCTCAGCACGACGATTCGTCGAACTCCGATCGACGATCGTCTAGCTCAACTTTGACAGATCGTCGATCTCCATTCGACGATCGCTGAGCTCAACTTCATTATATCGTCGAACTCCATTCGACGATCGGTGAGCTCAGGTCGACTATTTTGACTCTGCTTTGGATCTTTATTTCTGAGCTCAGTTCGACGATCTTTGAGCTCAGATCGACGATATTTTGCTGCTGTATATTTCCAGATCGCTGAGCTCAGCTCGACGATAGCAGAGCTCAGTTCGACGATTTCAGATTACTTCAAGGATGTTTCTAGATTCAATTTCAAATCAGTTGAGGAGTTATTCTGCAATTAATTCAGAGATTTTCTAGCCGTTTTTCATTCATTTCTGGACCAAGTTTCAAGGGATTTCTCAAGAAATATTTCTGTGGACTTTCCTCCAGAAGAGATTGTGCAATTAAGGATGCAATTAATGCAGGCTAACGGCTATACTTGACAGAGAATGTTATTCTATTCAGTACCAGAGAATAAAAGAAAGAATTTTTTTTAGTCTCTAATAGAATACATAGAGAGACACACAGATTATAGAGAGACAGACACACAGTCAGACATCATATACTGTCTCAAAGAATTCTCAAGAACACTCATCCAAGGAGATCAATCTTTTCAGAAATCTTCAGATCTCTTTAGTTTTCAAAGTGTTCAAGGCCAACATATTTCAAGACTCCAGACATTCAACATTTCAGTCATTGCTGAAATCATCTATTGCTGGAGTTCAATCTTTGAAGGCCTATCACCCTCAGCAAAGCTTTTCTTCCTGAAGATCTCAAGGATTCAAGGGGAGCTTTGACATCAACAATCCACATAGTCTTCTCAGTTGTTTGAGAAAGAGAAGACTTCCATCACTCTCTCACCCCCTCTCTGTAAAGGGTTTCTCAAACTCCCTTCAAAAGTTTGAGCTTGGTTTTTGAGCACCTTGTCAAAAGCTCATTGGTGGCAAGACACCTGATCAAAAAATCTGCTTTGGTTTTTGAGCACCTTATCAAAAGCTCATTGGTGCCCAGGACACCTAATCAACTCATCCTGCAGTAGATTCCTACCTAGGGTGGTAGAAGAGTGGATGTACCCGAGTTTAGGGGAACCACTATATTTCCTTGTGTCTTCTGGTTTTGCTTGTTTTTATGTTTGTTTCTGGCCTTGATTTTTCTGTGATTAGCTTTTGTTTAACTTAGTGTTGTGATTAGTTTTATTACTGCTTCCCTGCTCACACATATCTTTACAACTGTTGTAAAAAGTTTCAAAGCACCATATATTCTATTCACCCCCCTCTAGAGTATATCAGATCTAGCTGCACTTTCAATTGGTATCAGAGCCAGGCTGGTTAAACATACCATACCTGATTGGTTGTACAGGCTAACATCTGAACCCAAAGATCCCAAGTTAGATCTATTTTCTTCTGTAGTTTATTATTAGATTTGCTTTCACAAATCATGGCCCAAAACAAAGATTATGCTAGCATCAGACCTCCAGTGTGCAATCTATCCAAGTTTGCACTTTGGAAAGCAAGGATCAGACTGTACATGAATTCTATTGACGAAGATATCTTTAACTCTGTTTTGACAGTGTGTCCAAGACCCCCAGAGAACACAAGTACAAATGCTGTTCCACCTCCATCAGGAACAGATGCTGATATCAAGAGATGGAAGGTAGCTGATGCTAAGGCTATGAACATCCTAGCCCAGACAATGTCTGATGACATATTTCAAAAAGTGGCTGAATGCAATTCAGCTAAGGAAATTTGGGACAAACTTTCTGAAATAGTCTCAGGCTCAGCTGATGAGAGAAAGGATAGAAGATCCCATCTCATCTCTCAATATGAGAATTTCAAGAAGGGAGAAACTGAGTCAGTGGGAGATATGTACAACAGACTAAGTCTAATAGTCAGTGAACTCAGAACATTTGATAAAGAGATCTCTCTAACTGAACTCAATGACAAGATCCTAATGTGCTTCCCCAGCACTTGGGATTCAAGAATCTGGCCAATTAAGGATGCCAGAAGTCTGAATGAGATCACCACTGAAGCTCTATTGGGTAAGCTCAAATCTTATGAGCTACTCATCAAAAATAGAGAGGAAGAACAGAAGGCTGCCTCACCAGCCACAAGAAAAGAGAAGACCATAGCCTTCAAGGCAACTGAAGATCTGCCTGAAGATAAAGCCACAGGCAATGATGAACTACTCAGTCTGCTGGCCAAAAGATTTTACAAAATGGCCAGAAAGGATTTCAGAAGGAGATCATACAAGGAGCAGGATAAGCCAAGGTATGACAAGTCCATTAGTAATAATAAAGACATTATTTGCTTTGGTTGCAGGAAACCAGGGCACATAGTTCCTGACTGTCCAGAGAATAAGAACAAGGACAGAAGGGACAGGAAAGAAAGAAGAAAGGAGAAAGACTCCAAAAGGAATGTCAATGGCAAACCCTCTTCAAGCAAAAACAAACATACAAGAAAGGGGTTTGTTGCTGAATCCTGGAGTGAGACTGAAGAAGAGTCAGAAGCATCATCCAGCTCCAGTGATGATGAAGATGATGCAGAAGAAAAGGAGTTCTGCATGATGGCAATCAATGTCTCACAGCATAATTCAGAAGAAGAGGAGTCAGAGTCAGACTCAGAGACTCAACCTGAAGAAGATCAGGTAATTGGTTCTTTTGATTTTAGTTCAGAGGATTTTAAATCTGAATTTAAAGCATTGTGTTTAGACCTGCTAAAGTCTGAGAAAGAAATTATCTCTCTTAGAAATCAATTATCTGAACACAATACTTTAAAGTCAGAAAATCTCAAACTCTCTCAGGAGTTGGAGTGCTGTAGGGAACAGATAGCTTCACTGAAAAGTGAGCTCTCTGAGGCCAAAAAGCTTGAAGAATCCCTTAATGGGAGAAGCATCAAGCTTATGGACATCACAAGCACAGTGAACTCCAGATTTAACAGTACACTGGGCTTGGGTGCTTCATCCAGCCAACCTATAGTTCTAACAACTCCAATCAAATTCATTTCTGACAAAGGAAAGGGAGTTGTAGAGGTTGCTAGGAAAAATTTTGATCTGCCTCAGAAAACTAAGTTCCAGCAGAAATCGTCGAACGGAGATCGACGATCTCCGAATGAAGATCGACGATCGCCGAACGCAGCTCGACGATCTCAGGCAAAATCGTCGAACGCAGATCGACGATCTCAGCCAAGGTCGTCGAACGCAGGTCGACGATCTCAAATACCTGATCTCAGCTATAGTCGACCGTCGAACGGAGCTCGACGATCTGACCCAAGATCATCGAACGCAGCTCCAAGATCGTCGAACAGAGGTCAGAGCTCTGGAAAATTTTTCAGAGGCAAATCAAAATTGAATCCTAAGGGTCCTTCATCCCAAATCTTTAACCCTTATACTGAATGGATTATACCTCCAAGGAGATATCATCCTGAAGGATATAAGAGTCAACTTGGGATGTCCTTTATTTCAGAATTTAAAGGTTATCAACCTAGGCCCAAGGTAAACTGGGTCAAAAACAAATGAATTGTCTTATGTGCAGGTGAAGACCTATCCAACATCTAACCAGCAATGGTATTTGGATAGTGGGTGCTCTAAGCACATGATAGGGAACAAGGACAACCTCACATCCTTCAGAGCCAAGCTTGGACCCAAAGTTATCTTTGGTGATTCAAACTTTGGACAGACTAAAGGATATGGTGCAGTCCAGATTGGATCAGTAACTTTCAAGAAGGTAGCTTATGTGGAAGGACTGAAGCACAACCTAATTAGCATCAGTCAGCTGTGTGATGAAGGCTACCAGGTGACCTTCAGCAAAGCCTTATGCAAAATCAAGTCAGAGGACAACACAACTGTGTTGACAGGTAAAAGAAAAGGTAACATCTACCTAGTAGATTTTCTTTCAACTGATGTAGATATCTGCTTATTCAATTCTGTCTGTAGACCAAATATTTTATGGTATAAGAGATTAGGGCACCTAAACCTTAGAACTATTGCTAGGCTATCCAAGGACAACCTTGTTAGAGGACTACCTTCTGGCCCCTACAAGAAGGAAGGACTCTGCAGGGCTTGTCAATTAGGCAAGCAAACTAAAAATAGCTTTAAGTCACTTAATAAGAGTGATTCACCTAGGATATTGTATCTGTTACACATGGATCTTTTTGGACCCATCACAGTACAAAGCCTAGGAGGGAAATCTTACACTTTAGTAGTTGTAGATGACTTCTCTAGATTCACTTGGGTGTTCTTTCTAAGGAAGAAGTCTGATAACTTTAAGTGTCTGACAGAGTTTCTCAAATGTATACAGATTGAGTTCAATACTCACATTGCCCTGATCAGAAGTGATCATGGGACAGAGTTTGATTCTCTTCTTATGCAAGAGTTCTGTCAGAGTGAAGGGATCAGGCATACTTTCTCAGCTCCTAGAACTCCTCAACAAAATGGGGTAGCTGAAAGGAAAAATAGAACCCTTATTGAATCTGCCACTACATTGTTGTCAGATGCTCATCTACCTCTATCCTTCTGGGCAGAGGCAGTGAACACCTCCAACTATGTGCTGAATAGAAGTCTGATACATAAACTAAAGGGAAAGACTCCCTATGAATTACTCAAAGGGAAGAAACCTAAAGTTGACTATTTTAGAGTCTTTGGCTGTATTTGCTATATTCATAACAATGACAAGAAATATTTAGCAAAATTTCAAGCCAAAGCTGATGAAGGAGTGTTTCTGGGATACTCCATGATCAGCAAGGCTTATAGGGTCTATAATAAATCATCTTTAAAAATTGAGGAATCTGTTCATATATCTTTTGATGAAACTAACATGTCTTTCAAGGAGAAGATTTCTTCTACCATAGAACCCTTGCAGTAACATTCTCTAGTTGAAGACTTGAACAAGTTACAGGTTACTCAAGAGGATGAAAGCAGTGAAGATGAAGGAAATGCTCAACATATTGAAGAACAACTTGAAGAGCCAGTTGTTGTACCACAAGAGGAAACAATAACACAGGTTGGTGAACAATCAACACCCCCTGTTGATTTAGTAACTTCAAGAGACCATCCAATTACCCAAATAATTGGAGAAATCTCAGCTGGTGTGCAAACCAGAAATCAGGTCAACCAAAACCTGTTGCACACATGCTTCCTATCTCAAATTGAACCTCAGTCCATTCAATATGCAGAGCAAGATCCACACTGGATCATTGCAATGCAAGAAGAGTTGCATCAATTTGAGAGGAACAAAGTATGGGAACTAGTGCCAAAGCCTAAGGATCACTCAATTGTTGGAACAAAATGGGTATTCAGAAACAAACTGGATGATCAAGGAGTAATTGTAAGGAACAATGCAAGGCTAGTTGCTCAGGGATACTCTCAAGAAGAAGGAATCGACTACGACCAGACTTTTGCACCTGTTGCAAGATTGGAAGCCATCAGAATATTCTTAGCTTATGCAGCACATAAAGGCTTCAAAGTATATCAGATGGATGTCAAAAGTGCATTTCTAAATGGAGACATCAAAGAGGAAGTTTATGTCAGACAACCTCCAGGTTTTATCTCTCCAACTTATCCTGATTATGTTTTTAGATTAAACAAAGCATAATATGGTCTCAAGCAAGCTCCTAGAGCATGGTATGAGACCCTAGCATGCTTTCTTTTGGAAAATGGTTTTATAAGGGGTAGAGTAGACCAAACTCTTTTCATTAGAACCCATAAGTCTCATACCCTACTAGTACAAATTTATGTAGACGATATTATTTTTGGTTCTACTGACTCCAAATTGTGCAGAAGGTTTTCTAACCTGATGCATTCTAAATTTGAGATGAGTAGCATGGGTGAGCTATCCTTCTTCCTAGGATTGCAAGTCAAACAGCATGCTGAAGGCATCTTCATTTCTCAAACCAAGTATGCAAATGAATTGGTTAAGAAATTTGGTATGTCTGAAGCATCTTGTATGAAAACACCCATGCCTACTAATGCTGTATTGGATACTGTTGAACATGGGAAACCTGTTGATCAGACAACATATAGAGTAATGATTGGCTCTTTACTGTATCTTACAGCCAGTAGACCAGATATAATGTTTGCTACATGCATATGTGCTAGGTTCCAAGTAAGCCCTAGAGAGTCACACCTAACACTAGTAAAGAGGATTCTCAGGTATGTTAAAAGTTGTCCAAATCTAAGTCTCTGGTATCCAAAAGATTCAGCATTTGATTTAACTGGATTCTCTGATGCTGACTATGCTGGATGCAGAATTAACAGGAAAAGCACCAGTGGAACTTGTCAGTTCCTTGGTGACAGACTTGTCTCTTGGTTTTATAAGAAACAAACATCTGTGTCAACTGCTGAAGCTGAATATATGGCTGCAGGAAGTTGTTGTTCACAAATCTTGTGGATTCAAAACCAACTCCTAGACTATGACTACAACTTAGAGAAGTCTAAAATCTTTTGTGATAACACCAGTGCTATTTCTATAGCTCAAAATCCAGTCCTCCATAGTAGGACAAAACACATAGAGATTATGCATCATTTCTTAAGGGATAATGTTGAAAAGAATAAAATTGAACTACACTATATCCCAACTGATTTACAAAGGGGAGATATTTTCACCAAGCCTTTGGATGAAAAGAAACACACCTTCTTCCTAAATCAGTTAGGAATGTTAGATGGAGGAAGTCTTTAATAATATCCAAGATTTTGAAAGCTTAAAAATTGACCAAGACTAGGCAAACATTCTGATTTTTCTTAGTGTCTAGAATTTTTCTGATCTCTGAACTGCGCTCGACGATTTGCCCCAAGATCGTCGAACGGAGATCGACGATTTCCGAAATCGTCGAACTGAGTTCAGCGTCTCTCAGATAGTATGAACTATCTCTTCCGGTCAACGATCGTCGAACGGCGCTCGACGATTTTGTTCTCTGAACGATCGTCGAACGGAGCTCGACGCTCTCCAATATCGTCGAACGGAGATCGACGATGTTGAAGACTCTTCAGATTCCTTTAGTAGCCTCGATCGTCGAACTGAGTTCAACGATCTTTCCAATTCTGCGTCGAACCCTAATATAAAACTCTTTTTTCGCCGTCGTTCTCCTTTGCGCTTTCGATTTCTCTGCAAGAATTTTCTTTCCCTCCAAACAGCTCTACACTTGGTCGTTTTGTTTATTGAATTTTTGCAGGTACCCATGGCTGTGTCAGTTGCTGTTCTTGCTGCTATGAAGTTTGATGCTGGTTTCGACATTGACATGGAATCATTCAGCACAACTGACCAGGTTTTTCAAGATATTTTGGGATTGTTCAAAGACCAGAATCTGACAGCAATAATGACCACAAGGATAAAGCTGGCTTCTGATGAGATAAAGGAATGGGTTTATACTGCCCACAATCAAGATAATTGCACCATTGTTGGGTCTATATCTGGAACTCAGGTACCTCTAACCCCAGCAATTCTATCAGAAGTTTTTGAGTTGAGGAATGGAGAAGATACTGCTGACTTATCTGGAGAAGAGTATTCTAAACTGCTTGCCAGAATGGGTCATTCAGAGGGAAACCCTAGCAAGCTCTTCAAAAGGAACCTATCTGTGGAATATAGATTCATGACAGATGTTGTTGGGAAAGTGCTACTGGCTAAGCACTCTGCCCATGATACAATTTCAAGGCATCAGCTCTGCCTCATGGGAGCTCTTGTAGATAAGAAGAATCTGAATTGGGGAGAAGGTTTCTTTGACCTCATCAAAAAGAAAATCAACAAAAGTTTTGTTAACTTTGGGAGGATCATTGGAGTGTTTCTGCAGCACAGGTGCCCTGCCTTGCTAGTCTCCTCTGGAATCCATATCAATGCTTCCAAGAGACTGTCTTGTGCCCTCTTTGGAAAGTGGGACAGACAAATCAGCAAGCCCAGCAGGCCCTCCTCCAGTACTCCTTCAGGCACAAGGACTCTAAGAGTCACTCCTCCACAAGTCTCTGCCCCTGCAGATGACCTGCCTGCTGTTGTTGCCTCTCCTCCTCCTTCTCCAATTTCATCCCTTCTCATACCTTCTACCATTCCAGCTTCATCCACCATCATCATATCTAGCCCCTCTAAAACATCCACACCATCTCCAGTCCCTATTCTACCACCACCAGAAGAACATTTCCATCCATTATTCTCCTACCCTCCACCAGATGTCACCTCATCACCCTTCATTCCATCCTTCACCCTAATTGATGATTCCTTTATGGATGATTCCTCATCCTCTCCTCCTGAGTTACCCCCATCCTCCACTTCCTTTCAAGCCCTTCTACACCAAATCATTGACCAACCAACTTTCACCCCATCTATCTTCATCCCTCTATCCTCCATTTCCACCTTTCCAACACCTCAGCCATCCCTTCCACCATTCACCAGCTCTCCACTACCCTCCCCATCAGATGCTCCTATATCTTCTACCTCTGCTCCAGTAACACTTGAGCAAGTAGACCTCCCAGCCCTTGCTGACAGGCTGTATGAGTTGCTTGCCCCCAGGCTCTCTCTGATGTTGGAGACCTCCTTGGCTCCACTACACCTGTCAGTGGCAGCTCTCTCTGCCAGGCTCTCTTCCCTCTTCCCTCAGGCAGCACATACAGCAGTGTGCCTTGATCCAGACATGTCTGCATCTAGGCAGGGGGAGATGCCATATGAAGTGAGTCTTCATGCTGCTGCTGTTGCTGCTGCTGCTTCTGTGACTGCTTCTGTGAGCCTGTCTGCTGCTGCTGCTGCTGTCTTTGCTGCTTCTTCAGCTCCTCCTCTTGCTGCTATTGCTATGCCTCAAGCACAAAGTCCTCCTGCTGCAGTCCTTGCAATAGACCTCAGGTCTTTGCTTTCATCTTTTGATCAGTTTTACTTCAGCTGTATGCCAGAGGTCAATACTGTCCAGCCTCCAGAGGATCTATCCAAGGCACTTGTGCCATTTTCTTGCTGTGACCCAAGCATTATAACCTCCTTTGTCAACTCAGTGTATGCTGCTGCTTCTTCTGAAGAAAGCATTATTGTTGCTTCTGATATTACTGCCTCTACTGCTGCTGAAAATATTGATACTGCTGCTGAAGTTTCTATTGCTGCTGTTGTTGTTACTGCTTCTACTACATCTGCTGCTGTCATCTCTGCTGTTACTACTTCAACACCTGCTGCTACAGCCTCTGCCTCATCTGCTTCTGTACAGCTCAAGAAGGATCTAATGAAGAAAATTGATGCTCTTTATGATGACCAGAGTTCTGAAAGTGATGAATTTAGAACAGACTCTGATGACTCTTCTGCTACCATTGCCAGGAAAAGGAAGGCAAGGAGCAAAGCTATGAAGAGAGTAACTCCTGCTAAAGTCAAGGATAACAATGATATTCCATATTACATTCTACATGACTGCCCTATTACTGAGCACTGGATGCAGTACTCCAAGAACCAGCTGAAAGCAATGAAGAAGAAGAGAAAATATGAGAAGGGTTCATCCCAATTCCAGCACTCTCATCCTCCTCCACCACCTCCTCCTGATGCAGGTGCAGGTGGAAGCTCTGCAGCTCAACCCCCAGCCAGAAGTCAGGCCCCCTATCAGCCTCATGCCAGATCTTACAATAGGGGAAGCCAATCCAGGGGATCTCAATCCAGGAGAGGAGGATATAGAGGAAATCAAAGAGATCTTCAAGTTTACTCCAAAGGGTACTCAAGGCAACACCCATATTCTAGGGGAGGACAAATGTCAACTGATACAACATCTGGTCCTTTCCTTTATAAGCTGAAAGAAACTGTGTCTGTCAGGCCTTCTCAAGACAATCCCTCTAACAGATATGAGCCACCTGTGCCTTTTGAGGATCCTGAGAACAATCCAGCTGCTTGGACTGCCAGATTAAAAGAACTAGCTGCACTAGATCAGATTAAAAAGGCTAGAGAGCAAGGAAAAGATTCTTCCAACATTTCAACAATGTTTGAACAGAGACAGAAAGAGCTAGAGAGATATGCTTCAAGTAAATTCTTTGATTCTGACAGGTATATGGAATTACATCCTGAAGATGTAGTTCTCAGGCCTAAAAAGCAAACATATTTGGGTGCGGCAGATGATACCAGATCAAACAAAGAAGCCCTCAATCCTAACAGAGAGATTAAACTGGTTAAGGGCAAAGAGAAGAAATGATATTGTAAGGTGACATTCTCTGTGATTTCTGATTACTATCTGGATGCTATATATCTCTGTGGTTCTGCTATGTCTAGCTTGTTGTTTTTTTTGTTTTGCTGATTGTATGTTGTTATTTAAATTTTTCCAAAGCTTGTAAATAGTAATCCTAACCCAAATAGGGGGAGATTGTTGGAACACCCTATTACTAATTTGGGTCAGGATCACTATGTCTCTAGGAAGCCTTTGCTTGACCTCCTGTAGAGCTCAATAGGTCAATTAGAATTGAGTCTAAGGGTTAGTAGTCTAGGTTTGGAAGCTTCCCTCAAGACCAGGTTTTCTGTTTGGAGACCAAGTCATATCGTCGAGCTCAGCACGACGATTCGTCGAACTCCGATCGACGATCGTCTAGCTCAACTTCGATAGATCGTCGATCTCCATTCGACGATCGCTGAGCTCAACTTCATTATATCGTCGAACTCCATTCGACGATCGGTGAGCTCAGGTCGACGATTTTGACTCTGCTTTGGATCTTTATCTCTGAGCTCAGTTCGACGATCTTTGAGCTCAGATCGACGATATTTTGCTGCTGTATATTTCCAGATCGCTGAGCTCAGCTCAACGATAGCAGAGCTCAGTTCGACGATTTCAGATAACTTCAAGGATGTTTCTAGATTCAATTTCAAATCAGTTGAGGAGTTATTCTGCAATTAATTCAGAGATTTCCTAGCCGTTTTTCATTCATTTCTGGACCAAGTTTCAAGGGATTTCTCAAGGAATATTTCTGTGGACTTTCCTCCAGAAGAGATTGTGCAATTAAGGATGCAATTAATGCAGGCTAACGGCTATACTTGACAGAGAATGTTATTCTATTCAGTATCCGAGAATAAAAGAAAGAATTTTTTTTAGTCTCTAATAGAATACAGAGAGAGACACACAGATTACAGAGAGACAGACACACAGTCAGACATCATATACTGTCTCAAAGAATTCTCAAGAACACTCATCCAAGTAGATCAATCTTTTCAGAAATATTCAGATCTCTTTAGTTTTCAAAGTGTTCAAGGCCAACATATTTCAAGACTCCAGATATTCAACATTTCAGTCATTGCTGAAATCATCTATTGCTGGAGTTCAATCTTTGAAGGCCTATCACCCTCAGCAAAGCTTTTCTTCCTGAAGATCTCAAGGATTCAGGGGGAGCTTTGACATCAACAATCCACATAGTCTTCTCAATTGTTTGAGAAAGAGAAGACTTCCATCACTCTCTCACCCCCTCTCTGTAAAGGGTTTCTCAAACTCCCTTCAAAAGTTTGAGCTTGGTTTTTGAGCACCTTGTCAAAAGCTCATTGGTGGCAAGACACCTGATCAAAAAATCTACTTTGGTTTTTGAGCACCTTATCAAAAGCTCATTGGTGCCCAGGACACCTGATCAACTCATCCTGCAGTGGATTCCTACCTAGGGTGGTAGAAGAGTGGATGTACCCGAGTTTAGGGGAACCACTATATTTCCTTGTGTCTTCTGGTTTTGCTTATTTTTATGTTTGTTTCTGGCCTTGATTTTTCTGTGATTAGCTTTTGTTTAACTTAGTGCTGTGATTAGTTTTATTACTGCTTCCCTGATCACACATATCTTTACAACTGTTGTAAAAAGTTTCAAAGCACCATATACTCTATTCACCCCCCTCTAGAGTATATCAGATCTAGCTGCACTTTCAGTAAAGAACGGTGATGGAAAGTGGCGCATGGGTGTAGACTTTTCCTTATTGAATAAATCATGCCCTAAGGATTGCTACCCCCTGTCTCGGATTGACGCGCTAGTTGATTCAGCCGTCAGTTTTTCTGTTATGAGTTTTTTTGGATGCTTTTTCAGGTTATCACCAGATCCGTATGCATCCCCCCGACGTCAAGGATGTCTCCTTCATCACGAGGGAGGAATTCTTTAGCTATAAAATGATGCCCTTCGGGCTAAAGAATGCGGGGACTATGTACCAGCGAATGATGGTTCGGGTGTTTAGAAACCAAAGGGGAAGGAACCTGGAGGTCTACGTCGATGACCTCATGATAAAGAGCAGGGATGTGGAATCACACTTGCTTGACTTGGAGGAGACGTTTTTGACCATGCAGAGGTTCAAGATGAGGCTAAACCCCCAAAAAGTGTCTTTGGGGCAAGCCAGGGCAAGTTCCTCGGACACCTTCTAACCCCGGCAGGGGTCGAGCCTAACTCAGATAAGGTGAAGGCCAACATGGAGTTGGAATTCCCTCGCAATGCCAAGGAGGTTCAACGCTTGACGGGAAAGCTGGCCTGGTTGAGTCGGTTTTTCTCTCATGCCGGGGAGAAGTGCTCGCCTTTCTTCAAAATGCTTCGGGGGAACAAACGGTTTGAGTGGATGGAGGAATGTGAGGAGGCATTCCAGGCATTGAAGGCTAAGCTATCCGAAGCGCCGCTCCTGCAGAGCACGAAGGAGGGAGAGGACTTGGCCTTGTACCTTAGGGTAGGGGTTGAGGCTGTGAGCTCTGTGTTGGTAAGAGAAGATGGTAAGAGGCAGTTACCCGTCTATTATGTCAGTAGGATCTTGAAGAAGGCTGAGCTACGCTACCCCATCCTGAAAAAGTTGGCTTTCTCCTTAATCATCTCAGCCAGGAAGCTTAGGCCATACTTTCAGGCCAAGTTGATCAAGGTGGTGACCGACCACCCACTGCGCAAGATCTTTGAAGGGGTGGAGCACTTGGGGCGGTTGGCCAAGTGGTCCATCGAGCTCAGCGAGTTTGACGTCTCTTTTGTGCCGAGGCTCTCCATCAAGGCACAGGAGGCGGCAGACTTCTTTGCCTACTATGTCATAGAGCTGGAAGGGGAGGAAGCGCTACCAAGGGAAGCGTGGAGGATGTACGTTGACGGAGCTTCGGGGAAACATTCCCTTGGGGGAGGGGTAGTGTTGGTGAGCCCCTAGGGGTTGGATAAGGAGCTCAGGATTCACGACGTGGAAGTGTTCATAGATTCACTGGTGGTGGCATCCTAGATCAGGGTGGAATATGAAGCTCGGGAGTCGACCCTCCAGAGGTACTTGGCCAAGGCGAGGGGAATCATTGGTGGGTTCCGAGCCTTCTCAATTCAGCATGTCCCTCGTGAAGAGAATGAAGCAGCGGACCGATTGGCCAAGCTTGGACCCCGAGGAGGGGAACCTTGACCGAGCTATTTCATCCAGCAATTGAGGAGGGGGAGCTGATGAAAGTGGATCGGCGACCCTCATGGTTGGATCCCTTCGTGACCTTCTTCGCCACGGGCAACCTCCCCGAAGGGGTCGAGGAGGCAAAGGTATTTCGTCATAAAGCGGCCCACTATCTTTTGCATGAAGGGAGCTTACATCGAAAGATGCTATCAGGCCTTCTGGCAAGATGTGTGGTGGAGGAAGTGATGCCAAGTATTTTGGAGGAGGTGCACTTCGGGGAGTATAGAAGCCATTCTAGAGGTAGAACGCTAGAGGAAAGGGTGGTCAGACAGTGATACTTCTGGCCCACCCTGAGGAAGGATGTGGCAGAGTTCGCGAGGAGGTTCCAAACGTGCTAGCTCTATGCCCCCTCCAGCTCCTGCTCGCTCAACGGCTTCGAAGCATCACGGCACCATGGCCCTTTGCCATTTGGTGGATGGACCTAGTTGTGTCGTTTCCTCCTGCGAGTGGGCAGATAAGGTTTCTCTTGGTCATGATCGAATATTTTTCAAAATGGCTGGAGATCAAGGCGCTGGCCAAGGTAACCTCTCAATTCATCAGGAACTTCATTTGGGGAGAGATCATCTGCAGGCACGAGCTGCCTCGGGCCATTGTCACGGAAAATGCTCCACAATTTGCAAGCGAGGAGTTCATAAGCTTATGCACTCAGATGGGTGTCGACCTCAGGTTTGCCTCCGTTCACCACCCCAGGAGAAACGACCAGGTGGAGACGGCAAACAAAATTATAGTGAACCTGCTCATGAAGAAGGTGGAGAACCTAAGGGGGAACTGGGTGGAGCAGCTCCCCTCGGTGTTGTGGGCTCTGTGAACAACCCCAAACAAGGCCACTGGCGAAACCCCCTTCAAACTCTCGCATGGTTGTGAGGAGGTCCTACCTGTGGAATTTGAGGTTCAATCCCCACGGGTCGCGGCCGCAGGCAGAGGAGGCGAAGCATGGAGGGAAGGGAATGAAGCGGAGCTACGACTCTCATTAGACATGATTGAGGAACTTCGCGATGTGGCCGCAGTTAGGCAGGAGGAGATCAAACGAAGGATGACCAAGTACTTCGAGAAGCATGTCAGGATAAGGCAGTTCAAGAAAGGGGACTTGGTCTTGAAGAAGGTCAACGCTGCGGGAAGGTCGGCGGCCGTTGGTAAGCTTAACCCAAACTGGGAGGGATCTGATGCGTCGGCAAGTGTACCGATCATAGTCAAGTAATAAAGTTGAGGAGTTGAATCCCCGGATATCGATCTCTCGAGTAGTGCAAGTAGGGAGTGTGATTTCGCTATTGAAAAAGTGATTGCAAGTGTTAACGTAAACAAATGGGGTTTTGGTTTGGAGTTTCCTAAGCTTAACACTAATAAACCTATTACGGGTAGCCGTCACCACGTCTCTTTGGTGGATTACTCAAGAGAGTAATATGAAATATGGATGAGCCAATGAGGGTCGCAATCACCTCTTTACCGCACACGCTTCTAGTAATTGCTAGAATGACACTATCTCAACAAGAACACGAAAAACTGAAGCTCAGTTACACAATCATGATCTAAGATATAACAACACATAGACATGCTAAAATACTTAAACTAAACAGTGTTCTTAAGCAACAATCAAACAACCACAAGTTCAAAGCAAAGTAACTACAAGAGGAGGGGGAGAAATACAACCAAACGCAAGAAGGCTTTTCGAGATTCACGGCCACAGTCAAGGGTTGTCGGGACTTGTCTGAGCTCGGTCTATGGATGACGTCTTGGGTCTAGAAGAGCTGTCACCTCCTTCCAATAACATGTCTTCTTCATGAATATTCACTGGGCTAAATGTATCTGGAGACCTCCACAGATGCACCGTAATGCCTCCTACCATCTCCACTTCTCTTTCTCCTCCTTCCTCCTTTTCTTCTTTCTCCACTTCCATCCCCATCTCTCCATCCTTCTCTCTTGCCGTTTCTGGCTCCACCACAATGCCTCCTACCATCTCCACTTCTCTGTCTCCTCCGTCCTCCTTTTCTTTCTCCTCCTCTGCTTCGCCACCGAACTCTTGCTGTCATCGTTCCATCCTCTTCCCCATCTCCTCGGCCTCTCCCTGCCATGAGATGGTGTTTACCGCCGTCACGTAGCATTACCTGGCCGCCTTTGGGTCTCCCCGTACTCTGATTTGGGTACCTCCGACAATGAGCTTCAAGCACTGGTGGAAAGAGGACGGAACACATCTAAAAGCACTGATCAAGGGGCACCCAAAAATGGCGTTGTAACTGCTGGGGGCATCCACTATGACAAAACGGCAGTTCCTGGATAGCCCACCCCCTGGATACCTGGAGTCTCACTCCCCCTCGACTTCCTTCCTCTCTCCAGAGAATCCGAGCAATGGTCCATCCGCTGCCAGCACCCTTCGGGCCTCCACCCTCATCTCGTTAAATGCCTTTTTAAAGATAATATTTACTGAGCTTCCATTCTCGACCAGGATCCGCGAAACCGTGAAGTTTTCAATGGCAGTCCGGATCACCAGTGCTTCACAGAAGGGGTCTTCATGATCTGCCATGTCTTTTCGAGAAAAGGTGATCTTCTCATCCGGGGGAGGGGCTTGTGACGTCGAAGCTACGCTCCTACGATACATGGTATGAAGGCTCGCCTTTCGGGCAGCCTCGATCCCCACCCCCACCCCCACCCCCCCCACCCCCATGGATTACTCTAATTCCCCATCGGTCCCCTACATCCGCTCGATCCACACACCGGTCTTCCTCTCCGGTCTCGGTCACCTCCACTATCCGCACCGGTCTCTGCTGCTCTCCTTATCCCCTAGCTCTTCTCATTTCCAAGAATTCCGGGCAGGTAGCCATTGTGTGACCCTCCTCCTCGTGGAAGTCACAGTATGACAACGCTGCCTCCTCCCCTCGTCTCCCCTCCTGAGGGTTTCTCCTCCTTCCAGCTCCAGCTCCTGCTCGTCCTCTCTCTCGGCTTCTACCCCTCCCTCGTCCGATGGTCATAGCTTGTTGCGGCGGGGGTAGGGGTGGTCTATTACCGTACCCCCACCCCTGCTAGTTAAACCTTCCGGTTCCTCTTGGTTGGTTCCTTCCCCCCTTGGGAAATCTTCTACCTTGCCCTTGGGCAGGGCCTCCCTGCTTATTGAAATCGAAAAATAGTCTCCTGTGGAGTTCACCCTCGAGAAAGGGGTGATTGCACACCTACTTCGCTCCTACAAGCAGAACAACAAGGGAGACAAAGAAAAACTGACCCAAGGGCTCGGCAGGGAGGACCCACCACACACCCGGAAGATCTTAGAGCGCTTCCCCTCCTTAGCCAAAGGCCGAGCTAAGGTATCCTCAGAAAGCGCTTGAGAGGTGAATCCAGAGAGCACAGGAAGCATGCTTTCTGAGGTACCCCTTGGGTCCTATTTATAGATTTCAGAATTTGAACTGCAAATAACCAAGCTGAACTGGCCTGAAGTTACCAAAATACCCTTGGCTGGGTCTGCCAATAGCCAAACTCCACTGTTTCGAAGGGCTATGGGCAGACCAGCGGGGGCAAAATAGTAAAAAGTACCTCATGGATCTGGGCGAGCTGGGGAGCTCGGCCACCCATGAAGATCCGGCTCGCCTGCTGTTGTCGAGCTCCTTTGCGTGAGCGCGAGCTGGGACGGCGAGCTCGCCCATCGGTCGGCCTCCATTAGTCGGCCTCAGCTCAACGAATCCTGACTTAGCTCGGCGAATGCCGAGCTCGCGGTCGACGAATGCCGAGCCGAGCTCGCGGTTGACGAGTGCCGAGCTCGGGCTCGGGTTTCTCTACCGAGCTCGCCTGGGGCCTGGGTGATCTGAGCCGGCCGGTCTGGTTCCTGGTTCACCCCACTCATCGGATACGGGGTTGTACACTACTGCCTCTATCCCAACTCCTGGTACGCTGGTGCCCCCGGCTCTTCTCTTCTCCTCCCTTATTGATGTCTTCCTCCTCCTGGTTCTCTTAATTCAACCTCCGTCAGCCTTGCTAGCTTTTTTGCAAAAGCTGGATTTGTCGCGTCCATTGTTATTCTTTCGTAGCCTTCTCCATCAACCCTTCAAATGACAGTGGCACTTTCCGAGCGAGGCTCATCTTGAAGAAGCCCTCCCGTAGTCCCATGGTAATGGCCATCTAGATGGCGAATCCATGCACCTCCTGAATATCCAAGATCTCCTCCTGGAATCTGTCTACATACAGAGCTAGGGACTCGTCCTCCCTCTGCTCAATCAGAAAAATCGACTCTGGTTTCTTCTTCCTCTTCTTTGAAGTTGAGAAACGCAGCTGAAAGCTCCTGCTCAGGTCTTCGAAGTTGTATATCGAGCCTTTTGGGAGTTGATGAAACCAGTCTCTAGCCTTGTCCTTCGGAGTGATGGCAAAAAGATGGCACTTGAACGCGTTGATGTAGCGCCATCCTATGAGCCTACACGAATTTTAGATCCTATGCGGACGGCGTCAAGTTCTCTCTTGCCACGCTAACAATCTCGTTTACACGCTAACGAAAACGCAGCAATACCAATTGGGTTATTTATCTTACGCGCCAACGTTCGGTTAGCCAATCCGATAGAGATCGAACCACGACTAAAGGCCGAGATCCGATCAAGCTAAAAGGACAAATATTCGTGTCCGCACGAGCGATGTTGTACCAAAGAAAGATCCACCAAGAAAATTCCGATTCGCAAAACGGTTGATCTTTCCCCAACAAGAAATAACGAGGATCGCCAATCCTCCCGAGAGTACCCAAAAATCGAACGAAAATAGATCCACAAATTTATTAAGAAAACGCTGCGAAATTTCTTTCGTTATCACAAAGTCACGCAAAAATCGTCCACCACATAAACAATCTAGAAGAGAAAAACTCTTGGTAGAAATTTTGTTACCCCTCTCGGAATAGTAGATCCGGGATATTGGTTCCACTAGAAAATGATCGCTCTCCGTTGAACTTCCACGGAAGATGCTCCAATGATGAAGAAACTCGGTCGTCTTCTCCGCTTTGCACCGTGAAGTTTCTCCCAAAACCTTTTGGCTCTTGCAAACACTTTGTCTCCTCCAAGGATGGTCGGTTAGGATGAAACAAGTGGAGAAATATCGTGGGGTTGATGTGTGAAAGAAGGGCTTAGGAATATTGAAGGTGGAGAAGGGGAAAGAGATGGTGGCCAAGATCTTGGAAGGGGAGAAGGTGGTGGCCGAAGTTTTGGAGGAGAGACCCAAGGTGGGCGGCGGCAAGGATGAAGGAAAGAGGGGGGAGACAAATTAGGTTAGAGGAAATTTAGCAACACAATAAAATCTTCTTTCTAATTAGAGTTTTTAGCCTTATATAGGCCTTACAACACAAATGCTAATTGCACACCAATAAGTCAAAATATTAAAATGCAAGACATAAATAAAACATTAATAATTAATTAATTAATTGTTATTTAATTAATTAATTATTAATATAAAAGTTAATAATTAATTCTTGTGGCGTGGACGAAGATTGTAGCCGTGGTCGCCACGGCGCCGCAAGTCTTTAGTCGGTGGGCCATCATCATCATCATCCGCCGCAACTTCATGATCAACCAAAGCGCCATGTACGTCATCATCATCGAGTTGGCCGTCATGGTGGCGGTCGCCATCAATCCTCCCCCGCTCAAAAGGACTCATCACCGATGAGTGGGCAGGAACATAACGGCGAAGGAGATCCGCATCAAGTATCTCCACCTCCGAAGCCGAGAGCCAAGAGTCGTCCGAAGCTGGGCGACCACGCCAACGAATCAAGAACCTGTGAACGGCACCGTCGGGAGTCAGAAACATAGCATCCTGCAAAATTTGGTCAGGCAAGAAAACGGTCCGGGGAAACCTCGGAAATGCGTTAGGCAAAGAAGAAAAACAAGTTTCAGCATCAGTAGGCGGCATACCTCCCGTAGAGTCCGCAGGAGAGAGCGATCCAGTATTGATCTCACCACCCATCCCAGTAGAAGATTTAGTGGAAATATTAAACGGCGAGACAGAAAGTTCATGTGGTGGAGCGACAAAAAGCGTTAAATCGGAAACGTTAAAAATAGGGGAAATTCCCCAATCAGCGGGTAACTGTAATAAATATGCGTTTTCGCCCAACTTTTTTAACACTCGAAAAGGACCGGCTCGCCTATTCGCCAATTTCTTTATAGTGCCCGAAGGCATCCGTTCAGGGGTGAGACGAACCATGACCAAATCACCAATATTCAAGGGGACCGCTCGCCTATGTACGTTGGCATTCGATTGATAAATAGCATATTGTGTAGCTAGCGTTTCGCTAATGTGTTTATGGAGACTGTGAACGTGCGAGGCGAAATCCTGAGCAAACTGACTAGACTTAAAAGATGGTGGTAACGGAACCAAATCAAGAGGCACGGGCGCCTTATAACCATGAACGATCTCGTTCGGAGACAAACCGGTGGACCTATTCCTTGAATTATTATAAGCTATTTGAGCGTGAGGAAGGATAAGGTCCCACGTACCTTTATGATCGCCAACTAAGCAACGGAGCAAACTACCCAAGCTACGATTAACCACTTCCGTTTGCCCATCCGTTTGGGGATGATAGGCCGACGAAAACATCAGTTTCGTACCCATAAGCTTCCACAGTGTTTTCCAGAAATAGCTAGTGAACTTAACGTCCCTATCAGACACTATCGTTTTGGGGACGCCCCGATGCGCCACGACCTCTTTGAAATACAACTTAGCAACATGGGATGCATCGTTGGTAGTGTGGCTAGCGATGAAATATGCCATTTTAGAAAATCGATCGACAACGACAAGGATGGAATCGTGTTTCCGAAATGTCATAGGTAGGCCCCAAAATAAAGTCCATACTAACGTCCTCCCAAGGAACAGACGGAATAGGAAGTGGAGTATAAAGACCGGCATTGGTTTTGTTTCCCTTCGCTAACTGACATACGCGGCAACTCCCTACGATTTTATTTACCATTGGCTTAAGCCCCGGCCAAAAGAATTTATCTTCCACTAATATTATCGTTTTATCCCGGCCGAAATGTCCCCCTAACCCTCCACTATGTAGCTCCCATACAATGAAATGGCGTAGTGAAGAGCGGGGAATACACAATTGTGTATGCTTAAATAAATAACCGTCTCGAATGTAGTATGCCGAAATAGTCGAGGGAGCCTGTTCCTGAGCGGCTAAATAAATATCCTTAAAATCCGGGCATAGGACATACTCGTCCTTAATGCGTTCAAATCCTATTACCTTCACCTCCATTTTAGACAATAATAGCGTGACACGACTAAGAGCGTCCGCCACTCGATTTAACGTACCCTTAAGGTGCTTAATAATGAAAGTATACTCCTGAAGATAGGAGACCCATTTGGCGTGCCGAGGGCTAATTTTACTTTGAGAGTTTACAAATTTTAGCGCCTCATGATCCGAGAGGATCACAAACTCTTTCGATATGAGATAGTGTCGCCAATGTTGGAGACAACGTATCACAGCATAAAATTCACGATCATAATTAGAATAATTTAATTTCGGGCCCGCTAGTTTCTCGCTAAAATATCCCACCGGATGTCCCTCTTGGCTTAACACTCCTCCGATTCCTATTCCCGAAGCGTCGCAAGATAGTTCAAACACTTTAGTAAAATCCGGCAACCGTAGCAGGGGGGCTTCGGACATCCGATCCTTAATCATTTGAAACGCGATAGTGGCCGACTTGGTCCATTTAAAATCACCCTTCTTCATACATTCCGTGATTGGTGCCATGATACTACTAAAATTGCGAATGAATCGCCGGTAAAACGTGGCCAATCCATGAAAACTCCTAACCTCCCTAATATTTTGCGGTTCCGGCCATTCTCTAATCACTTGGACCTTCTTAGGGTCAACATGTATACCCTCAGCGCTCACTATGTATCCTAGAAATTCCACGGAAGTCACACCGAACGCGCACTTCTTAAAATTAATGAATAAGTTCTCTTGGCGCAGTGTAGTAAGGATTGTCCGCAAATGAGTTTCATGATCGATCGGCGATATACTAAACACCAAAATATCATCGAAATAGACTACGACAAATTTACCCATATATGGCTTAAAAACTTGGGTCATTAATCGTGAGAAAGTGCTTGGTCCGTTAGTGAGTCCCTCTCCTAGCACTAACCACTCGTAAAGCCCATCCTTAGACTTAAAGGCCGTTTTCCATTCGTCTCCCTCCCGTATCCTTATCTGGTGGTAACCACTCTTTAAATCCAATTTTGAGAACACGGTGGCACCGGATAACATATCCAACAAATCGTCCAAACGGGGAATGGGAAACCTATACTTGACAGTTATTTTGTTGATGGCCCGGTAGTCTACACACAACCTCCAAGACTTATCTTTCTTCGGGACCAACAAGGCTGGGACGTCACAAGGGCTTTTACTATGGCGGATAAATCCCTTTGCTAATAAGTCGGAAATTAATATTTGAAGTTCATTATGTGCGGAGGGGTTGAGTCGGTAATGTGGTAGATTGGGCAGGGACGAGCCCGGGACGAAATCAATTTCGTGTTGAATATCCCTAATGGGTGGCAACTTGGAAGGTAAATCTACCGGGTAGACGTCCTTATACTCTTCCAATAACGTGCGCAAAGATAACGGTAGGTTCTCTAAGGACGGTGAATCTTCCTTTACTTGTAGGCATACTAACGCATAAATGATGCCATCTAGAAAGGTCTCGCGTTCTAACTCCTTCCTACTTATAAAACTTATCACTTTCTTTTCCGCGGGCACCACTGTGTCCTTGGAAATAATCGACGGGTCTTTAGGTGGTGAGGGCTTCAAAACAATGGTCTTACCATTGAACTTGAACTCGTATGTGTTGGCTCTGCCCAAATGGGTCACATCATAATCATAAAGCCATGGTCGTCCTAGTAAAACGTGACATACATCCATAGGGATGACATCGCACCACACCTTATCGACATAACTCTTCACCGTAAGCGGTACCAAGCATCTTTTAGAAACTGCGATAGATGTTTTGTTCACCCATGCTATCTTATACGGCTGTGGGTGTGGCTCAGTGACTAAGTGCATTCGAGTGATGGCATTCTCCGAAACAACATTCATACAACTACCGCTATCGATTATTAATTTACACCACTTGTCTCCGTGCTTAAAATTTACCGAAAAGATATTTGTCCGGTTGTAATCGTCCGTCGCTCGCGGTGTATTCAGAATACATCTCATAACCATCATGAAAGAGTCGTCATCAATATCACTCGGCTCGGCGTCAGACTCAGTACCGGCCTCATAAACGATCTCTGCGGGATCAGACGTGGAGCCTAAAAGGGCTAGAGGTTTTCCCTTAGTGGGGCACTCATTGGCATAATGCCCTTGGATTCCACAGGAATAACAAGTGACGTTAGTCTTATTAAGACGCCCTATTGGAACTCTCTCACCCGTGGGATTTTTGATGTTCCTAGCGGTAACGACCACGGAGTTCGGATCTGTTGATCGAAACTTTCCTTTGTCTCGCACGGAGGATGAGGGTGGGGGTCCTAAAATGGATTTTTCCTTTTGGAAAGCTCGTCCCTTGGACTTATAGGCATTGTGCTTTTCTATATCCAAAGCTGCATTAAACGTTGCGTTAAGATCCGTGTGACCGTAGCGCAGGAGCTTGCCTTGGATATCCGGCCTGAGTCCCTTACGAAAACGTGATAGTGTTACTTCGGGCATTTCCCGGACATCACATCTCACCATCATATCCTTAATTAGTCCCATGTACTCCGCTACCGATTTGTCCCCTTGGCGAAGGGTGGCTAATTCATCGAACATTTGGGTTCGGTGATACGCGGGGACATATTGGTCAGTCAACAGTGCTTTCATGGCAGCCCACCCAATTGGGGGTACTCCATTCACGGTACCCATTCGCCGCTCTTCGTTCAACCAGAACGTCTTGGCCCTACTCAGAAGCTTCATTCGTGCCACTCGCACCTTATCACCATCAGACAGGTTGTGCCACTCAAAGTAGCACTCGATCTCCATGATCCAATCTAGGAAAATTTGAGGTTCTCCCATTCCATCGTAGGATGGTGGATGTAGTCGCACGGCCCTAGTTAAATTGAAATCGTCGTCCTGATCACGATGGTGGTTTTGTCTTTCGTCTCGGTTGTTGGCGGGCTGTGGTGGGGGCCCCTGACGATTTATCCCAAAGCCAGGATTTTGAGGCGCCGCCTGATTTACAGCCAACCCTTGTATTAACTGGGTGAGTGCATCGAACCTAGCGTTGAACTCTTCCCGAAGCTCCGCAATCGCTGCAGGAGCGTGCTCATCATCATAGTGGTCGGCCATGTGTGAGGTGGAGGGAAAATATTCCGCACCAGACCTTGTGCGCATGAACTACCAGACAACCAGGAATTTTGACCAGATATTTTATAAAAGATGATTTTTTGGAGGCCTATAAAGTAGGAATACAAAAATATTTTTTTAGACTTTTTGCTTAGAAAAATAAGGAGAAAATTCAGGAATTTTTTTGTAATTTTCTGGAGAAATTTTTTTTTTTTTTGATGTTGCTATTTGCAGCCCAAGACGAAAATTCTGAATTTCGTTATCTAATATGCGACGTGCACGACCAAGTGTGGTTCGACGTCCTACGACCGGAAAGCGTAAGGATGGCGTCGATTAAGAAATCAACACAACCTCGCTTTGATACCAAATTGATGTAGCGCCGTCCTATGAGCCTACACGAATTTTAGATCCTATGCGGACGGCGTCAAGTTCTCTCTTGCCACGCTAACAATCTCGTTTACACGCTAACGAAAACGCAGCAATACCAATTGGGTTATTTATCTTACGCGCCAACGTTCGGTTAGCCAATCCGATAGAGATCGAACCACGACTAAAGGCCGAGATCCGATCAAGCTAAAAGGACAAATATTCGTGTCCGCACGAGCGATGTTGTACCAAAGAAAGATCCACCAAGAAAATTCCGATTCGCAAAACGGTTGATCTTTCCCCAACAAGAAATAACGAGGATCGCCAATCCTCCCGAGAGTACCCAAAAATCGAACGAAAATAGATCCACAAATTTATTAAGAAAACGCCGCGAAATTTCTTTCGTTATCACAAAGTCACGCAAAAATCGTCCACCACATAAACAATCTAGAAGAGAAAAACTCTAGGTAGAAATTTCGTTACCCCTCTCGGAATAGTAGATCCGGGATATTGGTTCCACTAGAAAATGATCGCTCTCCGTTGAACTTCCACGGAAGATGCTCCAATGATGAAGAAACTCGGTCGTCTTCTCCGCTTTGCACCGTGAAGTTTCTCCCAAAACCTTTTGGCTCTTGCAAACACTTTGTCTCCTCCAAGGATGGTCGGTTAGGATGAAACAAGTGGAGAAATATCGTGGGGTTGATGTGTGAAAGAAGGGCTTAGGAATATTGAAGGTGGAGAAGGGGAAAGAGATGGTGGCCAAGATCTTGGAAGGGGAGAAGGTGGTGGCCGAAGTTTTGGAGGAGAGACCCAAGGTGGGCGGCGGCAAGGATGAAGGAAAGAGGGGGGAGACAAATTAGGTTAGAGGAAATTTAGCAACACAATAAAATCTGCTTTCTAATTAGAGTTTTTAGCCTTATATAGGCCTTACAACACAAATGCTAATTGCACACCAATAAGTCAAAATATTAAAATGCAAGACATAAATAAAACATTAATAATTAATTAATTAATTGTTATTTAATTAATTAATTATTAATATAAAAGTTAATAATTAATTCTTGTGGCGTGGACGAAGATTGTAGCCGTGGTCGCCACGGCGCCGCAAGTCTTTAGTCGGTGGGCCATCATCATCATCATCCGCCGCAACTTCATGATCAACCAAAGCGCCATGTACGTCATCATCATCGAGTTGGCCGTCATGGTGGCGGTCGCCATCACGCGTCCGTCATCGGCCTGATCGAAACCGCGTCCTTGAACCATTGTAGGTGCTGGAGGGGATCGTCTTTCCCCACATAATAGTTCATCTCGGGTTCCCTGAACCCTTTCGGGATGGGAGCTGACAGGATCAACTCGCAGAACGGCGACCCTCTTGCCCCTGGTCTCGCTGCCCCCACTCATGCGACAACGTCCCCTGGCGAGACAACGCTCACAGGGCTCGGGAATAACTCCCTTCCCGCCATGTCTCGACCGCCTCCTTCCACCATCACTTCCTTCCCCTGTCACCTCCCTGGGGCATCTTCTCCCACTCTTGACGAGATATGCTCTTCCTGCAGTGCGAGAGCAGGCACCTGAGGTAGCGGGGTCGAGCAATCACCATGTCACGAGATCCCCTATAGCATGTCCATAATACCTTTAATTGACGCCATGAACTCCTCCCTTCCAACGAATCCTCCCGAGTCATCTAACACATCTCTGTCTCCTTATCCATGACCTCTGATCATGAGGTAGCTCGAGATTCTTCCGTGTGGGAAGCATTCCATGCTCACCGCACCAAAAATGTTGGAACCAGTCACCCGGTTCCACTTAGAGTTCGGACCTAAAGCTGTAGCACACACTTACTTTTATTGAACCACCCTCTCGATATGAGTGATTGGACCAGAAACAGACCGAAGGTCTCAGCTCAGAGGTCCCACCTCTTACCCGGAAGATTCTGAAGTTCTCCCCCTCCCTAGCCAATGCTGAGCTAGGTGCCTCTGAGAAAGAATATGGAAGGTTCAACAACCTGTTCAAGGCACCTTATCGGTCTATTTATAGGCCTCTGAGTTTGATCTGCAAATAACCATACTGAACTGACCTGAAATTACCAAAATACCATGGGTTGGGTCTGCCAACACCCAAACTCCGTTGTTCTAAAGGGCTATACGCAGACCACCAAGGGCAAAAGGGTAAGATTACCTGGGGTAGAAGAGTAAAATCCCCCTTGGGGTTAAGAAGGAAAGAACGCCTTTCTATTATATGGCGAGTGGGGAAATGACTGGCGGGCGGGACGAGCTCACCTGCTCGTTTCGCTGGCCTCCCACCTTATGGGAGCCATCTCGCCCTCAAGGGCCAGCCCGCGCCCCAAAGGACATCTCGTCTACTGCACTGTCTCGCCTCCTGCGAGTGTACCACATGGTACCACTCGCCTCTTCAATTCCTCTCGCTCTACTTCTCAAGACGCCTCCCGCGAGCCCAAGGTTGTACAGCTGAGCTCCAAGATCGTTGACCAGAAAATTATCTTGCCAAACTGAGCTCCAAGTTCGTCGAACAGAGATAGTCTTTCGTCGAGCTGAACTACTGAGGTGAGATCGGAGTTTGTCGATCTCATCTAGGCTTTCGTCGAACTCAACTCAGCGAAGAAATCTGAGTTCATCGATCTGAGATCGACGAAAGTCGAGCTCTGTTCAGCTAATCTTCGAACGACGTTCTGTCTCTTAGAAAACTACTTTTCTCTAGAGGTCTTTTGTCTTTAAGTCTTCTGAAGGTGAGAATCAATCAATCTAGGTTGTTGACTGACCTTGTCCCTGATAAAAACCTATGACCCTAGACTATACATGTTGGGTCATCTAATAATCTAAATAGTGAACCTAACCCAAATCAACACTAAACATAGGTGGGGTTCCAACAATCTCCCCTTATTTAGGTGAGGTCACTATGAACAACATAAAAGAAAAAATCACAAAGCATAAAATAATGTCTGGCAGAATTATAATGTTTCAGCATATATATAAGCAAGGTGCCTTTTGAAATATTTACAGCAAATAATAATCTAGTTAAAAAATAGAAGTGGAAATTCTGTCAAACTTTCTTTGTAGCATCCTGTGAAGTTTCAGAAGATGGTTTAATGAAGATTATCTCTCTCTTGGAATCAGTTGCTTCTCTTATAGTCAACTTCATGTCTTCTGCTCCAAGAACTTTCACAGAAGCAGCTCTTGGCACAACTGCTTCAGGATGTAAATTCATATAAGAATCAACATTGAAAAGTTTTTGTACCTGATATTTATCCAGTTCTTTCTTTCTGTAAGAAGACATAGTTGAATATTGAGAAGTATCTTTGCCTTCTTCCTTGGCTTTTCTGATTTGTGAAAGAGTTATAATTTCCTTGAATCTAGCCATTCTAAAATTAGGATCCATTTCAGGATCATATGTTGGAGAGGGAAGTCTCTCTGGACTGGAATCTTCTTCTAATTTTCTTCTGATTTCTGTTGTTGACTGCTTTGCTTCTTGTATTGTTGTTTACTATTTTGAGAACTGTGTTGCTATTTGTTGTTGCTGTAAGATGGTCTGGATTGATAGGAAGTAGTAGACTTTTGTACTTGAGAAATGTTGCTTACTGATCCAGCTGCAGGAGGAGGAGGAGGACCTCTCCTATGCTGTGGTGGAAGAGAGTATCTACTGCTCTTCTTCTTAGCTTTCATCTCATTCTTAGAATACCTCATCCAGTGAGGAGTGTCTGGAGTGAGAGTAATGTTGTGCAGAATATAGTAGGGAGTGTTAGTAGTAGGGTTTAGTTTTGGTGCAGCTTTTATTGGAGCCTCTCTTCTTAAATTCCTTTTCTTGGAACTGGAGTCATCTGACTCATTAGATTCATCATCATCAGATTCATTAGTAGGGTTATCATAAATAGCATTAATCTGTTTAAGCACTTCCTCAGAAAGTACAGGATGAGCCTGTGGTTGTATGTTTGTGTCCATTATTTCAGCCTGTGGCTGTTCAGCTACATACTCTTCTTCAGCATGAGGCTGTGGAACTATATGTTCTGCACTAATCTGTACATCAGTATCTGCAGTGTCTATATCTTCAAACATAATCTCATCCATGTCTGGCATGGGAGATTCAGCCCAAGCATAGGTTGGTGGAGAAAGGGCCTTTGGATCTAGAACAGAAATACTAGATAAAGTATTATAGAAACTATTTCTAATTTCTTCTAAGACTGAAGAATCAACTGGAGCAGAAAAGCAGACTATTGCTTTAGAGTAATCAGAAACTATATCAACTGTATCAAAACTGGTAAAGTGTAACTATAAATTGTATCAAAGGGATGAAGTAAAGAATGAACGTCAACTGTGGGATTGATAATGAAATCACCAGCAGTGATTATTTCAGTGTCAACTGACTCTTCTTCAAAACAAATCATTTCAGTATCATCATCAAGAATTTCAACTGTTTCTATTGTTGGAATTGCTAATGTTGTTGTTGCTACTGGAGGTTCTTTATGAAAAACTGGAGCTTCTTCATTGAGCATCTCCCTCAGCCTGGTTTCAGAGATACCTGAACCCAGGCCCCTATAAGAAGGGATAGAAGAAGAAGTGGCAATTTTGGAAGAGGGATCAGCAATAGTAGAAACAAGAAGGGCTACAACTTCCTCTACTAGCTTATTCAGAGAAGGAGTGATGAATTTAAGAAGATCAGTTGCAATGTCAGAGAAATTTAGATAAATGGGTTCAGGAGTAGATGGGGTATAAGTGGATTGGTGTCCGCAGTTGGAACAGACTGAGAAGGCTTGAGGGAAGTCTTGTTGGGAATTATGTCCTGCAATGTTCCTCAGGATTTGAAGTGGCATCACCAATCATGCTAAGGAGCATAATATATTTGATGGGTGCTCAAGTTCTTGCATGCAGGTAGTCTATGATTGGACAGGTGAAGAAAAATGAGTTGGGCAGTAAACTCAAATTTCGTCGAACTCAGCTCAGAGTTCGTCGAACTCAGCTCGCTGATCATCAAGCTCAACTCAGCATTCCTTGGGTTATGCTTAAGAACTCAGGATTCAAAATTCATCAAACTCAGCTCGCTGATCGTCGAGCTCAACACAACATTCCTTGGGTTAAGCTTAATTGCTCAGGTCTTAATTTTCGTCGAGCTCAGTTTGCAATTCGTCAAGCTCAGGTTACAGTTCGTCGAGCTCAACCCAACGCTTGTCAAGCTAAAGCAAGAGAAAAATTGACTAAGGCAAAAAGTGTTGAGACCGCTAAGAGGATCAAAATTCGTCGAGCTCAGTTTGCGGTTCGTCGAGCTCAGC